>NW_020769448.1:138719-180953 GCF_900518735.1 Pseudonaja textilis | reverse complement strand
TCTTTCTTTCTTTCTTTCTTTCTTTCTTTCTTTCTTTCTTTCTTTCTGTTACATGTCTTGGGTTCTCCCTCTGAAGCTCTCAGATAATATTTCTGTAACCCTGGGCATTTGCCAAGGTCTGCCAGGATAATAACCACCTTTTGGCTCACCTTGTACTCTGATGCATTGGCAGTGGAAAATGGCTTAATTGCTTTGAAGGAACCCATGCCAAGTGTAACAACATAACCTAAAGCTGATCTTCGAAAAGGTGCAGATGGCCTGTTTCGCAAGCCTTTAGGCTTGGGGGGTGGGTGGGGGGGTCAGTTCATGCCTGTAAACAGACCTCCTAGAACATTCCAGAAATTTTCAAGGTAGCTTTTGGACTAAGCATGTTCCTTGCCCGGTTTATAGAATGACTCAAGCAAATAAAGTGATTCTGTTCCTTTCTGTTAGTTTGTTCTATCTGGCATTTATTTTTTTCCCCCTAGATTTTAAACATAGAGCGCAATAGTTTTGCTCTCTGGTGGCTAGCAGCAAAGGTGAAGAACTTTCTTCCTAAATCAAAAGGTGTGAAATACTTGTAGTTCACATTAAATTCAAGATTCTCCCTTTGAAACTACTACTTCCATATGGGATTCGGCCTGGTACAATGGCTAGTGCCTCACTGAGAGGTGGAAAGGAGTAAGCTTGAATTTATAGAAAGCTTACCTTTGTTTTTTTTTTTCAAAAGGTGTCTTTTGTGGCACCACTTTTATGGTTTCTTCAGAAGACTTGGCAAAGATTGGCTCTTCCTCCAGGCACTGGGGCCAGGATGTTAATGTCACGCTACCATGGGTGGGTGGGACCAAGATTTTTATCGGGGCCTCAAATTTTCTTTGAAATGATTTCATTTTTGGCCACTACCCACTTTCCATTGGGTCAGATTCTGTAAGTGGTCATAGGGAAAGAAAGAAAGAAGGAAAATAGAACAGAAAGGAAGGAAGGAAGAAAAAGAAAAGGAAGAAAGGAAGGAAAGAAAGAAAAAGATAAAAGGAAAAAAAGGAAAAAGGAAGGAAAAAAGAAAAAGGTGATACAAGTGAAGGAAAAAGAAAGGAAGGAAAGAAAGAAAAAAAAAGAAAGGAAAAAAAGGGAGGAGCATGCTTTGGGAAAATAACTTAATGCTATATGGCAAAACATGCATTGTGTCTTAACTTAGCATGCAAAATTGTACTGTTTGTAGAGGACTTATAATCCTACATATTTATTTACCCTGGACAGTTTACCTAAAAAGAGCTTTCTAATCTAGATGTCTACTTAGAAATAAGCCCTATTGTTTAAAGCCAGCTTTTGTTGAGCCCAAATGGGTTAGTTTGCTTTTGGCCTTAATGCCCCGTGTGCCAATCCAACTGTGACAGTTTAGAAACATTCATTCTTGCTGTGAAAGATGCTTTTGTTGACTTACTCAACAAACCACCACTGAGCACAAGCACTGGAATCTAGTCCATGGCTATGCCCAGGCCAAACAAACAAAAAACAGGGTTTGAGATGTTACATAGTTGCTAAGTTGTAGTTGTAGTTTTAAGATGTTTTTGACGACTCGGCCTATCGCAGCGCATATAGCTTGATAAGTGAACCTAGGCATGATCTTAAGTGAGCTAGGGCAAGTATATATAAAAGTGTGGCACTTAATTTTGTACATATAAAAAAGGATGCTGGAACTGGGGAAAATTACTTTTTAGTGCCCTCTGGAATCTGGGTAGCTATTCACCACTGTTATGTTTCTGTTTCATGAAATTTTAACCTTTTTTCACTTGCTGTAGAGTCCTGCACCTTTGTATAAAGGTTATTATTTTTCTTGATGCCTTGTCTACCTTCTCTTGTTCTTTTTGCTTTTCCCACCCACCTTTTTTTATATAGTTTTCCTGGAAACGTAGGGGGAGGGGGGGAGAAATTTCTCAGTTCACCCAGGTTGACTTTTGGTGTTGCCTGATCTGTGTGTTACGCATCCAGATGTGAGTCACCTCCCTTCAACTTCCCCAATGAGTTCTTGTTTCATTCAGTGATAAGTTTTGGCCAATTCTGTGTTTTGTTTTATTTTTATTTATTTTCCTGGGACAAAGCACTGCTTACTTTCAAAAGGAAACAGCAGTTGAATTGGTAAAAGCATTCTGTGACATCTTTATGAAAACAATAATTTCTAGGAAGTAAAAAAATAAAAATAATTAGGGTTTATTTACCCCCACCCCTAGTTTATGGTTTCTCAGTTTTGCAAGATACAGAATTTTGATCTTTCGTGTTCAGCTGTGAGTCTGAGACAAGACTTGGCTAGGCCCCAGTGAAATTCATGGGAATTAAATTGCTCATGTTTGTGATGTGCACATTCTCCAGGATGTGTCTTTAATAGCAATATTTCAGAAGAGTAGGTAGCAGGTATGTGGATATAATGCTCAAGTTATTCACGGTATTTCATCCTTCCTCAAACTAGACACTCCAAAGAGGCTGTGTGTTAACATTAAAAAAAATATATTTTCTCTGACTACTTTTTATATCCTCCAATTTGAGAAGAATGGTAATTGCTAGAAATACTGTGTTTCCACGAAAATACAACCTACCCCAAAAGTAAGTCCTAGCTTGATTTTCACATGTGCGCCCAATATAAGCCCTACCCCCCCAAAAAATAAGCCCTAATTATCCATGCACCACTCCAGAGTGCATGAGTAAAAATTAAACTAGGGTGGGGATAGCGGGGTGGAACCTACTACTTACCTTCGGACAGGTACAGCCATGTCTCGCACCTCCTGACACCTGCCTTGCTGGCCCATTTCTTCTGGAGCTGGCAAGGCTTTTCTGAAGGCCTCTGTAACCAATAAACAACTCCAGATTGATCTGGAGCTCTGTTATCAGCTGCAGAGTCCTTCAGGAAAGCCTTGCTGGCTGCAGAAGAAGTTCCTGAAGGCCTCTGAAAGCGAAATGGAGGCTGGGGACGAGGCGTGCAAGTGAGATGAGTCAGTGGATGACATCCTCCCCCACCCCCCAAAAATAAGGCCTGTACCTTTTTGTGGCAAAAAAAATATATAAGATGGGGTCTCATTTTCAGGGAAACATGGGTGGTTGTATCTTGTTTGAAACATTACACGCTCACCTAGCTTAAGTCCTTTAAATGATGCTCCACATTTTCTAAAAAATTTTCTTTCTGCATCTGGAATTGTGACTTCTGATCTTCGCTTGCTCCTTCCAGCTAGTTACCCTGGTTGACACTAAACAGATATTTTCTCTTCACTTAGTTTATTTTTATATCCAGACAGACTTGGAGATATTGGAATAAAAGAACGTTTTGTTCATCTAATGGCAAATCTAATTAACATGTAAAGTCTTGTCTTGTCTTTTCATAAATCTGTCTTTCTTTTCTGGGTCAGAAATCAGCAATTTGTTGGATTCTCCATTGTTCAAAAAAAATGCTACAAAAAGAAAAAAAAGCAGGACTGGTAGGAATTCTAAGTAGAAAAGTAGGAAACAAAGTTGAAATAGGAAATATCTGAACCTGCTCTCTAGTCTTCTAGACATTTTCAAGTTCAAAGAAAACAATTTTATTTAAGTTTATTAAGAGGTCTTCCTTCGGAAGCTCAGAGAACCAGGAATAGCTATCAAGAATTATAATCATTTAACACCATCCTCACGTTAAAATACATAGACTCAATTTTACATGCTAGGTTGTAATTTTAACCATAGTTTGTTCAACCATGGTTGGCATAAACAATGTTTCAGTTATAATGCCTGGGATCAGTTCTAAACTGAGATGGATGAATCCACCTGTTTATAAACCCAATTTATAAACTATTTATGGCTTAGTGAATCCAGCTACCAAATCTTATCTTACAAACGGGCTGAGGATGGTGTTAATTTAATAATAAGAATGTTTTCACTTTGTATGTTAGGATTGATATATATTTTCTTAAAGTTCATTTGGGACATGATCAACCCCCCCCCCCCCAATCCAGTATCTTTTCCTTTCTGAAACAGCTATATAAAACTTCCTTTTTTTTTCTTTAAACCAGATGCTCGGATTTCTCTCTGGTCTTATAGGAGCATTTTCTATTCTCTCATTCTTAAAATTCTAGATACTGGTAGTCTTTGACTTATGACAGTTCATTTAGTGTCCGTTCAAAGATACAAGGTCCCTGAAAAAGTGACTTGTTACTGTTTTTCACACTTACATCCATTGCAGCAACCCCAGAGTGATGCTTGGAAATCGGTTCGTACTTATGACGGTTGCAGTGCCCCGAAGTCATATGATCCCAGTTTGCGATCTTCCGATAAGCAAAGTCAATGGGGAAGCCAGGTTCACTTGGCAACCATGTCACAACAAGTGTAGCGATTTAACAACTGTGACAAATGTAAAATGGTCGTAATTTACACAACAACTGTCTTGCTTAGCAACAGAAATTTTGGGCTCAATTGTAATTAAAGGACTGACTGCAGTCACCCAAAGTTCAGCATTAAGTATGATGGTGCAGTGGTTAGAATGCAGAACTGCAGGCTACTTCTGTTGACCGCCGGTTGCCAGAGTTTTGGCAGTTTGAGTCTCACTGGCATCTTCCATTCTTCTGTGAAGTGGTATATAAGTACTATTGCTTAGTGCTATTGCTATTGCTGCCCAGTCTTTTTATGGCTGTAAGCACTAGGCTGGGGAACTCTAACAAAACTGACATCAAGTGGAAGACCTAAAGGGGAACTACAGGTAGTCTTTGATTTACAACCACAACTGAGCCCAAAATGTCTGAAGTTAAACTGGGACATTTGTTAAGTGAGTTTTGCCCCATTTTATGACCTGTTAAGCGAAACACTGCAGTTTATAAATTAGTAACCTGTTTGTTAAATGGCTTTTCCATTGATTTTGCTTGTCAGAAAGTCACAAAAGGGCATCACATGAGTTTGGGACTTAGCAATGGTCATAAGAATGAAGCAGTGGCCCAAGCATCTGAATTTTGATCACATGATCACAGGGGATGCCGGGAGGTTGTGGTGGCCTAGAGGAGAAGCTCTCGCCTCACAATCAGGAGGCTGTAATTTTGATTGGAGATAGAGGCAGATATTTCTCTCTGGACACACTGAGAATATATCTGCTATACAAAACTCTGCGTTGGCGATAGGAAGAGCATCCGCCATTAAAACACTCTGCTAGCTCCATTTCAATCTCATTCAAGTTCAATTTCATTGTACACATGCTGTGTATTGACAATAAAAGATTGATAGATTCAGTTGCCCAGACTCCACCCCACAGGGGATTATGGGATCATTAAATGACGATAAAGATCACGGGGATGCCGCAACAGTCGTAACCCTGACAAATCAGGGTTTTTCAGTGCTGTTATAGCTTTGAATGGTCAGTAAACAAACTCGAAGACTTCCTGTAATCCATAATGAGCAATCTCTCTAGATGAAGCATCTCTCAGCAAAGAATGGGAACAGATATAATTCCTTCTGGGACTTGCACAGAGGAGATAATCCAATTATTTTAGAGGAGAAAAGGAGTGGGTAGTGGATTAAAACAATGTTTGTCAATCCTGGCAACTTTCTGTTGTGGGATTCCCAGAATTGCTGGCTTGAGGAATTCTGGGGGTTGAACTCCACTCATCTTAAGATTGCTAGCATTCTTAACATTTGATTAAATCACCAAGTTTGTCTTGTCTTTTTTTCAAATAAGATGCCATCAAAGTCAACCTTTAGTAGCTAATTTTAGACTTAACACTACTCAAGTGTTGTACAGATAGTCGTTGACTTACAAACTCAATTGAGCCCAAAACGTCTGTTGCTAAGCGAGCCAGTTTAAATGAGTTTACGGCCATTTTACGGCCTTTTCTTGCCACATTTGCTAAATGAACCACTGCAGTGGTTAAATTAGTAACATGGTTGTTAAGTGGATCTGTCTTCCCCCATTGAGTTTGCTTGTCGAAAGGTCGCAAAAGTTGATCACATGACCCTGGGACATTGCAAAGGTCATAAATATGAATCAGTGGCCAAGCATCCAAATTTTTTTAAAATATACTTATTTTGTTTTATTATAAAAGGTAAAATACCAAACAGAAAAACAAAACAAAACAAAATAAAAACACATGTCCAGCAGTAACAACTACAAAAAAGAAAAAAATATGGAGTCCAAAAAAAGAAAAGTGATCCAATTTAATTTAATTTAACATTTAACATAGAATCCACCCTGGCTGGATATTGGGGGAAAAAAAAAAGAAATACCCGAATTGTGATCACATGCTGTACCAGTCGTAAGAGTGAAAAACGGATGTAAGTCACTTCTTCAGTGCCATTGTAACTTTGAATGGTCACCAAATGGTTGTAAGTTGAGGATGAGCCATGGTGGCACAGTGGTTAGAGTGCAGTACTTCTGCTGCCTGCTACTTCTGCTGCCTGCTGGCTGCCTGCAATTTGGCAGTTTGAATCTCAAAGTGGACTCAGCCTTTTGTCCTTCCCAGGTGGGTAAAATGAGGACCTAGACTGTTGTGGGTTAATAGGCTGACTCTGTAAACCACTTAAAGAGGGCTGTGAAGCGGTATATAAGTCTAAATGTTATCACTTTTGCTATTACTTGGAGAAAGGAACTTGTTTAGAGGATTGTCTCCCTTTCAGGTCAGGCGACTTATCAAAACCTTATCTAAAGTTCTCTGCATTCATCCCCAATAAAAACCAAGGAGGCCGGGACAGATTGTTCCTGTTTCTCATAGTCTCTTTTAATAATGTCCTATTTTACTTTGAGGTTCAAGCTGAACCTTCTCTCAGGTGATTCTTGTCCTGAGTTTTCTGCTTTGAATCTCACCACCTTTTGTTCCTTCTGCTCATGACTGGAGACCTTTAGAGAGAATCAGTTGACTGCAAGTTCCTTGGGACCAAGTCACCTATTGTGTTTTCCCAAAAATGTCTTATATTTTTTGCCACCAAAAAAGGCACCAGGTCTTATTTTCAGGGGATGTCATCCACTGACTAACCTCACTTGCACGTGTCGCCCCTGGCCTCCTTTTCACTATCAGAGGCCTTCAGAAACTCCTGCTGCTGCTGGCAAGGCTTTTCTGAAGGTCTCTGCAGCTAATAACAGAGCTCCAGATCGATCTGGAGCTTTGTTATCAGCTATAGCGGCCTTCAGGAAAGCCTTCCCAGACTTCTCAGCTTCAGAAGAAATGGCAGATGTAGGGCTGTGAGAGGCCTGGCTACACTGTCCAAAGGTAGGTAGTAGAGCAGCTCCACCCCACCCTACCCCACCCTCACTTATTTTTTACCTGTCCACTCTGGAGTGGGCAGGATCTTAATTAGGGCTTATTTGGGGGGGGGGGAATAGGGATTGTGTTGGGTGCATGTGTAAAAATCAAGCTAGGACTTACTTTCAGGATAGGTTGTATGTTTTGGGAAACGGTATTCTCTTCACTGGGTTTATTATTTTTCTACTCTGATCACAAGATTTCAGCAGGGGGGTTCTAACCAAGTGAAAAAGAAGGACTAGGAGACACAGGATAGCGGCGTTCCGATATTTGACGGGCTGCCACAAAGATGAGGTCAGCTGATTTTCCAAAGCTCCAGAAGGTAAGACAAAAAACCCATGGATGGAAACCATTCCAGGAGAGAAGCAATCTAGAACTAAGGAGAAATTTCCCAACAGTGAGAACAATTAACCGCTGGGCTGAGTTGCCTTCAGCAGGTGTGGGTGCCCCATCACTGAAGGTTTTTAAACAGACTGAATAGCCACTTGTGGTATAGGGTCTCCTGCTTAAGCAGGGGTTGGACTAGAAGGCCTCCAAGGTCCCTTCCAGCTCTTATTCTACGTTCTTCAGTATCCCATCCTATATAGTATCCTAAAATAACCCCTGCTATCTCCACCATTTGTAAATCTATTAAAGAAGGAAATGCTTAGGCCCCATTCGGCTTCGTAAGATGGTTTCAGGAGCCTGGTGAAACGCTGTCATGTGACCCATTGAGGTTTTTGCTCACCCAACTGGCCAACCCAGTTATAATGATTTACGACCTAGTCTGATGTGCCAGTACAGCTCCTGGGAAACGTGTATAGTCCAATGATCATTTTGCTTCTCTGGATCAACATAAACCACACAGTGATTTCCTTCTCGGTGGGTTAGCGTGTCAACAATCGTCTCCCCATTGCGGCTTGTAATCCCTGGGTTATAATTTAGCCTTCATATGGGAAACCAACCAATTTTTCTCCTCCCCCCTCCCCCCGCCACAACTAACGCTGACTCCTACCTGCCATGTTACACAATCTTTGACTTTTGTCCTCCCCGTAATGGGTTCATGGTGTTCTTTGCCTGAGTTGCCATATGCCTCCTGTGGCTTTGCTATCAAATAAAAGCAGAGTTATTTAAAATTGTGTTTTGCTTTTAAAGAGGCAAACCAGTGTTTCTGGGCCTCAGCAGCTTTAAGATGTGTGGACTTCAAGTCCCAGAATGCTCCACTTGCTGGCTGGGGAATACTGGGTGTTGAAGTCCACACATCTGAAAGTTTCTAGGGTTGAGAAACATTGGCCTAATGTATTTGTTTAAAAAAAACAAGAGGATCCTAAACCCTCACCACACAGAACAATGTTCCAAGTTTAATTCAGAATAACAAAATTGGAAGAGATCTTGGATATCTATGGAGATTTTCAGTCATCCAGGTCATGGTTGGCCCAAAGGTGTTTTTCTGTTCAGAGCTACAGAAGAGAATTGAAACATCTTCAAAGAAAAAACAGAAAGTCCAGTTGCCTCTTGAAAAAACACCCTCAGGACCAGAGACCTTGGAGGTCTTCTAGTCCAACCCCCTGCTCAGGCAGGAAACCCTATACCATTTCAGACAAATGGTTGTCCAATCTCTTCTTAAAAACCTTCCAGTGTTGGAGCAGCCCCAACTTCTGGAGGCAAGTTGTTCCACTAGTTAATTGTTCTCATGGTCAGGAAATTTCTCCTTAGTTTTAAGGTTGCTTCTCTCCTTGTTTAGCTTCCATCTACTGCTTCTTGTCCTGCTTTCTGGTGCTTTAGACAATAGGTTAACTCCTCTTCTTTGTAGGAGATAACTGCAATACTGTTATCATATCGCCCTGAGTCTTTTAAACTAGCCCTACCCAAATCGAACAACAGTTCTTTATATGTTGAGCTTCCAATCCCCTAATCAAAATTTGAATTGGGGGACTGGAGGCTAAAACATAAGAACGATTGCTGGAATTCAGGCATAGAGACCATTTGGTTGATAATTACAGTGGTTGGTGAAAGTTAAGATAGATAACATCTCACACACACACACTTATATCTGTGCCCGTATGTATGTATAAAGGTAAAGGTTCCCCTCTCACATACACATTGTTTCTGGCTCTAGGGGGTGGTGCATATCTCTGTTACAAAGCTGAAGAGCCATTGCTGTCCGAAGACGTCTCCGTAGTCATGTGGCCAGCATGACTAAATGCTGCAGGCACATGGAATGCTGTTACCTTCCCGCCAAAGTGGTCCCTATTTTTCTACTTGCATTTTTACGTGCTTTCAAACTGCTAGGTTGGCAGAAGCTGGGACAAGTAACAGGAGGTCACTCCGTTGTGCAGGGCTAGGGGTTTGAACTGCCAAACTGCTGACCTTTCTGATTGACAAGCTTAGCCACTGAGCCACACCCCTGTACATGCGTGTGTGTGTGTGTGTGTGTGTGTGTATCTGTCTGTACACATACGCATACATGTAGCCCTTGATTTACAACCATTTGTTTATCGATGGTTACGACACTTGAGTTACAACCGGTCCTCATACAACTGTAGCGGCATCCCCATCGCCACATGATCAAAATTCAGACACCTGGCAAACTGACATGTATTTATGACAAAGGCAGACTTCCAGGGTCATGCAATCACCCTTTGCGACCTTCCCAGCTGGCTTTTGGCAAGCAAATGGGGGAAGCTGGATTCACTTAACAGCCGCATGATTCACTTACCAACGGTGGCATAGAATATTTTAAAAGAGGATGCAATTCAAACAGCTTTACGTATTATCAACGGAAATTCAGGTCTCAGTGGTGGAAATGAATTGAGAACTACAGGGGGTCCTCGCCTTATGACCACAATTGAGCCCAACATTTCTGTTGCTAAGTGAACCATTTGTTATGGGAACTTTGCTCCATTTTATGACCTTTCTTGCCACTGTCATTAAGTAAATGTATCTTTTCTTTTATGATACTGAAAGCATTTGCACCAAGACAAATTCCTGGTGTGTCCAATCACACTTGGCCGATAATGAATTCTATTCTATTCTACTTTAGGGGAAATATTCTGCTTTTTTAGTATATCCTAAAGTATTTCATTTTCCCAGGAGAGGGGTGGGTTTTAACTTCCAGCTGTGTCAACAACGGTCGTAAGTCACTTTTTCCAGTGCCGTTGTAACTTTCCCTAGATGAACTGAATGTTCTCTAGATGAGTTGTTGTAAGTTGAGGACTCCTTCAACTTACATGTGTAAACACACACACAGAGACACACAAACATACCCCTATAATAGGGATCTTTAAGACATCAGTGGAAACGCAAGAGTGAAGTGTTCCTTGGTCAAGTTTGCTTGGGTGCTTATCTTATCCAAAGAAGTATATGAGTACTACTGGAAAAAAAAATCAGGAGGAGCTGTCCTCACTTTCTTTGGAAATATGGCAAGGGAAGAGATAGGGAGTAGAAAAATATGCTGTTTTGCTCTTCAGCAGATCCTGTTTACTGGGAATTGGGCCTCAGCCCCACCCCCTGATCAGCTGAGGATCTGTATCAGATACTGACTGCTTTCTCGGAATTTCCAAGTTCTGTGTTATCTCTAAACTTTTTTTTATTCTTATTAAGAAATTGCCAAGGATTGTTTCTTTTTTGTTAAGCCTGCACATTCCTCTGAGGCTTTCTGGCTATTCCTCCCCCTTCTTCTTTTGATTTATACATTATTTAGGCTGCTGTACATCTTTATTTAATAAATTCCAATATCTCAGAGGCTGCCACAAATAAGAGGGAGCCAAGCTATTCTCCGAAGCACCTAAAGGCAGAATAAGAAGCAATGGATGGAAACTAATCAAGGAGAGAAGCAACTGAGAACTAAGGAGGAATTTCCTGACAGTTAGAACAATAATCAGTGGAACAACTTGCTTCCAGAAGTTGTAAGTGCTCCCATACTGGAAGTTTTTAAGAAGAGATTGGGCAACCATTTTCTGAAATGGTATAGGGTTTCCTGCCTAAGCAGAGGTTGGACTAGAAGACCTCCAAGGTCCCTTCCAATTATTCTGTTCTGTTCTATCCTGTCCTGTCCTGTCCTATCCTATCCTATCCTATCCTATCCTATCCTATCCTATCCTATCCTATCCTATCCTATCCGAATTGTTCCCTACATTGTGGTGTGGTGGCTCCTTTAGAAGAGACAACATATTATTGGTAATCTTTGACTTATAACCATTAGTTTAGTGACCACTCGAATTTACAGAGGCATTGAAAAAAGTGAATTTCAGGGATCCAAGTAACATGCCCACAGCAAACAAAACTGAGGCAGGCCATCTCAAAGAATGGCTTCAGTCAGGCGAGCTTCAGGGTTGGCAGTGACTTATGACCGTGTTTCACATTTATGACCGTTGGAGCATCCCTGTTGTCACAGGATTAAAATTAAGATGTTTGCAACTGGCTGAAATGTGATGTGATCAGCTTTTCTGACCTTTTGACAAGCAAAATCAACGGGGAAGCCAGATTTCCCTAACAACTGTGTCGCTAACAACTGCAGTGATTCACTTAACAACGGTGTCAAGAAAGGAAGTAAAATGGGGCAAAGCTCACTTAACAACATTCTTGCTTAACAACCAAACTGTTAGCTCAATTGTGGTCATAAACTGAGGATTACCTGGAACACTAATTTATATTCACCCATAAATTGAAGA
The DNA here is from genome assembly GCF_900518735.1 of Pseudonaja textilis. Next base: position 169,081 of record NW_020769448.1, on the reverse strand, counting down.
GTATTATCTGGGATTTGGAGTAAAGGGACAGCTAGAATGATTAGACTTTGGGTAAATTAATAAAATTCAGATGTAAACTATCTAGTCACCTTAATCTGGTCCTTTAGGATTTGACTGGAGTTGACTTATTCTAAGTGATTACTGCTTAACCATGATTGGTTCTCAGCACAGCACAGCAAGCCAAAATAAACCATAATGGGGTATTGGAAGAACTAAAGCTTGGTTTAAAAGAGGATAGAATCAAAAATTCATAGTGTTGGAAGAGACTTTGGAGGTCTTCTAGAATCGGGTGTCAAACTCAATTTCATTGAGGGCCGCATCAGGGTTGTGTGTGACCTTGGAGGGCCAGAGTGGACATGGCTGAAGTGGGTGTGGCCAGGGTGGGCGTGGCCAGCTCAACACTTGTGTTGGGGGCACCTGTGGTGGCCAAATGTAAGGCAGGACTTCCTTCAGATTCTCCCTCCCTCCCTCCCTTCCTTCCTTCCTTTTCTTCTTTTTCCTTCCCTCTTCATTCTCCTTTCTTCTTCCTTCCGCTCTTTCCTTTTTCTTTTCTTGTTCTCTTCCAATCTTCCTTTTTTTCCTTTGCCTTTCATCTCCCCTTTCTCCTTTCCTGTCCCTTCTTGGAAGCTCAAATGCAAAAGGGGAAACATTTCTCCTTTTGTTTTGTTTTTTGTTTATTTTGGTAACCTTCTGCCAGTGATAATGGAGCTCCGTTTTCTCTGGCAGAGGCACTGTGGGCCAGTCCTTTGTTGTTTCCAGGGCAGCTCTGTGGGCCAGATCTAAGCACCCCTGTTCTAGACCAACCCCATGTCCAAGAAAGGAGACCCTATATCACCTTGGACAAATGGATGGTTATCTTTTCTTGAAAATCACCAGTGCCCCACAACTCTGGAAGGCAAGCTGTTCCATTGATTAATTGTTAATACTTATGTTAACCCAGCGGTGTCAAACTCAGGGCCGCAGGCCAGATTTGGTCCTTGTTATTGTCGGATCTGGACCATGGGGCCATCCTGGAAAATGTAAGGGGCCGCATTGCTTTGACCCGATCTACCCAATGAGAAGAGGAAACATGCCAGCAGTTTGGGGAATGGCATCAATTGGCCATGCCCACCCAGTTGCTCACGCCCATTGAGTGGTATCAAGCTGGCCATGCCCCATCCCCCTCGGTCAACCACAGCCCTGATGCATCCCTCAATGTGTCAACCTAACACTTCGTAAGTATGATATTTTAGTACTGATAATTGAATGTTTAAACGAATTATACTACTTGTTAGTCTGCTGCCAGGATTTGAAGATTTGCCACAATGCAAAGGTCTTGGGTTGACTTCATGTGAACTTAAGTACCTTTGTCAACTCTGAAGTAGGATTTCAGGTGGTCTGTAGGCTCAGCCACCAACCGTAGCCTAAAGTTACCTGTGAACCCATCCAATATAATTATCATGGGTTTTCCCCAGATGAGAGTTAGGTTTACTCAAGTATTCAAGATAGAACACCCAGATAGATGGTTCATATCATCATCTTGAGTCAAAATGGAGTTTGGTCCTAGCTTGGCCTATGCAGCTAGTCCTCAAACTTACGACAATTACTTAGGGACCGCTGAAAGGTACAACAGTACTGGAAAAAGTGATTGATGACCCTTTTTCGTAGTTACGACCTTGGAAGTGTCCCCATGGTCACATGATCAAAATTCAGATGCTTGGCAAGTGGTTCACACTTATGACCGTTACTGGGTTCCAAGGTCATGTGATCACCACCTATGATCTTCTGACAAGCCAAGTCAATCGGAAAACCCGATTCTCTTTTAACAACCGGGTTACTAACATATTAACTGCAGTGATTTACTGAACTACTGTGGCTAGAAAAGTTGTAAAATGGGGTAAAAGTCACTTAACCAATGTCTTGCTTAGCGACAGAAATTTTGGGCTCAGTTGCGGTCGTAAGTCAAGGACTACCCTGTAGAAATCTGGCCCCGCTAGTTTGCAAGCCATGATTTAAACTTTATGTATATGCAATAAACTGGGAGGCTCCGAACTTGGCAACTTTAAGACTTGTGAACTTCAACTCCCAGAATTCCCCAGCCAGCCATACTGAGATTTGAAGTCCACCGGTCTTAAAAAGTTACCGATTTTGGAGACACCCCCCCTGCCGTAAACCATGGCTGGAGTGGACATATCCAGGGGTGGGATTCTGCCAGTTAGGACTGGTTTGGGTGAACCCCTAGCTCCAAAGATCAGCTGGGAGCGAATCAGTTCACTCCGATGATCATGCTGATTGTCCCAGCTGATCAGCATGGAAGAGGGGATTGCTGCTCCTCAGTTATGTTATTCCCCCAAAGTAACATAGCGGGTAAGGATTTTTGCATTGCTGTTCACGCGCACACAGCACATGTCAGGCACGTGAAGTGCATGATCACCAAACTGGTTGTTATGCCGGCAGCATCCCACCCCTGGACATATTGTAGCTGAACATGATCATTGAACTCTGTTTTTAGAAGGTTCCAGAAGGTTTCCAGCCCCAGGGGCCTGACCACTTCAACTGCAGCCTAGCAACCATGACATGACTTTGGACTATGCCCTCAGTTTGTTCCTGTGGGCTCTGACTCAGGGGCACCTGTTCAGGAATGTGTTGTATCTCCTTGCCCACATCTGATTGATGGATGCAACGCCAACCACGGCCTTGTCCTGAAATAGGTGTTGAGAGATGCCAGGCTGCATGGGAGCAATGAAGGCCAGCCAGGAGTATGACGCTCTCATCCAATCCTGCTGGTTAAGTCTTTCCAGTTGCCAAAAATCTACCCCAAGTCCTTCGCTCTGTTCCTTTCCATCCTTGCACTTGAATGGAAAAGAGCAAAAACCAAAGAGTTAAAAACTAACCCCCAACTATGGCTAAACTACCTATTGTACTCCAACATCTGCCAGTTGCCATCTTCACTTTCTTTTCTTTTTTTCTTTTAAAAAAAGCCTGTCCAAGTTTTTTTTTAATTAAAAGTGGTGTTCTTTGACCTTAACTGTCTTGATTTGTTTTGTTTTTTAGACAGTAAGGTCAAAGAACACCAATTCCCAGATATGGGTATTCCTTGACTTACGACCACCATCGATTCCATTTTTGTTGTTGTTAAGCAAGGCAGCTGTAAGGTAAGTTTTGCCCCATTTTTTTTATTTTTCTTGCCGTGTTTGTTAAGTGAGTTACTAGAGTTGTTAAGATACTAACGCAATTGTCAAAATTCACATACACGAAAACTGGCTCTTATTTATGACTATTGCAATGATCACCTTTTGTGACCAGTGGTGGGATGCTGCAGGTTTGGACTGGTTCAGGTGAACCGGTAGTTCCAATGATCAGCTGGCCCTGCCCATCTGTCCTTGCCCTATCCTGTCCTTTATTTCCTGCTTTGTAGCTCATCTCAATCGCATGGCACAACAATTTCCCCCCACTCGCTATTCTACTTACCATTGCTGACTTGGAAAGTAAGCAGCTGAGCTGCTAAATGCTCCATTTTCAGGTGCTCACCGAAATAGTTATTAAACTGGCAGCATCCCACTATTGTTTGCGATGTTTTGATAAGTCATTGGAGAAGCAAGATTTACTTAACAACCATGTTCCTAACTTTACAGCTTCTTCTGTGACAAGAAATGTTGCAAAATGAGGCGAAATTCCATGAACAATAACTGTCTCCTTTGGCAACAGGGAGCCAGATGTAGCCCAGAAGCCATAAAATCCCCAGTTCTGTTCTAGTCCCTCCCAGCCGGTGGGAAAGTGGGATCTATGGCTGGTGGGATCCAACCAGAGGCAGAGTTGTACTCTCCATGCTCTGAGCAAGCTGGTGGCAAACTTCCTCTCTGGACACCAGTTACTCAAGCTTCATCCACCATCCACTTCATCCTGCTATACACACACACACACACACACACACACACACACACACACACGGGATACGATAGCTCCTAAACCTCCATGCTGACAGGTCTACCTAAGCTGGTTCAGGCAACGCAACACAATGGACCACTTGTTAGAGGAGGGAATGGGCAGGAGAGGTCTTTCTCACACATACAACTGTTAATTTTGTCCTTTCTCTATGTCCCGGTTGGTTGGTGCACTGTCCAGAAACCAGGGCTCATAAACAAGCGAAGTCCGATCCGTGAGATATAGGCAGTATACAAAACCATGTCCTCTCCGGTCCGTGGAAAAACTTCTCTCCATGGAACTAGTCCCTGATGCCCTAAAGGTTAGGAGGCCACTGCTCTATGGCTTTTCCATTCTCCCCCATCATCCTAAACCAAGCAGAAATTCCAATTCCTGACAGGCAGAGGATACATAGTGCAATTCTATAGACATACCACCTATAGCAAGAACAGGAAGTGCTCCTGCAGGAAAGTTCAGAGTATGTTGAGTAAAGCAGTAGTTATCAACAAAAATCAACACAGCAGCTGCTGCCAAAGAGTTGGAACCCCAAATTATTATTCTGACAGCTGGTAGCAGAGACTAGGAGGGACAACAACATTGTTTCACTTTTAGATGGATATCGTAATGGTTACTACTGGTAGTAGCTACTACTGGTAGCAACAATAGCAGTGTGTAGGACTTGTAAAAATGACAGTCCCAAAGGGGATGACAGCAACTATTGCATTATCAGTATTGCCTGTACTTAAAATAGTAGGAGTAGATATAGATAATACTAATGGGAGATTGATTGATTTATTAATCAAATTTACATAGCTGCTCCATTTGATGGAATCATGATAGCCATGGTGAAGGCAGTAATGTTTTTTTTAAGAGAACCAGGAATTTTTTTTCCCCCAGCAAATAAGGAATATTTAAATTATCAATTTGCACAGAAGCAAACAATGTTTTCAAGTTAGGATATTTATGTAGTTACTAAGCACATCTAAATTATGTTAAAATAATCAAAATATATTTACAATCCCTAAGGCACGTCACAACTTTTGAGCACTCCTAATGTTTGGAAATTGAAAGCTGAAATATTTGACACACCTTACATGAAGATACAGAAAGACTACAGGGGAGCAAAAGCCAGAGCAAATGATGAGGCCAAAGAGGCCAAAGGCAGACTTAGGCAGAGTAGCATAACTTCCCAGGAAGTTAGCCTGAGTATGCTTATTCCTACTTTTTCCTTATTTACTAATCAACCTGATATATTTTTTTTCTTTAAGCATGGATGAGGGAACTTTAGGAGATGACCAGGCTGAGCCTGAGGGAAGGGTCAAAGGCATAATAAGTCATGAGTCTCTGTGCATCCACAAGAGAAATAAGTCCAGTCCACCTTGAATGCCTACTTAATTCCCATGAATTTTCCTTGTTAGTAGCTCAGATTTTTGTAGAGTCCTTAAGCTTGCAATACATTTTAATACTCATTTGAGCTTCCTGAATCTCCTGATCCCTCATGCTTGACAGTATCCATCTTGCAAATATAAGGTGTTCAACAAGCCAAAGATTTTATTCATGCAATCTATTTAGCCTGTTTATCGAATTACACTGATCCTGTGAATTGGAATCATGTATACATATCTTAAAGCTACCCAGGCAAGCTTAATGCATCATGCAATCACAGCTGTTTGGACTTTAACAGATCAGATTAGATTGTCATGTGAAATCACTCGGCAGTTTTAAAGACATGGCTTCTAAAATATGTCATTTAACACCTATTTCCCCCTCACCCCAAATGAGATGAAATGATGAATTAGAAAGGCCTACTTAGCATTTAATTTGTTTGTGAAAGATACCAAGTTCATGCACAGAACATACACAGAGAGTTGTGATATTGGTAGAAATTGATTTTGGTAGAAATTTTTATACACTGCAGAAAACAATGATCTTTATATAATACGACTGATTATGCCACAACTGGAAGAGAATATATATTGCACAAAGCCATAAATTGTGATCTTACAAACTACAGTTTCTGCAAACAAGGAAGTCTGATTATAATTTAATGAATTGTGAGATTCAATTAAACCTGACCAGGTACTGTACTCTGATTTGAAGATTTATGCCTTTCATTAAACCAAAATTTAGTTTGCTTGGGCTTGGCCCAACATGTTGCATTGTGATATATAAACCATGATAGGTGGCTTTATCATGTTGCAGTTTACTCGATTAATCATTAATAGCACACCATTGGCATAGTGTGAATTGAGAACTTGGTAGAACCTGCAACATTTAGTTTCGCATGAAACAGAACCTCAGTTGTTCAATCCAAGTTCATCAGGCACTATTCTGATCTTAAACTACCTGAAATCTTAACTTTTCTCAGAAAAATGCCCTAATATTAATGCAATGAAGTTACAGGTAATCCTCAATTTATGACAGATTGCTTAGTGACCATTCAGAATTATGACAGACTTCTCCAGGGTGAGTGTGTGTATTTATGACCTAGTTCAAAAGTTATGACAGCCACTCTTCCCCATGTGGCTGTTATCATATGTTTGGCATCCTGCATTTACTGCTATTTTGTGTGGTCATGTGATTGTATTTCACTTTTTTTTTTTTTTGCTGAAAACCAACATTTACTTCTGGCCCATAGCAAACAACTGATTCGCTTAAGACTGGGCATTTGCTTAACAAACACCACAGAGGATTTATACTTCTTGCAGACAGCTGATCATTTGTATCTTTTTAGAGAGTCGTTAAGGCCACTTGGAGTCCAAAGGTGCTTTTTCTAGAGGCAACTGGACTTTTTGGTTTTTCTTTGAAGACGTTTCATTTCTCATCCAAGAAGCTTCAGGATAACCATGACCTGGATGACTGAGAATCTCCAAAGACATTTAGCTAGCCACTTGGAAGTTTACCTATGTCCCCAGGATCACCTGAGTAGTGCAAATGGGTGTGGAGCCTGTGTGCAAATGGTTCCTGTAGTCTAACTTCAGTTTGAGATGCAGACAACACAGGCTCATCCCTGACAGCCTGCGCCTGTCTTCAACAATGAAAGGACACAGGGCAGAAAACATCTTGCAGCCAAGAAGGCTCCACACCCATTTGCATTACTCAGGTGACCCTGAGAGCACAGATAAACCTCCAAGTGGCCTCCACAACTCTCTAAAAGGATACAAATGACCAGCAGTCTGCCAGGAGTATAAATCCTCCCATTCCCCACTATCCAGTCAGAGCTGAAGAAGCCTCTTGAATGAGAAATGAAACATCTTTTAAAAAACAACAACAACCAAGAAAGTCCAGTTGCCTCCTGGGAAAAAAAGCACTCTGGGACAACCATGACTGAGAATCTCCGTAGACAGTTTTCCAGAAGGTTTTGTTTGACCTAGATTGGGTGTCGGCAACCGGCAGCTCCGGAGCCGCATGTGGCTCTTTGGGCCCTCTACTGTGGCTCCTTGTTGGGTGATCCCACCACTGGCTGGCCCCTTCCCTCCCAGTCACTCCTCATCTGGCGAGAGAGGGAGGGAAAGGGAAAGGTAGAGAGGTAGCTAGGTCAAGGCAAAAAGGATTTTGTGGTTCCCAGGCTGGGTAGGATTCCCGAGTCCAAACGGCTCTTTGTTTAAGATTGCAGACCCCTGACCTAGGTGAACCTTTGTTTGACCTGCGTGGACTGGTAGTCAAAACTACAATTATAAATTTGAAGAACCCAGTTGCCACATAGGGTTCAGCCAAAACTCTTTCCTGCTTTTGTGATGACTGGATGGAAACCACAGCAGATATCTTACGGAGACTGCTCTGAACCACCCAATCTGGTGGTTGGGTTGAAACCTAGGTTAAGAGAGATCCCCAACCTTACAATTTTGCTGGCAGAGATCAGCAGATCAACCTTGGTGAGGGAAATGGTGTCAGATGCTACAGGCACGTTCCCCCTCATGTCCAGCCTCATAGAGACATTGGTGACATTCAAAAGAGAAAAAATGAAATGGAGGAATGGGGTGAATTTAAAGATTATGCAACTAGGAAAAGAGACCTGCCAATGATCTTCTCCTGAAGAACTGGCCGAAAGAAGAAGAAAAAAAGGTCAATTCACATTAACCAGCAGCGCAAAACAAGGCTTGAAAAACAGGAAAGGAGAGGCCTCACGAATCCCTACACACAAGGAAACTGGGTGGATAATGGGGTGTGCAAAAGAGACCCCAGAGAATTTGCACGGAAACCAAAGAAAAGAATTGCTCAGCTGGTGGAAAAAAAACAGACGGTTATTTGGCCAATAGCTCCATGACAAAGAAGGAAGCAACCCATCATTAAAAGTAACCTGTCTCTGCGGATAGAGGCTTTTTTTGTACAATGTTTATCCGAGACTAATAATTAATAAACTGCCAAGTGTAAATGTCTCCATCAGTTGCCCATAGGAACAAAAGAGCAAAGAAAACACCATTGTACCAAGCTGGCTGGTGTCCTTTATTTGTGTGCCAATCAATCCCACACCTCCATATCTTGGTTCCTCGAGGGGAGGGCCAGGGTCTGCGTCACACCTTTGTCATGAAACCAGAAGGTGCCAGGTATCCCTTTTACTGACTTACATAGTTTCAAGTATTTGATGAAGAGAGTTGTAGGCCTCCCCAAACTTCTGCCTTAGATTAAAGCATCTGAATTAGAAACATTGCTCCCAGATTCCTGATTTTTTTTTTTGGGGGGGGGGGGAACACTGTTTCTCAACCTTTAAGATATGTGGACGCCAACTCCCAGAATTCCCCAGACAGCACATTCCCATATTTTATGTCTACATATCTTAAAGTTGCTAAGCTTGAAGAAAAACTGCCTAAACCAGAGGTGTCAAACACAAGGCCCACGGGCCAAATCTAGCCCATGGGGCCATCCTGGAAAATGTAAGGGACTGGCCCACATCGCTTTGGCCCGGACTACCTAATGCGGCTTTGATCCAGTCTAACCAGTGCGAAGAGGAAACATGCCAGCAGTTTGGGGAGTGTTGTCAAACTGGCCATGCCACCTGTTGGCCACACCCACCCAGTCACCATGCCCAATGAGTGATGTCAAGCTGGCCATGCTCACCCAGTTGGTCACATCCTCCTGACCGCCCCCCAAAGGTCAACCATAGCCCTAATGCGGCCTTCAATGAAATCGAGTTTGACACCCCTGAACTAGACTAACAAACATCTTTCCTACAGTATCTATCATTACGCAAAGTCTAAGACAAAAAATTCAGATTTTACAATCCTGTAGTCCTTATTAAAGGTACAGATAGTTCTTGAGTTATGACCACAATTGAGCCCAAAATTTCTGTTGCTAAGTGAAACATTTGTTAATTGAGTTTTGTCCCAATTTTATGACTTCTTTTCAGAATTGTTGAGTGAATCATTGTATTTGTTAGGTTAGTAACATGGTTGTTAAGTGAATCTGGACAGCCCATTGACTTTGCATGTCAGAAGATTAGGATAATAGGGTAATATAATAACAGTTGGAAGGGACCCTGGAGGTCTTCTAACCCACAAGCTGTAATCTCATTTAACAAAACCATTAAAGTAATTACATTATGACTTGCTTGGTCAGCTGGGTGAATCCTGGGACTGTATTACAAGGAAAGGTTTAATTTTAAAATTCATACCACTTCCTCCAGCCCTAAATCTGGAACTTTTGCAGCCTGCCTTCTCTAACTTCAGAAGTGCAAAACTTACCATGGCTAGAAAGGTAAATGTGGCCCCTTTAAAATCCTCCCTCCCTCCCTCCTTCCCTTTCTTCCCCTTCCCTTCCCTCTTTTGATAAAAAGAGAGGTGCTTTATTCCAGGCAGAGGATTAGAGCAAAAGTTACATTGCAGTAAATCACCAGTCCAATTGGATACATAAAATTAATATTGATTGGACTGAATGTACCCCTTTTAGCTTTAAAACTTTCTAGCTGGTGGGCCAAAGTACCTGCTTTCTCTACAAATGTAGCCACTGATATGCCAAGCAAAGCCACAGTTTGGCTCTAAGTCCAGAGAAGTAACACATACCGGTCTTGGTCTTAAAGTATCTCTCTGAGCTAGCTAATTTATAGTTCCTGGCTGGACTCCTATCTTCTCCACGCCCCCTAAGAGCAAAGTTAATTTGCCCTGGCAGCTTGTTCCTCGACCGGTAGCCAGAACTACAGTCATAAATTTGAAGAAGATTGCGGGCGGGGGCACATCAAGCAAAGTTGGCTGTAGCGAGAATTAGATTTTTTAAAAAAAATTGCAAAGCAAGAAGGGTGTTTTCCTTCTCGTTGGCCACTTGTGCGTATGTTACCCAGACCAAAGTCCACCCTCTGCCATAGAAATGTAGAAATGCAGAAATGTGCTTGGGTATATGTTGAGATAGTCACTCATCCTAGACTGCTTCATAGGATTGTTGTGGAGCTTTGAGCTCCAGAAAAAGGAAGACAAGCAGATCTTTCAAAGAAATTGAAGCCATAACAGAATAACAGAGTTGGAAGGGACCTTGGTGGTCTTCTAGTCCATCCTCCTGCTCATGCAGAAAACTTACACCAATGGTTGTCCAATCTCTTCTTAAACATTTCCGGTGTTGGAGAATCCACAACTTCTAGAAGAAAGTTGTTCTACTAATTAATTGTTCCAACTGTTAGGAAATTTCTCCTTAGTTCTAAGTTGGTTATCTCTTTGATTAGTTTCGATCCATTGCTTCTTGTCCTGCTTTCAAGTGCTTTGGAAAATACTTGATTCCCTCTTCTTTGTGGCAGCCCCTCAGATATTGGAACACTGCTATCATGTCATTCTTTTCATTAAACTAAACATACACAATTTCTGCAAACGTTCTTCATATGTTTTAGCCTCCAGTCCCCTAAGCATCTTTGTTGCTCTTTGCACTCTTTCCAAAGTCTCAACATCTTCTTTTATATCATGGCGACCAAAACTGAATGCAATATCCAAGTATGATCTTACCAAAGCATTATAAAGCAATATTAACACTTCACATGATCTTGATTCTATCCTTCTGTTAATGCAGCTTTGCGTTAATAAGTAATAACATAAATCAATTAATGAATGTGTAAGCTTACAATAAATAGCTGGTTCAAGAAGGATTTGCTAATGTTGATCTATTCTCATTATAGATATAGAAGCAGATTAGTCTTTCTCACCCTTTATCTTTTTTTTTGAAACTACAAAAAGCTGAATCGGAATTCTAGTGAAGTTGTAGTCCTAAAACCTCTGAAAGTTGCCATCTTGGAGATACAGAGAATGATACAGAGAATAAACAGTTACGCGGAAGGAACACATCTACAGATTGAATTTAATCACTGGAATGGCTTATTTTCAGAAGTTGTGGGTGCTTCATTACTGCGGGTTTTAAAGAAGAGATTGGACAACTATTTGTCCAGAATGGTATATGGCAGTGGTGGCTAACCTTTTTGGACTCTTGTGCTAAAAATTGCGAGTGCGCCAGTGCATCTGCACTCGCGTGCCAATACCCAGAATGCAATGTGTGTTCCCCTTTCCATGTCCCCTGCGCATGTGCTCACAATCCCCCACCCCCTTACCTGCACTGTGCCTCACAGCTGATTTTTCGGCCTCCCAGCAAGGCTTCTCAGACTAAATTATAGGCCCATTTTGTTATTTCCAGTATTACAGGAAGTGATGAAATGGGCCTATAATTCAGTCTGGGAAGCCTTGCAGAGGCTTTTTCCAAGCCTCTGGGAGGCTGAAAAAGGCCTCAAAGCAACCAGAAAAAACAAAAACAAAAAACCAGCTGTGAAGCGTGTGCATGTGCAGTAAGGTAAGTTTGCCTGTGGCTCGCATGCCAGCACAAATGGCTCTGCGTGCCACTTGTGGCACACATACCAGAGGTTTGCCATCACAGGTATATGGTCTTCTATTTAAGCAGGGGGATGGACTAGAAGACCTCCAACATCCCTTCCAACTCTATTATCCTGTTAGATTTGGAATGAGTCCTGAATAGTGTATAATGGAGCTGAATTCTGAGTAAACCAACATAGGAGTTGTCCATTGAGATTCTCAGTCATCCAGGTCATGGTTGTCCCAAAGAGGCTTTTTCGAGAGGCAACTGGGCTTTGTTTTTCAAGAAAGACATTTTGCTTCTCATCCAATTCTACACTGAAGAAGCTTTTTGGATGAGAAGCGAAACGTCTTCCAGGAAAAACAAAGGAAGTCCAGTTGTCTTTCAAAAAAGCACCGTTGGGACATCATAGGAGTTTGCTCTAAGTTGGTGCATGGTATCTTTCCAACTCAGTGTAAATGATGAGTAGCTTTCTCACCAATTTCAGTGCAAGTATCATGCGTAATTCGCTGTAATTCCATGCGGGTTTTCAATTGATCATGATGCGCCTTTCTTCTGGCCTAATCATGAAGAAGGGGATTACTTTGCTTTGGTTATTCTTGTTTACACTGCAATTTAAAGTGCTCAAATGAGGTCAGTCCAATTGGCAGATATATTTGTTTATCCAAAGCTTGATCATGTTATCTCCTTCTCAGTCAAGCTTTAAGTAGGACCAAGGATGAGAAAAACAAAACAAATAAAGAAAAAAAAACCCACAAACCACTCTGCCAAGGTGGAGCCATAAAAACTGATAAGTGATAAAGTGGCAGATAAGAGGGAATGAAATTACTACAGGAGGTATAATTGTGGTGGCAACATCCACCCCACAATGAAAACACCGTTCTTTAAAAGCATTCTTTTATTAGCCTCATTTGTATATAGAAAGACAGGATCTCTGATAAGATTGTCCTAATGGCTTCCCATAGAAACTTGCCTTCCTTGTATAGATAGTCCTTGATTTACAACCTCAATTGAGCCCAGAGTTTCTGTTGCTAAGTGAGATATTTGTTAAGTGAATTTTGCCATTTTATAGCCTTCCCCTTCCACAGTTGTTCAGTGAATCACAACAGCGACAAAACTTTTGTTTAGTGAGCGCTCGAAGTTACAATGGCACTGAAAAAAGTGACTTATCACTCTTTTCCCATGCTTTTCTACCATTGCCGCCTCCCCATAGTCATGTGATCAACATTCAGGTGCTGGCAACTGACTCATATTTATGACAGTTGCTGTATCCTGGGGTCACGTCCTTTTGACAAGCAGAGAGAATAGGGAAGCCAGATTCACTTAACAACCATGTCACTAACTTAACAACTGCAGTGACTCACTTAACAACTATGGCAAGTAAGGTCATAAAATTGAGCAAAACTCACTTTGCAAGTGTCTCGCTCAGCAACAGAAATTTTGGGCTCAATTATGTTCAATTATGTACATAATGTACATTATGTTTTTACATTATTATTTACATTATAGTGTAATTATGTACATATAATTATGTTCAATTATGTACAGGGACCCGGTGGCTCAGTGGTTAAGACTCTGAGCGTGTTGATCAGAAAGGTCGGCATTTGGCAGTTCGAATCCCTAGCGCCACGCAATGGAGTGAGCTTATGTTACTTGTCCCAGTTTCTGCCAACCTAGCAGTTTGAAAGCACATAAAAAATGCAAGTAGAAAAATAGGAACCACTTTGGTACAAGAGTAACAGCATTCTCTGTGCCTTCGGCATTTAGTCATGCTGGCCACATGACCACAGAGATGTCTTCACACAGTACTGGCTCTTTTGCCTTGTAACCGAGATGAGCACCATCCCTTAGAGCTGGAAACGACTAGCATGTATGTGCGAGGGGAACCTTTACCTTTATGTTCGTAAGTTGAGGATTACCTGTCAGGTTTTCACTCTAAAATCAAAAGCTCCTTAAATCTGTACAACAAACTGGATTTCTTGGAAGGCCAGATCAACATTGTAGTTGTCCACTGTGAGCCAGCTGGAGGGGGTGAGGAGACAGGATGGACGCCCTCCTGAAGCACCCTGTCAGATAAAACAGGCTGCAAGTGGCCCCTGCATGCACTGTTTTCAGCCTGGATGGCCTCCTGCAGCACCTTGCCAGCCAAAATGGGGCACACTGGAGCCACCTGTGGCCTCCCAGCGCCCCGTTATGTCCGGCAGGGTGGTTCAGGAGGCCATCCAGGCCAAAAACAGGCTGTGGGGTGGCCTCCCATGGCCCCTCCACAGCCTGTTTTCCCCCTAGGCTGGTTCTTTGCTATTTCTAGGCCGGCCCCATGAGTTGGATCTAACCACCCCACGGGCTGGATCCGGCCCACACGGGCCTTGAGTTTGACACCCCTGATCTATAATGATGTCTGTTCAAACATTTGGATTGAGACACATGCCTTCCAAATACTAATGTTGGCTTCTTGTGCCTTGACCGTGGCCTAGCTCTGATCTTGAGTCTGTTACAGAGATAATTACAGCAACCTGTTTTTAGTTCATTCTTGATCAATTATTAACTCTAAAAACCTTGAACAAGGTAGATTCCGATTTTCTCACCCACTGCGTTCTCCACAAGTCTCATGATACCTCCTGAGAAATGCAAGATAAAAAGTCCATTTCCTCCGATGGATGGACTTTGCTTTATGGTAACAATGGCAGAGCAAAAAGGCAACCCAGAAAGTTCAGACTGCCCAAGGAGCTGCTAATATAGTTCTACAGAGAAATGATTGAACCTCTGTCATTTGTAACTGTCTAGCTTGGTACAACAACCAAACAGGACAAGTATAGATTTCAGTGCATAGTTAGGATTGCAGAAAAAACAATTGCTACCAGCTTGCCTTCCATTGAGGACCTGTATTATGCACAAGTCAGAAAGAGGGCTGAGAAAATATTTACAGACCCCCTCACCAGGGGTGGGATGCAAATATTTTTATTACCGGTTTTGTGGGCATGGCTAGATGGGCATGGTCATGTAATTGGGTGGGCATGGTTTTGTTTTTGTGTGTGTGCATAACCCCCCACCCCCACCCTGCGCCCCATTTTTTTCCTCCTGGCCTCAGGGAAGCCTCCTGGGAGTCTGTTTTTTGCTCCCAGGAGGCTTCCCTGAGGCCCAGAAGGGAAAAAAATGGAGCTCAGGGGCCCCCTCAAGCAGTACCCCTTCCACATTCTCCTTTTTGCCTCCTGGGCCTCAGGGAAGCCTCCTGGGTGAAGCAGTAAGTGAGGGGGATCCTGGCACAGCTGGTCGTCAGAACAGCTGATCGTCAGGAAGGGAAAAAGAAATACTGGTTTGGCCGAACCAATAGATGTTTTTTTACCACTGGTTCGGCCGAATGGTAGCATTTTTTACTACTGGTTCGCCCGAACCAGCCCGAACCGGTAGAATACCACCACTGCCTCTCACATCCTGGACATAAACTATTTCAACTCTTACCCTCAAAATAACACTATAGAGCACTGCACACCAGAACAACTTGACACAAGAACAGTTTTTTCCCAAACACCATCACTCTGCTAACAAGTAATTCCTTCAACACTGTCAAACTATTTACTAAGTTTGCATTATTACTACTATTAATCTTCTCATCATTCCTATCACCCATCTCCTCCCACTTATGACTGTATGACTGTAACTATGTTGCTTGTATCCTTATGATTTTTATTGACTGTTTCCTAATATGATTTGATTGCTTATTATACCTACCCTATGACTATTATTAAATGTTGTAACTGATGATTCTTGACAAATGTATCTTTTCTTTATGTACACTGAAAGCATTTGCACCAAGACAAATTCCTTGTGTGCCCAGTCTCACTTGGTCAATAAAGAATTTCTATTCTATTCTATTCTATTCTATTCTATTCTATTCTATTCTATTCTATTCTATTCATCTCTCTATCTCTTTCTCTATCTCTATCTCTACTCTATTCTTGCCCTCAGGATATCATTATAGGGCATTGAATGCCAAAACAACTAGACACAGAGACAATTCCCCCTTGTGCCATCATTCTGTTGAACACTTAATTTCCAAAGTTCTGTCTTATGTCTATTACCTATATATTGTAGTATGGCTATACTATTTTTATCCTTCTCATCTGTTCCACTACTCTATTGGTATCGCTTCTTTATTGGTATCATTGTTATGTTTATTACTACATTGTTGTTGTTGTTATTATTATTATTATTACTTTGTTGTTTTGCATTTACACTGAGAGCTTATGTACCGGAGACAAATTCCTTGTGTGTCCAATCACACAATAAAGTATTCTATTCAAAATTTAGTATGGATTTAGTCTTCTGGCCATCTTCGTGCTATGAAGACAACACAATGCCATCATTTACCCCAAATCAGAAGGACATTCTTGAGTTAACCAAGGTAACTTTCCACATTGCCCAAACTTGAAACAAACTGTCATTTAAGATTTCTGCATTTTGTAGTCAGAGTTTGTTGTGGGTGCTGATTTTAAGAAAATTAGGACGATGGCTCTAACGGGTTGGATAGATGACCCATGAGGCCACAAAATTGGGCTTACAGGGGTGTCAGTGGCAATATATTGTGACATATGACAATGCTAGTTCGGCCTAGTGGTTAAGGCTCCAGGCGAGACCAGGAGACTGTGAATTCTAGTCCTGCTTTAGGCATGAAAGTCAGCAGGGTGACTTTAGGATGTTCTCTCAGGCTAACCTTTTTCACAAGGTGGCTGTTGTTGAGAGGAAAATAGGAAGAGGAAAAAGCATTAGGTATGCTTGCTGCCTTGAAGTATTTATAAAAATAATAAGGTGAGATTAAAAATAAATCTAAAAATTAAAATAAATACATAAAATCAACATATGCATTCTGGTTTACCAGGCTTCTTAGCCTAGCAAACTTAACGTATGGCTTTCCATGGTGGTACCCACAGAGGAGAACATTTGTAGTGTTGTAATAAATATCCATCTGGTTCAGTTCCAAGTGAGGAAAAAGATATTGGAAACATGGCGGCTGATTGGAAAGATGGTTTATTGATGAACAGGACCACATGGGTTTGAGGTCCTGGCAGCTGACCACATGGAGTGGAGAGTGAGGGTTATTTATACCTTCTCTTGGACCTTGCCCTTCAGCTACCTGTTCCTGTGCAAGAAATGTATTCTACTGGCTGCTGTAGGGGTCATGTGCAAATCCTAGGAGTTTGTCTGAGATAAATTTGGTTGAAGCCTGGGCTGATGTAATGTCCTTAGGAGATTTTGCAATGCAGTGAGCCCTGCTGCTAGATGGGTTAATACTATTATGTCCTGGAGGGTCATGTCTTAATACTATCACCAGCCTCAGTGGTACAGTGGTTAGAGTGCAGTACTGCAAGATACTTCTGCTGCAGCCAGCTGCCTGCAATTTGGCAGATCGAATCTCACCAGGCTCAAGGTTGACTCAGCTTTCCATCCTTCCGAGGTGGGTAAAATGAGGACCCAGATTGTGACAGGGTTGTTAGGGAGGGTTGTAAAGCACTATAAATCGGTATATAAATCTAAGTGCTATTGCTATTGCTATCACCCAGGAGCTGACGGTCTTATTGTGTAAATAGGCTGGCCCAGTCCTTCTCAATGGGTACCAAATAACTGCTGGGAGCAGGGAGCTGAAGCTTTGAGTTTCTGTCTCCCTTAAGATTTCTATTTCTCTTTTAGGGGAAATATAATCTGCATTTTTAATATTTCCTAGAATATTTCATTCTTCTAGGAGGGGTGGGTGGGTGGTAATATTCTACAGTAGCTCAGGGTTGAGCTACTGAGTGGTTGTTTTCTTGTAAATTTTTCATGACCCAAACATGGTAACATCATCGGTGCTAGTAACCACACGGATGACGTTACCTAGTTGGGGTCATGAAATATCCGCAAGAAAACAACTAAACTCAGAGAACACCAAAGCTCTTCATTTCCCTGGTGGCTTTTTCATAGCCGCTTCCTCTGCACTGTTTCGATATTCAAAATGAATTCCTGAATTGTATTTAGTATTTTTAGTATTTATTTGATTTGTCAATCGCTTACAAGATACAGGTATAAGAATAAATATACAGTAGTTTTAAATACATGAAATAGATACTTATAAGAAAAATAGAAAACAATAGGACAGGGATGGTAGACATGATTGGTGCACTTACGCATGACCACTACAGGTTTCTTAGGAAAGGGGTGAGGTCAATAGTAGACAGTCTAAGGTTTTGGGGTTTGGGGAAGAAACCAGAGTCAAACATTGACCACTCTGTTGCTGAAGTTATTGATATAATTAATTGATATAATTAATTAATTAATTAATATAATTATTTGATATAATTGATAGTAGAAAACGAGGCTGGCGGGGAACCAATCTGTTGAATTAACCAAATTTAGCTACTGACTCGTAACTGTATGAGTGGCTGACAAGATCACAGAGTTTGCATTGTCATGTGGCAATGTGTTTTCTTCACTGGCTAACAACGCTCCCTCAATACTCATACCAGACTAGATTGGCATCAGGAAAGCTGAAACAGCCACCAGAGGAAAGGAATTCCGTTACCCACCTGGAGCTGCTGTGACATCACAGCAATCAGCCAATTAGAAAAGGCCTCATCTCCAGAAAATTAAACCGTTCTTCATCTTCATTTACGGAAGCGAGGCCTTCATTAGCTGTTGTGTAACTGAAGAACTGCAGCTTAACAAAACAACAGCAGACATTAATGTGACTCCCCCACCCCCCCACCCCCCCAAAAAGAAATTAAATACCCTCTCCAATCCTGTACAAAACAAAAATACAGCCTTGAAATTTGGCACTCCTTCACAACGGATGAAGTATCCTGTTTCACACCTTCTGAATTACTCAGAAATCTGACACTTTCTTTATCTTGAAGTCTATTTCTATGCCAGAGCTTTAGTTTGATAGGGATTTTGGCATGTAATCTTAGAACTTCTCAGGGTAGTATTTCTGGTGTCACCACATAGCAAGGTTTTCTCAATGTCAGCAACTCTAAGATGGCTGGACTTCAACTCCCAAAATTCCCCAGTCAGCCATGTTGGGTGGGGAATTCTGGAAGTTGAAGTCCATCCATCTTGGAGTTTCTCAGGTTGAGAAATACTGCCACATAGGCTCTCTTTACTATAGATTAGGGTGTCAAACTCAAGGCCTGTGGACCGTATCCAGCCCACTAGATACTTAGATCTGGCCAGCGGAGCCACCCTGGAAAAAGTGAAGAACCAGCCTGCGGCGCCCCTGCCAATGAAAACAGAGCTGGGGGGGGGAACACAACCCCCATGCCCCATTTTCACTGACAGAGGGCTAGAAAAAGAAACTAAAAACAAAATAAAAGGAGAAATGTTTCCCCTTTTGTATTTGAGCATCCAACAAAGGACAGGAAAGGAGAAAGGAAAAGAGGAAAGACAAAGAAAAAAAAAGAAATATGAGAAGTCAGCAAGGAAGGAAAAAGGAAAGACGGGAAGGAAGAAGAGAATGAAGAGGGAAGGAAAAAGAAAAGGAAGGAAGGAAGGAATGAGAGGGAGGGAGAATCTGAGGGAAGTCCTGCCTTAGCACTTGGCCATCACAGGTGCCCCCAACACGAATGACCATGTTGGCCCCCCGACCCCTGAGTCAAACACAACCCTGATGCAGCCCTCAATGAAATCAAATTTGACACCCCTGCTGTAGATAGTCCTTGACTTACAAGAATTCATTTAGTGGCCATTTAAAGTTATAATGGAACTTGAAAAAGTGATTTATGACTGTTGTCACCCTTATGACTATGACAGCATGGCAACTGACTCGTATTCAAGACGGTTGTAGAGTCCCAGAGTCATGTGATCAGCTTTTGCGACCTTCTGACGAGCAAAGGGAGTGGGGAAGCCAGATTCACTTAACAACCGTGTTACTAATTGAACAACTGTAGTGTTTCACTTAAACAACTGTGACAAAAAAGGTTGCAAAAAAGGGTAAAACCTACTTAACAAATGTCTCAATAACAGAAATTTTGGGCTCCATTGTGATTGTAAGTCAAGGACTATGAGCCATGGTGGTGCAGTGGTTAGAGGGCAGTACTGCAGGCTACTTCTGCTGACTGCTGGCTGCCTGAAATTTGGCAATTCAAATCCCACCAGGCTCAAGGTTGACGCAGCCTTCCATCCTTCCAAAGTCAGTAAAATGAGGACTCAGATTGTTGGGGGCAATTGGCTGACTCTGTAAAACCACTTAGAGGTGCCTGTAAAACACTGTGAAGCAGTGTATAAGTCTAAGTGCTATTGCAATCTGTATAAGCTTTGGTCCACTGATGGCCTTAAAATGAAAAGGAAATTCATAATTAAATTTCTCATTTAACTTACCCAGATTAACCGAAGAGGCTTTTTCAAACAAGCCACATTATAGCTAGATAGGGGCTCAACAGGTGGTCCTCAATTTACGACCAGTGAACTTAGCAATTGTTCAAGGTTCCAATTGACCTAAATAGGAGGGAGGGTACATATGACCCAGATTTTAAGTTCCCTTCCCATGGTCACATGATTGTACTTCTTAAGTCTTCAGCAATCAGACTTATGGTCCTTTTCAATGTCCTGTAGTCAGGTGCCCCTGTTTTATGATGGTTTTGCTAAAACCGGGCATGTGAGATGTGGTGGCGCAGTGGTTAGAATGCCAGCCGTTCAGCAGTTCGAATCTCACTGGCTCAAGGTTGACTCAGCCTTCCATCCTTCCGAGGTCAGTAAAATGAGGACCCAGATTGTTGGGGCAATAGGCTGGCTCTGTAGACTGCTTAGAGAGGGCTGTAAAAACATTGTGAAGCAGTATATAAATGTAACTGCTATTGCTATTTATTGCCGGTTTTAAGCAAAATCACACCCACAGTGATCCACTGTATTCTTCACTGTTTACTTAATTACGTCCTCAAAAAAACAACACATTACGACTCTTATGGGCAACCTCCATATGGTCCTAACTTGAGGATTACCTGTATTGTGAACTTGGATCACTTAGTTATGGGACTGAATTAGGATAAGGAAAACAGAGCAGGATGGTAGTTGGAGTGGCTCAGAAGCCGCACACGCTGTCAATACAAGAGATTAAAAAAAATAATTATGGTAAATTAATAAGAAGGAAACTCACCTTTTGGTTTCAGTTAATATCATTGCAACACCTCATTGGTGAGAGACAGGAAATTCATGTGATAAGGTAGAGGTGGATCTTTTAAAATGGGATGGCCCAAACTTAGTGAAGGGCGGGGTTCATTCTTTTCTTGCAACCTTCTTTTTTCGGACTCGGTAGGAAGGAAAGGAGGCTGTTCTTGCCCAACGTGAACTGGCAGATTGTGCTGCCCATTCAGAATTAACGCTGACACAAGTACAGGTTGCACCATTCTTGGGCAAACCTCTTGGAAGGTGAACCTTGGGTGAAATGCGTGGCACCCCTGAAATTTATTACCACTCAGAAGATTGCTGAGCAGGCAAGATGCTGGTGTAGATAGAAAGAATTAGACTGTGAAACAGTACTGCAATGATTTAACCCATTGCTGTGAATCAACTTGCTGCCTTTAAAATATGTGTTGTCCTTATAACTGTATTAGACTATAGAATAACAGAGTTGGAAGGGACCTTGGAGGTCTTCTAGTCCAACCTCCTGCTTAAGCAGAAAACCCTATACCATTTCAGATAAATGGTTATCCAATCTCTTCTTAAAAACTTCCAGTGTTGGAGCATCTACAACTTCTGGAGGGAAGTTGTTCCACTGATTAATTGTTCTAACTGTCAGGAAACTTATCCTTAGTTCTTGGTTGCTTCTCTCCTTGATTAGTTTCCACCCATTGCTTCTCGTCCTGCCTTCAGGTGCTTTGGAGAATAGCTTGACTCTCTCTTCTTTGTGGCAGCCCCTTCTTTTCAACAGACTAGACATACCCAATTCCAGCAACTATTCTTTATATGTTTTAGCCTCCAGTACCCCTAATCATCTTTGTGGCTCTTTTTTGCACTCTTTCTAGAGCTCCAACATCTTTTTTTACATCAAGGCAACCAAAACCGGATGCAGTATTCCATGTGTGGCCTCACCAAGGCATTATAAAGTGATATTCACACTTCATGTGATCTTGATTCTGTTCCTCTGTTAATGCAGCCTAGAACTTGGTTGGCTTTTTTGGCAGCTGCTACACATGGCTGGCTCCTATTTAAATTATTGTCCACTAAGGACTCCAAGATCCCTCTTACAGTTACTATTATTGAGCAAGGTACCACATATATTGTACCTGTGCATTTTGGTTTTTCTTGCCTAAATGTAGAACCTTACTTTTTGATAATTCCTTTTGTACATTTTGTACATTGTGACGCTGGTAAAGCAAGTTATTCTGTGACCAATCCAATTTTAAGATCTTTTTTTTCAGTGGACATTAAGATAACTTGGCAGTTGTAAAGCAAACCCATTGTTCACTAGGGCAGGAGTTCCCAACCCTGTGAGGAATTGGTACGGGTAGCTGAAGGTGAGTGGAGGGCGAGCCAGCGAAACCTAAACCATCACCCACCACTCCATGGAAAAATTCTCTTCTATGAAAATAGTCCCCCGTGCCGAAAAGATTGGGGACAGCTGCACTAAGGGACGATTTGTCAAAAATGGAAAGCAGAACATGTCAAAAATCATAGCCACATGACTATAGGGTGTTGTAAACATCTGTAAATAATTGGCCAGGTGTCCAGGGCCCAAAATACAGCTATGTGACTGTGGGATGTCAGAACTTCAAATCCAGGTCGTATATAGTTTTTGGGGTGGCGGGAGTGGGCAATAATGGCCCCTTTACAACCTGGGAACTTCAACTCCCAGAATTCCTGAGACACCATGGAATTCTGGGAGTCGAAGTCCACGGGTCAAAAAAGAGCAATAGTTGCCCTCCCCTGATTTGGGGGAGTCCGTTGCAACTTTGAATGGTTGCCAAGTGATCGGTCGTAAGTCAAGGACTACCCATAATGCTCAACATATTTCTCCTTTGTAGAGGAGATCAAGAAAGATCTTCTAAAGCCCATAAACATATGGGAGAAACTTACCTCTAAAACTCTCAATTACACTCTCCCAAACCCTTAATTATGCTCACATAGGGACTAGTTTAGCTAATTAAAAAAAAAAAAAATCCCCATATCCTTGCCAAATTCATAATTTCCTGCTAGGGTATTATTCTCGAGGCACAAATAAAAAGCTTGCTCATAAGAGTGTAGGTTTCCATAACTGCTATTTATTGCTGAAGTGACTTCCGGGTAATCTTTATTAGAAGTAACTTTTATCAAAAAAAAAGCTTGCTGCTTGAGAGTGGACTTCTTTTTTTTTTTTGCAGGTTGTAAACTCTGTTTCCTGATAAAAGTTCCAGGCCTAATTTACTCCTTGAACTAAAGCACTGATTTATTGCTGATGGGGCATCTGATTCAATTGCTGAAGTTGGCTGATTTGCTGCTAAAATGAGCTGACAAAATATCAGAGTTGGAAGAGACCTTGGAGGTCTTCTAGTTCAATCCCCTGTTCAAGCAGGAGACCCTATACCAGTGATGGCAAACCTATGGCACGTGTGCCGGAGATGGTACGCAGAGCCATCTCTCTGGGCATGCGAGCCATCGGCCCAGCTCAGTTCTGCTGTGCGTGCACGCATGCCTCCCACCAGCCAGCTGGTCTTCGGGTCTCTGCTGTGCATGTGTGGGAGCAGGGTACATGCATGGGGTGCATGCACAGAAGATAGTGAGCATGCACAAGATGGAACACATACACGGGGGATGGACACACATACATGGGACGATGCGTGCATGCTTGGGGGAGTGCACGCATGCATGGCGGATGTGCGTGCATCGCATTTTGGCAATGTGTGCGCATTTTGGGCATTCAATACTGAAAAGCGTAGCCATCATTGTCCTATACATTCTGGGCAAATCTAGTCTCTTCTTGAAAACCTCCACTGATGGAGCATCCACAACCTCTGAAGGCAAGTTATTCCATGATTAGTTATTTTAACTGCCAAGAAATTTCTCCTTAGTTCTAGGTTGCTTCTCTCCTTGATTAGTTTCCATCCGTTGTTTTTTGTTCTGCCTTCTGATGCTTTGGAAAATAGTTTGACTCTTGTCTTCTTTGTGGAAGTTTATTAAGGTAAGGAAGCAGAAAAGGTGGAATGGAATGATTGTAGGGTAGATAACGCTGCTAACTAAAGAAGATTGTTACTAAAAAATAAGAAGACATTTTGGTGAAATATAGCCATGGGCTGCATTGCATTATGGTAAGATGCATTGTGGTAAGAACTTCCCAGAGACCAACTAGGATATATCTAGAAAGCTCACAGCTACATACAGCAAAATGTTTCCTGACAGTGAGAACAATTAATCAGTGGAACGGATTGCTTCTGGAAACTATAGGTGCTCTATTACTGGATGTTTTCAAAAAAAGACTGGACAGACATTTGTACATAATTGTATAAGGTCTCCTGCCCTGAGCAGGGGTTGGACTAGAAGACCTCAGAGGTACCTTCCAGTACTGAGTTCTACATTAACCCACTTCTACTGTCCTCTGGAGTTAATATCTAAGCTGATGTTGGCCATGGGTCCAGTGACAGTAAACAGCAATCACGTTTTCTGCCTCTAAATGTCAAATGTTCCTGAATTGCCTCAAGTTCCACTTTAACTGGAGGCCATTAGGACATCATATTAAGATATATTCTCATTGTGTTTCCTTTTGATTTTTATTTTATGGGTTCTGCTATTTTACTTCTGTTTACATTCCTTTTATTTTCTCTCTTGAGAAAGATTGGCAGCAAATAAATTCAACAAATAACAGAATAACAGAGCTGGAATGGATCTTGCTTCAACAGCATGCTGAAGCAGGAAACCAACATCAACAAATGGCTGTCCAATCTCTTCTTAAAACCTCCTGCGTTGGAGTACCCACAACTCCTGGCAAATTATTCCACTGATTAATTGTTCTCTCCCTGTCAGGAAAATTTATTCTTAGTTCTGGGTTGCTTCTCTCCTTGATTTGTTTCCACCCATTGCTTCTCCTTCTCCTTCTTTTTCTCCTCCTCCTCCTCCTCCTCCTCCTCCATCATCCTTCAGGAACCATAAGGTTTGAAGGGACCTTGGAGGTCTTCCAATCCAACCCACTGCTCAGGCAGGAAGTCCTATACCATTTCAGACAAAGTGCTGTGCAAAAAACTTCCAGCGTTAAAGCATTCACAACTTCTGAGAGCAAGTTGTTCCACTGATTAATTGTTCTCTCCCTGGCAGGAAAATTTCTCCTTAGTTCTAGGTTGGATCTCTCCTTCATTAATTTCCTTCTTCATACCTCAGCTCTTTTTGCCAACCTTTGCTTCGAGCTAAAAAATAAAATAAAATCCCCAATCAGTCCAAACAAAGGATTTATCTATTAAGCCCCTAATCGTTTCGAGATCTTTTTTCCTGGTATTTTCTCTGGCTCTAAAGATAGCAGAGAGCTTCACCGGTGTCCGGTGCTAAAAGAAGGAATTGTTCCTTTCGATGAAGAAATGACTAATTCACAACCCACGAGGTTGTGTCCTTTGTTTGGGTGATAAAACGTTTCTTACCAGAAAGACCGAGTCATGTCCAAAGGATCATGCAGGCCCTTTTCGTGCTGGCTGCCTGCTAGCATCGTATTGGGAAACAAATGCATTTTGGGGGCACTTCTCTGCCCGCGTTTCAGTTTGCCAGGCCTAATCTTTGAAGGCCTCTTGGCTTTGCTCGTTTTAACAATTCTCTTTGCATACCTCCTTTGGCATCTGGAAGGCCCATGTGACAATTTCTCATGCCCTCTCAATGGTGCATACAAACAGTTCCTTTATTGTTTGAAAAAGCTCCTTCCGGCCTGGTTCCTTCTCCACTAACGCTTGATTTTCTTCCTTTTCCCTTAAATAAACAGTGCTAATGCCATGTAGATTGCACAATGCATCTCTCTCTGTCTCTCTCTCTCTCTCTCCCTCTCTCTCTCTTTCTCTCTCACACACACACACGCGGATGGAGGGAGAGAGAGAGAGAGAGAGAGAGAGAGAGGTTTGTGCAAGAGCTTGGCAGCCATATTTGTTCTGTTTCTGGAATATTCCATGAAGGAACAAAAAATACAGTTGATAATCCCTTGCCAATGGTACTCAAACATCAACTGGGAACAGGAAGGGATGGGTGTAGTGGATAAGCCAGCTGGACAAGGCACTGAACTCATTCACTGTTTGAGTGCGGGCATTGCAAGTCAGCTTCCCAAATCAAGACAAGATGGAGAATTTGAGATGGAAGCAAATTGCTTTCAAGGATGCCTTCAGCCTGCGATTGCAACCGGGGCAAAAGGAGAATAAGAATTTTTTAAAACTGGGCTAGCTTATAAGCAGCAGCCAATCTGGAAATAATAGCCAAAATAGAAATATAATATCGGAATTATAATGAATATAATATCGATTTGGGACATTTTCAAAGTTCTATTGATTGAGATCAAAACTCCTACTATTTACCCTTATAATGTTCTTTGTTTAAAATGAAGAGGACCGACTTTCAAAAGAGAGAACTCCTCAACTTACAACAATTTAGTTGTAAGTTGAGGACTTTTAGAATGGTTTAGTGACCGTTCAAAGTTGCAACAGCACTGAAAAAAGTGACATGACCATTTTTCACACTTACGACCGTTGCAGCATCCCCATGGTCACATGATCCAAATTCAGACGCTTGTGAACGGACTTATATTTATGACATTTGCTGTGTCCTGAGGTTACGTGATCCCCTTTTGCGACTGTCTGACAAGCAGAGTCAATGGGGAAGCCAGATTCACTTAACAACCATGTTACTAATTTAACAACTGCAGAGACTCCCTTAACCATTGGGTCAAGAACGGTCATAAAATGGGGCAAAATTCACAAATGTCTCACTTGGCAACAGAAATTTGGGGCTCAGTTGTAGTCGTAAGTCAAAGACTACCTGTAAAGATTTGTGTCAGAGGAACAATTGCTTAGTGAGTGTAAATTAGGTTATATGAGTCCTTAGCCTTCCATGAACCCTAATAAGCATTTCTGATGTTTCTTATTTCCAACTTCTTCAGTCTCCTTTTCCATTTGACTCATTTCATTAGTCCGTTTCTACAAATTCTTGCATAGTTAAGTGAAATGAAGAATGGTTGTAGGAACTGGGCATGGCTAGTCTAGTGAAGAGAAGGACCAGAGGAGATATGATAGCAGTCTTCCAATATTTGAGGGGCTGCCGCAGAGAGGAAGGGGTCAAGCTATTTTCAAAGAACTTGTAGGCCAGACAAGGAATAATGGATGGAAACTGAACAAGGAGAGATTTAACCTGGAAACAAGGATAAATTTTCAGACAGTGAGGACAATCAATCCATGGAACAGAAGTTGTCTTCAGAAGTTGTGAGAGCTCCATCACTGGAAGCTTTCAAGAAGAGATTGGACTGCATCTGTCAGAAATGGTGTAGAGTCTCCTGCTTGGGTGAAGGGATTGGACTAGATGACCTACAAGGTCCCTTCCAACTCTGTTAATCTATAAATCCGAAATGATGCTAACCAGCAATTTTTCTGCCTGGGAGAACAGAATCCACATTGCCCCAGTAAATGTGGGAAGGCATGTGCCAAAGGCATTTAGTGGCAAAAAAAAAAATCTTAAATGAATCTAGGACAGCTGGGGGAAAAAATGCCTTTTTCATCTCTGAAATGCTAAACAGATAACTTTGGGGTCAATGAATAAACAACCTGATGTGATGTAAGACAGCGTCTCATATTTTCTATGAATCATACTGAACTGGAACAGGCTGAAGATTAGTTCAAGCTAAATCCAGAGAGTCTGAACATTGGGATACAGGTAGTCCTTGACTTATCACCAAAATTGGAACTAGGACTTCCGTCACAAAGCAAGGCAATTCTTAAGTGAATCATGCGGTCCACATTTTTGCCACGATTAAATGCAGTTGTTATTAAGTGAATCTGGATTCTCCCATTGACTTTGCTTGTTGGAGTCAGATGAGAAGGTTATGAAATAGTGATCAAATGACTTTAGGGTGCTACAACTCTCAGAAATACGTGCTGGTTGCCAAGTGCCCAAATTTAGATCATATAACCATGAGGATGCTATAATCATTGTAATCATGAGGATTAAGAGATGACCAGATGACAGACTTGGATGGGACCTTGTAGGTCATCTAGTCCAACTCCCCTGCCCAAGCAGGAGACCCTACACCACTTCTTGTGTAGGCAGTCCAGTCTGTTCTTGAAATCTTCCAATGATGGAGCTCACACAACTTCCGAAGGTAAGCTGTTCCATTGGTTGATTACTTTCACGGTCAGAATTTTTTTCCTTATTTCCAAGTTGAATCTCTCCTTGTTCAGTTTCCATCCATTATTACTTGCCTGACCTTCGGGCACTTTGGAAAATAGCTTGACCTATTCCTCTCTGTGGCAGCCCCTCAAATATTGGAACACTGTTATTATCATGTCACTCCTAGTCCTTCTTTTCACTAGACTGGTCATGCTCAATTCTTGCAACTGTTCATCGTACGTTAGGCTCCAGTCCCCTAATAATCTTGGTTGCTCTTCTCTGCACTCTTTCTAGAGTCTCAACATCTTCTTTTTACAATTTGGTGACTAAAACTGGGTGCAGTATTCTAGGTGTGGTCTTACTAAGGCTGGTATTAGTGGTATTAGTACCTCCCTTGATTTTGATTGTATCCCTCTGTTAATGCAACTTAGAATTGCATTGGCTTTTTTGGCTGCCACTGTACACTGTTGGCTCATATTTAATTGGACTGGTTTTCAATAACATAGTAAATTTTAACAGTTGCTGAATGAATAGTTGTAAGAGCCATGGTGGTGCCGTGGTTAGAATGCAAATTTGCAAGCTAACTCTGCCCACAGCCAGGAGTTCAATCCTGACCGGCTCAGGGTTTACTCAGCTTTCCATCCTTCCAAGGTTGGTAAAATGAGGACCTATATTCAGGGGTGGGATTCTACCAGTTCGCACCTATTCGCTAGAACCAGTTGTTAACTTTCTAAGCTGTTTGGAGAATCGGTTGTTAGAAGAAATTACTGCCCTAATCCTGCAAGGAAGGCAGGAAGGAAACATTCTGGTGTTGCTTACACAAACTGCCTCTCCATTAACTCTTATTACATTCTTGGGAGGATTAGACTTCCTGTCTCAGGAACTTCTCTGGAGTTTTTTTTCCCTCCTTCGCTGGTACTTTGCTTGTGTGGAGTGACCATTTAAAGTTACAATGGCACTGAAAAAAGTGACTTATGACCATTTTTCACACTTACGACTGTTGCAGCCCCCACTCAGCCATGAGAGGCCTGGTGAGGAGATGCATACCTGGATATGAGTGATCTTGAGTTGGCCACACCCAGTCAGTCACATGACCACCAAGCCATTTCCACCCAGTCACATGACCACCAAGCCACGCCCACCAACTAAACCACGCCCACAGAACCAGTTGTTAAAAAATTGAATCCCATCCCTACCTATATTCAATGGTGGGAGGCTGCCAGTGTAACAACCGGTTTGCTAATTGTGCACTTTGTGCGCGCACAGGAACTTCGCACAGCTTTCGAAATTACTAACCTTCAATGTTACTTTGGGGAAGTAACCCAGCTGAGGTGTGGCAATGCACTCTGCAGTGCAAATCAGCTGAGCAGATATAAGCAAGTACAACGGAGGGGTGGGTGGGCCAGCCCACTTGATCATTGGAACAAACCGGTTTGGAGCCAGCTGATCTTCACCGGTCTGAATTGGCTGAATCCCACTCCTGCCTATGTTATTGGGCACAATAGGCTGATATTTGTTCACCGCTCAGAGAATGCTATAAAACACTATGGTATATAAGCCTCAATCAGAGGTGCCAAACTCAAAGCCCGAGGACAGGATCCAGCCTGCGGGGTGCTTAGATCTGGCACCCCGCAGTTTCAATCCATTTTTGCTGGCAGAGCACTTGGGTCACCAGAGGCGCCCTTGACATGAGTGACGTCGAGCTGGCCACGCCTACCCTGGCCTTGCCCACCTGGTTTCGTCCCCCACCCGAGGTCAAACACAAGCCGGATGTGGCCCTCAATGAAATCGAGTTTCATTCTCCTGCTATTGCTGTAAGTTGAGGGCTATCTGTACTAATATTGAAATAAGACTTCAAAACTGGATGGGGAGAAGTTGTAGAGATGTTCGTTGCACATAACAAAAGGCAGAGTTTCAGTTGCACTGCTGCGGGTGGCATACTGACTTTTTAAAAAAAAACCATCTGTGGTAGTCTCTGTCCTTGGAAAAAAACATATTTCTGAAAAAAAAAAAAACATATCCAGGGAGTCACAAGACCCAGTTTGACAAGCATATGTTCTCCATTTTAATGGAAAACAATTAAACCGTCGAAAGCAAATGTATGCCTGGAGAAGGAAACAGACATGTTTGCTACACAGGCCACAATCCAAAGCACATTCAGATGAGGGAGATTTGGCTCAAAATCATCCAGGAAACTTCTATGGCTGGGGTGGCTTTGAATCTGCTTCTTGAATCTGCATCCTATTTGTTATTGTTATTATTATTCATCCTATAGCCAGTCAGCATCACATAGTCAGCCAGATGTTTTGACTAGATTTGACATTATTATTTCTTCTTCTTCTTCTTCTTCTTCTTCTTCTTCTTCTTCTTCTTCTTCTTCTTCTTCTTCTTCTTCTTCTTCTCCTTCT
>NW_020769448.1:77374-138619 GCF_900518735.1 Pseudonaja textilis | reverse complement strand
CTCCTCCTCCTCCTCTTTCTCCTCCTCCTCCTCCTCCTCCTCCTCCTCCTTTCTCCCTTGCTTCCTCCTCTTTCCTTTCTTGTCCTCCCCCTCCCTCTTCCAAATTTAGGTACTGCCTATCAGAGAATGATTCTAGGTGTTTTACATGATTATTTATACTAAATAAAAATAGGGTTCACCATATACTTTGCCTTGAACATTTGAATAAAGGGTTGGTTGCAAATGTGACAAATAAATAATCCACCAAAAATCCACTAAATTAATAACAAATTGCAAATCCCTGTGCTGATAAAAACGCAGCAATTAAATATATCAAAAAGCAGTAGAACCTTCCCTTACCCCCTCCAGTTTATGGATTGGATAGAAAATAATAGGAGAATTGCCTTGTTTTGTCCAGGGACAACAGAACCATGCAGTGAATAATTTGCTTCTGGGATCAAAACAAGAGCCGCCCCGCCTACAATTTAAGAGAAGTCTAAAATATAAATATTTTGCCAGCCTTCTGAAGTCAATATTTGCACTTCCATTTGGTTTGTCATCCGTCCATCCATCCATCCATCCATCCATCCATCCATCCATTTATGCATCCATCCATTTATGCATCCATCAGTCCATCCATCAGTCTATCCATTTATGCATCCTTCCTTCCTTCCTTCCTTCCTTCCTTCCTTCCTTCCTTCCTTCCTTCCTTCTTTCCTTCCTTCCACCCACCCAGGGTCCTTTGATTTCCTTTCTTTTCTTTCCTTTCCTCTGATTTTCCCTTCCCCCTTCCCCTTCCTTCCCCTTCCTCTCCTCCCTTCCTCTCTCCTCCCCTCTCCTCTCATGATATTAGTCCAAAAGGGCATCAGACATATATTTATTTTTTTAACATGCACATCCATGAATAAAAAAATATCTTAGTATTTGATTTCAAAAGCAGGATACCTGTTAAGAGTGGTTGGGTGAAGTACTACAAAAATCTCTTTCCTGTGCTTTGTGAGGCCAAGCTGTTTTGTGTAAAGTTTTCCTAGGTGTCCATTTTTCTCTTTCACTGACTTTTAATTCTGCACTGGAGTCTATACAGTTTTCCCTAAAGCAGAGGGGTCTCCAATTTGGCAACTTTAAGACTTGTGGACCTCAGCTTCCAGAATTCTTCAGCAGAACATGGCTGGATGAGGAATTCTGGGATTTGAAGTCCACAAGTCTTAAAGTTGCCAAACTTTGAGACACCCCCACCCCCGCCTCTGATATTTTCCAGATGTTTCAGTGACAATTCACTGAACTCTGACCTTTCCACTGCATATTATTTCCCTTAACTAAAGCTAAAATTTAGATAGGGAAATAATATTGTGTCAAACCATGATTGTGGACTCCTCCCTAGGTTTTCCAGCACAGGTCCACATTTGGAAAATTTCTGGAGACTGCGAACCTTTGACAAGACAGAAGCCAAATATTTCAAAGCCCAAGGTACCAGGTTACAGTGAAAACAGGGCATTGTGCTCATTTGAAATCTATGAACCAATCTTTGTGCAAAGGTTTTTTTGGTCTACTGATGCTCAGAGGTACTCCACCCTTCAGTCAAGTTGATGACACAATCTTTGTTCCTTGTGAATCACCCTGGTTCTTCAGAGATGTTTCAGGATAGGTCCAAGTTCCATTTGGGAGGTCAATTTAATGTTTTTTTTTTTTTTTATTATTATTATTATTATTATTATTATTATTATTATTATTATTATTTTAAAAGGAAGAAATCACAGAACGAACAATCCTGGGAATAAAATCCTGTATTTTTGAGAGAATAAAATGCTAGGAAGCAGGTGTTTCTGTGAACAGCTGAGCAAAAGCTTTAAACAATGAGGTTTAATGCAAATAATTCCTAAGAAATTCTGCATGACTATAGTTCTCTTTTCCATGAAAAAACTGGGTGAAAAAAAGACATGTCCAAACTAGCATGTGATATATCCAAAGGCTTTGCACACCCATCCTTTTAGCCTCATGATGTCCCGAAGTCATGAGACTGTGCTACATCATGATTTGTATTACATCTTCACTATTTCCTAGGGTAGCATATTTATTTGCTTGCTTTTTGTTCTGCCTTTATTACTTTAATAAGTAACTCGAAGTAGTGAACGTGCTCAAACTTATTCTTCCTTCTATTTTCCCTACAACAACCCTATGAGATAGATTGGGCTGAGACAGGGTAACTGGCCCAAAGTTACCCAGCTGGCTTTGAAGCCTAAGGTGGGACTAGAACTCACAGTCTCCTGATGATTGGCATAAAGTCTCCCAGCCAGCTTTCATGTCTAAAGCGGGATTAGAATTTACAGTCTCCTGATGATTGGCCCAAAGTTACCCAGCAGGCTTTCATGCCTAAAGAGGGACTACAACTCACAGTCTCTTGGTCATTGGCCCAAAGTCACCCAGTCAGTTTTCATGCCTAAGGCGGGACTGGAACACACAGTCTCCTGGTGATTGGTCCAAAGTCACCCAGCTATCTAGACTAGAACTCATCATCTCCTGGTTTCTAGGGCAGCACCTCCACCAACTGTGTCAAACAGACTCTCTATTTCATTTACTCCAGTGGTGGGATTCAAATTTTTTTACTACCGGTTCTGTGGGCGTGGCTTGGTGGGCATGGCAGGAGAAGGATACTGCAAAAACTTCAGTCAGAGGTAATATTTGCCGGGTCTCTGAACTACTCAAAATTTCTGCTACCGGTTCTCCAGAACTGGTCAGAACCTGCTGAATACCACCTCTGATATACTCCTTGATTCATGCATTGAAGCAATTTCTAAAATAGCTACCTGAAGTTAATCCCAGCCATGTCAATCCCAAAGCTATTTAAGAGTTTTGTATTTATTCTGCGTGGGAATAAACGGAGAGTTCAGTGAGCAGGAAGTAATTCAAGTTCCCTTCATTGCTTAATAAACCTTTTCTCTCTCTCTCTCTCTCTCTCTCTCGTTCTCTCTCTCTGTGTGTGTGTGTGTGTGTGTGTGTAAGAAATGTTTGGTAGTGCTACAGGTATGTTGATTAGGAAAAATGAATACAGATGTATTTTTTTTTGTTTTGTTTTATGGAGGTGGTGCCTGAAAGCCCAAGTGATCAAATCAAATATTTTTATTGCAGTCTTTTTTATGCTTCATTGCAGCCTTTACAATCAAAAAGAGTACTGCACAAAAGAGAAATACAGATAAGTTCTCAATTTACAACAGTTCATTTAGTGACCATTCAAAGTGACAACAGCACTGAAAAAAAAAGACTTACAACCATTTTTCTCATGACTATTGTGGCATCCCCGTGGTCATGTGATCTAAATTCAGACGCCGAGCCACTGACTCATATTTATGACAGACACAGTCTCAAGGGGGTCACATGATCCCCTTTTGCGACCGCCTGACAAGCCAAGTCATCGGGGAAGCCAGATTCGCTTAAAAAATGTGTTACTAACTTAATATCTGCAGTAATTCACTTAATGACTGTGACAAGAAAGGTCTTCATATTTGGCCTGTTAGTTTCAAGCCTCAGAACTGCATTGAGGATGCATTTTGGGGTACTGAACAACAACCTAAAAAAATTTGATTGAATGGCTTTCATTGGAAGAAATATCCTTCTGGTTCAGCGGGGAGGAAGGCACTGGAGACAATTGGAGGCTGTTTGGAAAGAGGGTCCATTTATTGATGAACAGAACCACATATTTGTAGTTCTGGTGCATCTGAACACAGGGAGTTGAGTGTGGGAGGTATTTATATCTTCTCTTGGGCTTTGCACGTGAGCTCACTGTTCCTGTGCAAGAGCATGTGTTCTATTGGCTGTTGTCAGAATCTCATGGGGCTATGTACAAATCCTATGAGCTTGCCTGAGCTAAGTTTGGTTGAAGTTTGGCTGATGCAATGAAGGGGCTTGTTGGGCAATTCCTATTGGCTGAGGGCTAATCCTACCCTTGTTGGATCTTGCATGAGGGTATTTGCTTATGAACAGAGCTATCTCACTCTTTGTCACTTAAGTGCTGATATCTGCTGTAGGCTATGAAGGAAAGTGGGGGCTGCTTTCTGTCTCCAAAAGCATGTTTCTCCCTTTAGGGAAATATAATATTCTGCCTTTTTAATATTTCCTAAAATATTTCATTCTTCTAGGAGAGGGATGGATGCTAACTCTCTACACTTTCAAGTCATCAAAATTTCATTAGCCCCCAGATTCATGTATGGGCCAAGCCATCTGCCATGAATGCTGAGAAGCTTGCATGATGTAGCAGGCAGCATAGAACAGTTGCAAGTGGGGAACAAGGAGGTGAATTTCTGTGCCTTGGTAAATCTTTAACTAAAGAAGGGGAGATGGATGGAGGAGGAGGAGGAGGAGGAGAGAAAGAAGAAGAAATCAGAAGAGGAGGAGGAGAAGAAGAAAGGAGAAAAAAGAAGAAAAGAGGAAGAGGGGAGGAGGAAGAAGAAAGGGAAAGGAGAAGAAAGAAGAAAGGGGAGGAAGAGGGGGAGGGGATGAAAAAGAAAGAAGAAGAAGAGGGGGAGAAAAAAGGAGAGGAAAGAAGAAAGAAGAGGAGGAGGAGGAGAAGAAAGAAGAAAAGAGAAAAAAGAAGACAAGAGGAAGAAGAAAGGAGAAGAAAGAAGAGGAGGAGAGGAAGCAGAAGAAAGAAGAAAAGAAAAAGAGGAAGGAAGAAGAAAGGAAAAGAGGAGAAGGAGAGGAGGAAAAAGAAAGAACAGCAGTGCAGCAGCAGGAGAAGGAGGAGGAGAATGCTTGAATGACTTATAAAGTCATAAGGGCAGGATAAAAATCTAATAAATAAATAAAGTGGGAAGCATGTTGGTTTGAACTAATGCAGTGGTTCCCAAACTTTTTCAGTCCACTGCCCCCTTGGTGCTACAAACTCATCCTCAATGCCCCCCACCCAGGGGCGGGATTCAAATTTCTGTGGGTGTGGTCTAATTTGAGGGTGTGGTCATGGCTTGCTGGTCACGTGACTGGCGACGGAGCTTGCTGGTCATGTGACTGGGTGGTGTGGTGTGGTGACTGGCAAACCAAATACAAGTGGTCCTCACTTAATGGCCGGTTGCTTAGCAAGTGTTCTAATTTATGACTGGCTTCCCCAGAACTACTTGACCTGTTTTTGGAGTTTTGCCAGCCATGCACACACATATATACATACTCTCTTCCAACCCTGCTGGAGCAGGTCATTGGACTAGAATCGGCAAAGCATCTCTGATTAGATTCTAGTAGTGAATAAAATCTAATCAGAGATGCTTTGCTGATTCTTGCTGATTTGTTTTATTTGTATTTCTTTATTTTATGTTGCTGAATTGCATTGACATGTGTGTTCCTTCTGGTGCACAACCCAGAAGCTTTTGTGATTCTTTGCAGCAAAAATTACTGACCTCTGGCTTTGCTCCACTTTTCAAACGTGCTGGCACAGCCACGTTCTAGGTGCTGGCCCCACAGGTCCACCCCATTGAGCCAGCTGCATTGGAGGGACCTGCCCCAAGCAAGTCCGAGTGGAGCAGTGCACCAAATCAATGGGGTGAGCCTGGGAGAGGGAAAGAGAGAGAGAGAAAAGAAAGAGAGAAAGAGAGAAGGAAGAGAAAAGAGAAAGAAAGAAAAAGGGACAAAGAAAGGGGTGATGGAGGGATAGAGGGGGGAGAGGGAGAGAGAGAGAGACCTGATGCATCAGATTGAAATGAGGCCTAGTTTAGAGGCCCTTTTCCACATTGAAACATCTTTGCCAGCATCTTTGCCAGCATATTGAAACATCTTTGGCATCTATTAATTAAAGGTTTTGTGGACGAAACATGGCCAAGACTATCAGGAAGCTCTCACATTTTGTTGAGACTTTAAACAGGATCCATTGGACCAGATCTCCACCCTAAAAAATTACTTTTCCCCAATGAATTATAGTGCCAATTCTGAAGAAGGCAAAACCAAAATGTACTGGTAAATTACGAGAACACACACACATACACACACACTCCCTTCTAACCCTGCTGGAGCAGGTGACTGGACTAGAATAGATATCTCATTATCTTTCTCCTCCCTTCCTCCCTCCCTCCTTATTTCTTTTTCTTTCTGCCCCTTTCTTCCATCCCCCCTTTCTTTGTACCTTTTTCTTTCTCTCCCTTTTCTCTATCTCTTCTTCCTTCTTTCGTTCTCTCTCTTTCTCTTTCCTCTCTCAGGCTCACCCCATTGACTTCGTGCACCGCACCATTCAGACTTGCTTGGGCAGGGGCATCTGGTGCAAGGGGCTCAATGGGGTGAACCTCATGGCCATGCCCCGAACGCGGCAGCTGGCTTTGCTCTCCTTTCCCAATGCTGCGTTCAAGGTGAGGCCCCACAGGATCACCCTGTTGAACCTTTTGCACTGGAGTGTGCAAGTCAATGAGGTGATCCTGGGGGCCTCGCCCCGAACACGGCAGCGGCGGGATGTTTGAAAAGGAGAGCAAAGCCACTCTGGTTTTGCTCTCCTTTCCCAAAGCTGAGTTTGGGGTGAGGCCCTGCAGGATCACCCCATTGAGCTCCTTGCACCAGAGTGTGGGGGATTTTTTTCTCACCCCTGAATTGTGCCCTGCTGCTCACCTCCAGCGCCCCCTGCTGCCTCTTAGTGCCCCCTGCCATCCCCCTTGCCTCTCAGTGCCCCCCTAAGGCATCCCACCCTCCCCAGGGGGCGGTACCACCCACTTTGGGAATCACTGAACTAATGCTTGATAAGAGAAGCTAAATGTCAAAGTGTACATTGGGTGTGTCAAGAAAACAAAGCAGGACATTGTTTGCAAGGGGACTGGGATATCTATATATAATATAGGAAATCTGTGGGGATGATCAAGGGACGTAAATGAGGGTGGGCTGAATCCAAAGCGAGTGACCAATTTGGAAGAGGTTATGGTGACATGGTTTATGTAAATACAGAGCAGGGTTTCTCAGCTTGGGGCAGGGATGCTGGCTGGAGAATTCTGGGAGTTGAAGTCCACCCGTCTTAAAGGTCCTAAGGTTGAGAAACACTGATATGGAGAGTATAAATGAGGACTGAATTGCACAACAAATATTTGAAGGCAAAGTGAATTGTGTTTATTATGGATTGTAATTCACAAGGGTTTATGACACGTTCAAGAGCTGGGTTTGTCGGTGGTGATAAGCAAATTACTTATCAGAAATTACTAGATAAGCTGAGCACTTGAGAGCCAAACTTGGAAGAGACTTATTCTGGTTTACCTCCCAGATTAACTGAATCCAGTTAATCTAAGTTATATATGAGTTGGGGCTTCTAGCGAGAACCCCAGAAGTTGCTAAATGACAAGTAGTCCTTGACTTACATATACAATTGAGCCACTCGTTTCTGTTGCTAAGTGAGACATTTGTTAAGTGAATTTTCCCCCGCCTTTCATTGTTAAGTGAATCACTGTGGTTGTTAAGTGAGTAACACAGTTGTGAAGTGAATCTGGATCTCCCATTGACTTTGCTTGTCAGAACATTGCAAAGGGGAGTCACGTGACCCCGGGACACTGCAACCGTCATAAATACGACTCAGTTGCCAAGCGTCTGAATTTTTGATCATGGGAATGGCGCAAGGCTCCTAAAGTGTGAGAAACGGTCATAAGTTACTTTTTCAGTGCTGTTATAACTTCGAATGGTCACTAAGCAAACTAAATGAGGCCTATCTGTAGAACTCCCAATGGTTCCAGCAGGTATGGCCAATGATGAGGAATTCTGGGAAATGGAGTTCAGTAGCTCTTTCAGGTTGCCATTTTGCTTGCTTTATGTACATTGTAATAGAATAGAATAGAGCTGGAAGGGACTTTGGAGGTCTTCTAGTCAGCCCCCTGCTCAAGCAGGAGAACTTATACCAGGAGTGTCAAACTCAAGACCTGTATGCGGATTCAGCCCATGGGGTGCTTCAATCCGGCCTGCAAAAAGCGTGTGATCCTCCCAAGCTCCGTTTTTGCTGGCAGATGGTTGCAGGAGGTGTTGCAGATGAAAACGCAGCTTGGGAGAACGCTCGGGCTGCCACAGGCTCCCCCCTAATGCAAATGACATCAAGTTGGCCACACCCTCTCTGGTCCCCTGAGGTAAAACACAACCCTGATGCGGCCCTCGATGAAATTGAGTTTTGATACCCTTGCCCTATACCATTTCACATATTCAGATAATACTATCTGTACAACTTTTTTCTTCTTCTATTTATAGCCTGTACAACTTTTTTTTCCTTCTTCTACGCAGAAGTAGCCCTCCCGAGCTCCTTTTTTGCTGGCAGAGGGTTGCAGGAGGCCATCGCAGACAAAAATGAAGCTCAGGAGTCTGTTTTCTCTGGCAGAGTGCTCGGGCCACCACAGGTGCCCCTGACACAAGTGACATCGAGGTGGCCACGCCCACCCTGGCCACACCCACTATGGTCCCCTGAGGTAAAACATAACCCTGATGTGGCCCTCAATGAAATTGAGTTTTGACACCCTTGCCCTATACCATTTCAGATAATACTATCTGTACAACGTTTTTCTTCTTCTATTTATAGCCTGCCCTTGATCTATCGATTTGTGTGGTGGTTGCCAAGTCTTGCTTTGCACATTGATTTCCAGAGGGAACTCGCAGGATGCAAGTAGTCCTCGACTTACGATCACAACGGAAGCCAAAATTTCCATTGTTAAGCGAGACACTGGTTCAGTGAGGTTTTGCATGTCCCCACTCTCCCCTGCACACATGTCCCCATGCCCCCCACACATGTGTCACCCCACTGTGCTCTCTTTGGGGCCTAATAGGCCTCCCTATAGCCTCCTGGGAGCAAAACCGGGGTACAAGGGGGTGCAGTGTGCCACACCTCATCTGCACTGCCCCTACCCCTGGGCATGCACAGCAGAGACCCAAAAATCAACTTGGTGGGAGGCGGGAGGCATGCATGCATGCGCGGTGGAGCTGAGCTGGGGTGACAATTCACATGCCCACAGAGAGGGCACACGTGCCATAGGTTCGCCATCATGGATATGGGCTTTCCTTTCTGAGCTGGGGGTTGGACTAGAAGACCCCCAAGGTCCTTCCCAACTCTGCTTTTCTGTTATTCTGTTCATTTATAGTTTGCCTTTCCTGCTGGTAGCCTGTTTAATGTTCCTTTCTCTGATTTTTCTTCCCAACAACAACCCTGTGAGGAAGCTCGTGGAGAGGCAACAACTGACCCAAAGTCGGTGTTTTAGAGCTGAGACGAGTCTTGCAGAGCTGGCTGTCTTATTCTCATTTTTTTAAAGCCTGCAAATGAAAAGGAATTGATCCTATGGAGAAAGTATGCTGGATCTCCTGTCCCGTGCCCAATGGACACCCCCCCACACACACCCAATGATCAGGGAGGGATTTGGGTCTTCTTCAGGTGGTGGGGTGGGGGCTGATGCTCATCCTTCTCCGTCTCTGGTTGGTTGGTCCTTTTGCAAAAGAGAAATGGAGGAGGAAGAAAGATGACAGGAAAAAAAGGAGGATAGGGAGATATGCAGAATGCAGGGAGAAAGAAGGGGAGAAATGCTTGATAAGGAGACAGTAGCTGCCTTGGCTCATTCTGCTAACCATCTCAAATAAGCCACACTTCGTTTTAATCAGGTTTGCTGAGTAGGAGGTGGTGGATGCCTGGTGTTCCCTCCGAAAATTCCCAAGCAAAGCAACCTAAAACTAAGGAGAAATTTCCTAACCGTGAGAATAATTAACCAGTGGAATGGTTTGACACCTTAAGTTCTGAGTGCTCCATCACTGGAGGCTTTTAAGAAGAGACTGGACAGCCACTTGCCAGAAATGGCATAGGCAGGGTCTCCTGCTTGTGCCAGGGATTGGACTAGAAGACCTCCAAGGTCCCTTCTGGTGGTGGTGGTGGGGTGTGATGATGATGATGATAAGGATATCACGATTTATCTGAAATGGTATAGCCTTTCCTGCCTCAGCAGGGGGTTGGACTAGAAGACCTCCAAGGTCCCTTTCCAACTAAGTTATTTTGAAGCATGGAACGGCTCCGCTTCAAGCGTGAACTCCCCCTTCCCGCCCCCACTCCCAAAACAGGCTGGCCGCAAAGGCAGGAGGACAGCGGCACCCCCACTGGCGCTTTCCCCAAGCCGCCAGACCACCTCACCCATCATCCACGGGAATAGCAGCGCTTCGCAGAACACCACACCCCCATCCCTATCCTCCTCTGCTCTTTCACTTGCAAACTGGCCATCACCGCCCCGCAGCGCTTGGCAAGGTTCAAATAGCGGGACCACCAGCCGGGCGGGGAGGCTCTTATTAAAACGGAGCCTTCAACAAGCACCTGCCCATTCCCGTTTAGAGGTGGACTTCGGGGCCGGGCACTGACGTCACCCCTCTTACCTGCTCGCTCGTTCGGCGCTGCAGCAGGAGCAGCGGCGGCAGCTCATCGCTGGGGCTTCGCGCTAATTGCTTTGCAAGGATCTCGGATCGCGCTACTCTCGCCTCCGCTCCCCCGCCGCCGCCGCCGCGATGTCTCTCCTGCTGGAGACGGTGGGTTTCTTCCTGAGCATCGTCGGGTGGGCGCTGCTGGCCGTCACCCTCTTCAACAGCTACTGGAAGGTATCCAGCGTCTCAGGCAACATCATCACCACCTCTACCATCTTCGAGAACCTGTGGCAGAGCTGCGCCACCGACTCCACCGGCGTCTACAACTGCTGGGAGTTCCAGTCGCTGCTCGAACTGCCAGGTGAGCGGTGGGTGTGGGAAAGTGGTGGGAACCTGGCCGGGGAGGATTGGCGACCCTCCCCCCCCCGGAAGGATCTCCCCGGGGAAGGGAACGAGGGCGTTTGTAGTCCGGTGCTCCCCAAAGCCATTGGAATTTAAAAAGAATAAAGAAACATTTTGAGCCATATTGTTTTACCTGTTAGTTTTTTCTATTCTGTTGTATTTACACCACAAAACTAAACTTTAGCTGCAACTTCTAGATTCCAGACTGACCCACCCAATTCATGCATTCATGAAAATGTGTGGCTTCTTTGATTTTAGCTTAGTGCAGTCTGGACTAAGATGTCAGACACAATGTAGGGTCTCCTGCTTAGGCGGGGGATTGGACTAGATGTCCTTCAAACTCTGATTATCTGTATCGATTTGGAAAGGAACCCGGGGATCGAATCGAATCGCTTGCCCGGAATGCTGATCTTCCCCAGCCGTCGATTGGAGCGAGCAAAGGTGCACCTTTCCCGCGCTCGGAG
This sequence comes from Pseudonaja textilis, assembly GCF_900518735.1. The sequence goes on along the minus strand of NW_020769448.1, from coordinate 127,463 downwards.
CCCGATCGGGGAATCCAGGTTGATTCCCAGATCTCGAGCCGGCTTTAGGGAATCCTTTTTTCTTTTTCTTTTTTTTTGGGGGGGGGGCTCCCCTAGGTAGCTGGAGTTTCCCGGACTAGCCCTTCCAGAGATACCCATCGTTCTTGTGTAGCTCCAGAACGAGTTTGTCGTCCAGGCGCTCTGGAGGAATCCGGGCTGTTGGATTGAGCCTTTGCCTTTTCTTTGCCTTCGGAAGTTGTGGGAGCTGAATTCATCACTGGAAGATTTCAAGAAGAGATTGGACTGCCATCGGTCAGAAATGGTGTAAGGTCTCCTGCTTGGACTGGGGCTGGGGGCTGGACTAGATAACCTCCAAGTTCCAACTCTGTTCATCTGTACCCCCATTCAAACCGCGTCTCTTCCCCGCTGTACCTCAGTGGCGCTGAGTTGTGGAGAATTCTGGGAGTTGAAGTCCACAAGTTTTTTTAAAAAGTTCAAGTTTGAAATAACGCTGCTTGGGCGTGCAGCAAACAGGTGGCTTCGATGCCATTTATTTAAATCAGGGGTCTCCAAACTTGGCAACTTTAAGACTTGTGGACTTCAATTCCCAGAGCTGAAGTCCATAAGTCTTAAAGTTACCAAGTTTGGAGAGCCCTGATTTAAATCGTATTCCGACTCCTGCAAATAAATCTCTTGCAAGCAACCGCAGAACAGTCTTTTACCGCTCAATTAATACGAGCAATTCAGAGCGTGCCACCTTATTTTATTGTAAGCCTGAACTGCAAATCCTTGAGTCTCTCTATTAAGGTGTATTTTTACCCCGTGCCCTTTATCCTGCCTACCTGTGCAACAGGTAGAAATGCAGCAAATGTTTTGCTAGGAACCCAATGGGAAATCCCCCTTCCATGCCTAATGATGATCCATTGGTGTAGACATATTTCTTTGGTCATCTAGAGACAAAGCTGCTTAAATTTATTTTATTTTTTGGTCCAGAGTTGATTTTCCATGCCAAGGTCAACTTCTTAAAATCAGGCAAGATATTTTTCTAAGGGCTAAAATAGCTTTTTCCACGGCTGCGAGCAATCCATATATCCCTTGCTTATTTCTCTCAAAGCCAACAGGGGGCAGCAACGAACAATTATCTATCGTGGGGTGGGAAACCTATTAAGATTAGAAATAGCTGTAAAAGGAGGATTCGATCCCGATATAAAAACAATTATAGGCCGATTTCACTGTTAAGCACCGACTACAAAATATTTACTTCTATTATAGCAAGCAGACTAAAAAGAATGCTAAACGCACATATACATGAAGACCAAAATGGATTTCTCCCGACCAGACAAATTAGGAACAATTTAAGAACAGTACTAGATGTCTTAGAATTTTATGAAGCTTACCCAGAAAAACAAATTGCACGTATGTTTTTAGATGCAGAGAAGGCCTTCGACAATTTTAATTGGCAATTTTAATCAAAAAAATTTATAATATGAATTTAGGCACCAAATTTGAAAATATTATAACAACTATTTATGATACACAACAAGCTAATATTATAATAAACGGGAAATATACCCGCTCAATAAAAATAGAAAAAGGAGTCAGACAGGGCTGCCCACTCTCACCCCTGCTCTTCATATTATCATTAGAAACATTATTAATGCGAATTAGACAGAACCCAGATATAAAAGGATTAAAGGTTAAGAAAGAAGAATATAAGTTGCAAGCATTTGCGGACAATATGATTTTTTTCATTGAGGAACCAATAGAAAGAGGACAAAAATTGATGAATGAATTAGAACAATTTGGAGCAGTAGCAGGACTCAAAATTAATAGGAAGAAAACTAAACTAATGACTAAAAATTTAACAGGAAAACAGAAAATAGAGTTAGAAGAAGTTATGGAAATGCAAGTGACAAAGAAAGTTAAATACCTAGGAATATGGCTGACAGCACATTGTAAGACACTTAAGGAAAATAATTATGTTAAATTGATGCAACAGGTAAAGAAGGATTTAGAATCATGGGGTAAGTTGCAACTTTCATTATTAGGTAGGATCGCTGCCATTAAAATGAATATTCTTCCAAAATTTCTATATCTATTTCAGACGATCCCAATTAAAGTATTCAATTTTTTTTTGAAGAACTCAACAAAATAACTCTTAAATTTATTTGGCAAGGAAAAAAACCTAGAGTAAATTTAAAGGCAATGCAGGATATGAAGAGCAGGGGAGGACTGGCACTTCCAAATTGGGAGTTGTATTATATTGCTGCCTCTTTAGTATGGTTGAAGGAATGGGTGAATTTAACTAACAAGAGAATATTATTTTTAGAAGGCCATGATTTGCAGAGGCGGTGGCATGCTTTTTTATGGGATGTAGGGAAAACTAGTCAAAAATACTTCCACAGACATCTAATCAGAGACTCATTATTAATTAATTGGAAGAAAATACGGAAAAAACACTATTTAAAAGTACCAATCTGGATTTCAACAATGGAGGTGATGATCCACCCAAACAATCTGGATATCAGTAAAATGATTAAATATAAGGATCTATTGGATACACAAGGAAATTTGAAATCGAGGCAAGAACTTCAAGAGTGAGGACAAAAAATTGATCAGTGGGCATACCTTCAAATTCAAAGTAGATACAAACAGAACAAGAAAGAATTCAGAATCAACAATAAACTCCAGCAATTAGATAAAATTTTATTAGGATCAGGCAAAAAAATATAACAAAATTTTATAATTATTTATTAGAAGTCGAATTAGAAGAAGAAATTGTAAAAAGGAACATGATTGTCTGGAGTAGGAATGTAGGATGTAGCATCACCTTAACAGAATGGGAAAAGGTCTGGGGTAGAAACAATAAGATCACAAAATCGGTAGCATATAAAGAAAATGCCTATAAAATGTTTTATAGATGGCACCTTCCTCCTTCGAGATTAACGAAGATGCACCCCAATATGAGTCCGAATTGCTGGAAATGCAAAAAAAAAAAAAGAGGGAACTTTTTTCCATATGTGGTGGTCCTGTACAGAAGCACAAAAATATTGGCAGAAAATTAAAATTTGGCTGGAAGAAATGACAAAAGAGCAGATAGAATACAAACCAGAGTCCTTTTTGTTAGGGATCTTTGACAAACAAATATCAAAAAAAGCGAAATACATAATAATACACATTTTGACAGTGGCCAGATTAGCCTTTGCCCAATGTTGGAAGCAGCCTCAGGTTCCATCAGAGGAAATAATCATTCAAAAAATCTCAAGCTGTGCAGAAATGGACAAATTAACTCTGGCACTAAAAAATAAAGACACCTCAATATACTACAATAGCTGAAACTGCTGGTACAAATGGATAGACCAAAGATAGATTTTACACTATAAGGCAAAAGAGGATAGGATAAACCCATAGCAGCGATATACAGATATATGTAAAGATTAGGTGTGTGTATATGGCATAAATTAAGGGTTAAAAAAAAAAGAGATCTTACAAACTGTTGAAGATGAGAATGTTTTTAATTGCTTTCTATTTTTTCTTTCTATTTTCTTTTCCTTCTTTTCTTTTCTTTCATCTGTGTATGTGTTGTTGATTTGTTTTAATTGTAAAATTAATAAAATTTATTTATTAAAAAAAAAGATTAGAAATAGCTGTAAACATATTTTTGGCCGTAATAGCCGTTCTCGATGCCAGCCAAGGCTATATTTTAGTCAGTGTGCACATCGATATCCTGGTAAGTTGTTTGCGGAACCAATTGCAGAGGTTCAAACAGCCTCTGGGAAAAGTTGTGAGATTCTCACCCACTGTTGCCAACTTTTCACAGCCTGTTCCCTTTGCAACTTTGCATGGCTGAGCGATTGGCTTGTAGCTTTTGCACAAATGGGGGGTGGTGGGAAATATGGCTGGTTCGGTTTCGCCTAAGTGTGTTATTTGAACTTAGCCAGCCTGGTTTGTAAACCATAGCTGGATGGTTTTAGTGTCTCGTGGGAAGCCAGCACACCACGGTCAAAGCCACTGGTAGTGAAATTCCTCAGTTCACGACCAGAATTGAGCCCAACATTTCTGTTGCTAAGTGAGACGGTAATAAGTGAGTTTTGTCCCATTTTACAACCTTGTTTGCCACAGGTGTGCAGTGAATCGCTGCGGTGGTTACCTTAATAAACACCAAGTGTGGTGGTCACTTAATGACAGTTGTTAAGTGAATCTGGCAAAACCTGTTGATTTTGCATGTTAGAAGTTTGCAAAGGGGGATCACATGACCACCATAAAGATGATTTAAAAGTAGCTGAATTTTGATCATGTGACCCTAGGGATGCTGCAATGGTTGTAAGTGTGAAAAACACACATAAGTCATTTTTTTCAGTGCCATTGTCACTTCAAATGGCCGTTAAACAAACTGTTTTAAGTCAAGGACTACCTGTACAATGAAGTCATCCAGAGAATAGCAATAACAACAGCACTTAGACTTATATACCGCTTTATAGTGCTTTCCCGCCCTCTCAAAGTGGTTTACAGACTCAGCATATTGCCCCCAACAATCTGGGTCCTCATTTTACTCACCTCGGAAGGATGGAAGGCTGAGTCAACCTTGAGCCTGGTGGGATTCGATCTGCCAAATTGCAGTAGGAGTAGCTTGCTGCATCACCGAAGCTCTGTAGCCACTTGTGGAATGCGAATGCAATTGTCATGGTAATGTATTATGGATTTAGTTATCAAAGCGAGCAGGTAAAATGTTCAGAGTTTCTGAAAATGTTCAGGGTTAATATGGACTAATCCAGGAAAAAAAAAAAAACCTATCGTGTCTGTTTGCAAAAAAGTCTCTTTTTATGTCAGGTGAGGAAGAGAGCCATGATAGTTTCTGGTTGTAAAAAAAAATCAAGGAGTTGGGAAGCACCTTTTTAGATTGCAGATAATACTTGACTCACAACAATTCATTTAGAGACAGTTCAAAGTTACAACGGCAATGATCATGTGAAGTGTTAATACCACTTTATAAGGCCTTGGTAAGGCCACACTTGGAATTCTGCATCCAATTTTGGTCACCACGATGTAGAAAAGACATTGAGACTCTAGAAAGAGTGCAGAGAAGAACAACAGAGATGATTAGGGGACTGGAGGCTAAAACATAAAAAGAATGGTTGCTGGAACTGGGTATGTCTCGTTTAATGAAAAGAAGGACTAGGGGTGACATGATAGCAGTGTTCTGATAGCTAAAGGGCTGCCACGAGGAGGAGGGAGTCAAGCTATTCTCCAAAGCACCTGAGAGCAGGACAAGAAGAAATGGATGGAAACTAAGGAGAGAAGCAACCTAGAATTAAGGAGAAATTTCCTGACAGTTAGAACAATTAATCAGTGGAACAACTTGTCTCCAGAAGTTGTGAATTTTCCAACACTGGAAGTTTTTAAGAAGAGATTGAACAACCATTTGTTTGAAGTGGTGTAGAGTTTCCTGCCCAAGCAGGGGGTTGGACTAGAAGACCTCCAAGGTCCCTTCCAACTCTGTTATTCTATTCTATACAATGAAAAATAACTTGTGACCTTTTCTCACACTTACATCTCTTGCAGCATCCCCATGGTCACATGATCAAAATTTAAAGACTTGGCAACTGACTCATATTTATGACGGTTGCAATGTCCCAGGGTCACGCAATCCTCTTTTACGGCCTTCTGACAAGCAAAGTCAATGGGGATGCTAGATTCACTGAACAGCCATGCTACTAAATTAAGAACTGCAGTGATTCACTTAACAACGGTGGCAAGAAAGTCTGTAAAATGGGCTAAACTCACTTAGCAACTGTCTTGCTTAGCGACAGAAACATTAGAATCAATTGTGGTCATAAACTGAGGACAACGTCTGAGGTAGCACTCCATCTTGCGACATTTTGTTGAAAATCTTAGGGTTTCTTCCTTGCTCCTGTTCATGATCTTTTTTAAAGTCCCAAAGGTGCTTTTATCCAGGAGACAACTAGACTTTCCTGGGTTTTTTTTCTTTGAAGATGTTTCACTTCTCATCCCAGAGGCTTCTTCAGCTCTGACTGGATGGCGGGGAAATGAAAGGATCTATATTCCTTGCATCCTTTTTAGAGGGTCATTGAGGCCACTGAGAGGTCTGCCTGTGTCCTCGGGGTGACTTGAGTGGTGTAATGGTTCCTGCAGTCTGTGATTTTCCCTCTGGAAAACCGTTCATGCTCCCACACTGTTCAAATCTTCATAGAATCTCTTTCAAAATGCTGCTCTGTCACTGGATGAAAATGGCCATCATTTGCCAGTCTGTGGTTGACAGCAATTTGCGACAAGAAGGGAAGATGGGCCGAGGCAGAGAGGATTCTGCCTAGGACAGAAGATGGAACACTTGGCCTGAGACCATCCCCTGTTCAAAGTACAGCTGGGGTGGAAGCGAGGAAATAGCCCCATTTCTCCTTGCTTCCTGGTTAATATTTGTTGCTACGCCTCTGTCAAAACAACAGGCCTTTTGTTGGGATTTTCTTCTGCCACAAAGAGGCAGGATCAAAGTTGAAATGACAAGGCAAGCTCCAAGGATCAAGAGGTTTTTCCCTTCCCAAATTTCCGTCACCTTCCAAGTTTCCATAGATGCCTTCATTTCTTGGGGTACGTGTTGGGGTGTGTGTGTCTTTATAATAAAACAAACCCTGAATGCTGACATCATCTGGAAAGACAAAGAAAGACCCTTCTTCCCACCTGAGGAGCTGGTAGTAAGGAGAGGATTGCGGTGTGAAATCTAACATCACCTAATTGTGGCATTTGTGAGTTGATTTCTGGGTCCAGAGAGCAGTCTAGTCATTAAGGAGCCAGGCGAGAAACGAGGAGAGTGAGAGTTCAAGTCCATCCTTGGTCATAAAAGCCATCTTTGGGCCAATCACCAGGAGATTGTGAATACTAGTCCCCTCTTAGTCAGATGGGTGACTTTGTGCTAATCACCAGGAGATTGGGAATTCTGGTTCCCAATTAGTCAGCCAGTTGACTTTGGATTAATCACCAGGAGACTGGGAGTTCTAGTCCCCTCTTAGTCAGCTGGGTGATTTTAAGCCAATCACCAGGAGACTGGGAATTCTGGTCCCCTCTTAGTCGGCTGAGTGACTTTGGGGCCAATCACCAGGAGATTGTGAGTTCTAGTCCCACCTTAAACATGAAACCCATCTGGAAGACCGGGCCAGTCCTCCTCTCTCGGCCCAACTCACCTCACAAGGTTGTTATTGTGTGGAAAAGAGGAGGAGTCTTAGATATGTATGCTAGCTTGAGTTATTTGTAAAGTAATAAAGGTGCAATAAGAGAAATAAAAAAAACACATTTTTTTTCCTTCTCTTTCCACGTGGCAGCTTATGCCTGCATTTCTCAATACCCATTTCCCCCAACTTAATGTCCTGCCAATATGCTGACTGAAAGCTCCATTATCCCTAGCCCGTGGGAATTTGGACAGGTGAGACCTCCACGTTGGGAGCGTTTCGGGTGGTGGCTAGCTGGCTGCATATTTGTTTGTTTTTTAAGGAACTAACATTTGGGAGTCAGTTGCATAAACTAGCCATTTGTCCATGGATTGGTGTGGCTTCAATCTAAACTGTTGCTACACAGGACCTGATTATGTTCTGGGTGAGAGAAAAAGGAATGCCAGTGTAGTTTGAGACCATTGACAGAAGAAAACAAACAGGGCAGTTTTTTTGGAGGGTGGAGTTTATTTGCTCAGCAGATAAGTCAAGGATGTTATCAACATTGACCTAAAGGTAACTCTTTATAAAAAAATAAACATTTGGTTTGGGCATATGGGCGATGAATTGTTTTGGCAAGGACCAAGGTTTTTCAGCCATTTGCGGTTAGCTTCAATCTGCCATGAACTGTACTGGGCCTTCTTTGTTGTCACTTGATTTAAAAACCATCCAGCCATTCTGAAAGGTAAATGTTTGTCTCAGCAGTTGAGTCAAGTTGAATTGGCCAACTGATGCTAACTCAGTCTGTTGGGAAAATCTGCTTCCTTGACTTACAACCGTTCATTTTGCAACAGTTCAAGTTTCTTAAATAGTAGCTGGCAGTGTGCTGCATCTGCCAAAAAGGCCAACATAGGCCTTGGCTTCATTAACAGAGGGACAGAATCAAGATTACATGAAGTGTTAATGCTACTTCATAAGGCCTTGGTAAGGCCGCACTTGGAATCCTGCATCCGGTTTAGGTTGCCACAATGTAAAAAAGATGTTGAGATTCTAGAAAGAGTGAAGAGAAGAGCAACAAAGATGATTAGGGGACTGGAGGCTAAAATATATAAAGAACGGTTGCTGGAATTGGGATGTCTAGTTTAATGAAAAGAAGGACTAGGGGTGACATGATAGCACTTAGCAATAGCACTTGGACTTATATACCACTTCACAGTGCTTTTATGGCCCTCTGTAAGCGTTTTACAGAGTCAGCCTATTGCCCCCAACAATTTAGGTTTTACCTTTTATCCACCTCAGAAGGATGGAAGGCTGAGTCAACCTTGAGCCTGGTGAGATTTGAACTGCCAAACTGCAGGTAGCCAGCAGTCAGCAGAAGTAGCCTGCAATACTGCCCTCTAATCACTGCACCACCACAGCTCATCATGATAGCAGTGTTTCAGTGTCCAAGGCGCTACCATAAAAAAGAGGTGGTCAAGCTATTCTCCAAAGCATCTGAGGCAGGAGAAGAATCAATGGGTGGAAACTAATTAAGGAGAGAAATAACCTAGAACTAAGGAGAAATTTCCTGATAGAACAATTAATCAGTGGAATGACTTGCCTCAAGAACTTGTGAACGCTGCAACTCTGGAAGCTTTTAAGAATGGGGTTGGACAACCATCCAATGGCTGAAATGGTATAGGGCATGGGTCTTCAACCCCCGGTCTATGGATCGGCACTGGGCTGCGTCATGCCAGAAACTGGGCCCTGCAAAGAAGTGAATTTTCATCCATGGGATGCAGGCAGTAGGTGAAACCATACCCGCTCCGTTCCATCGTAAAAAACACTCCATGGAACTGGTCCCTGGTGCCCCAAAGGTTGAGTGCTGTTTGATATAGGGTCTCCTGCCTGAACAGGGGGTTGGACTAGAAGACCTCTAAGGTCCCTTCCAACTTCATTATTCTGTTACAGTGGCACTAAATGAAGTGACTTATAACTGGTCCTTATGACTGTCGCGACATGACCAGACTGGGCACTTGGCATAAATCCTGGCATCATATGATCCCTGTTGCAATCTTCTCAGTTGACTTCCAACAAGCAAAGTCGACTGGGAAAGCTGGTTTTGCAGAACAACCACATGATTTCATTAACAACCAGGATATAAAGGCTGTAAAATCAGGTGCAGCTCACATAACAACCACCTTGCTTAGCAATGGAAATTCTGGTTCCAATTGTGGTCATAATTTAGGGACCACCTCCATTACCCAAAATAATTTCAAAGAAGTCCTCTTGCTTGAAAATGTAATTATCTTTCAATTATACTGTATTCTATAGTAATATTACGAGGACAATACTACAATACCAACTACATTCTAGGCAGATTTTCTAATCTGCAGCTACAGATCCTGTTTATATAATTAGAGCAGGCATAATGTTCCTAAAACTAGGGTGATGGCTGTAATATATATAATATCTATCTGTATGTCTGTCTATCTATCTATCTATCTATCTATCTATCTATCTATCTATCTATCTATCTATCCAACTACCTACCTACCTACCTACCTATCTAAAGATAATCTATAGATAGATATCTAGATAGAGATATAGAGATAGATAGATACCGCAGCACAGATAGATAGACAGATAGATATAGATAGATATAGAGATAGATAAATAGATACTATAGAGTAGATAGATAGATATAGATAGATTGATATAGATAGATGGATATAGATATAGATAGATACCTTAGATAGACCACAATAGATAGATTTGCAGCATGTCACACTTCAGACAAATAACTCTTCCAGTGAGCTGAAATTTATTTTCCAGATAATGATAATAATAAAAAATAAATTTTATAATAAATTTTCCTCCGGTGCTCATGATTTCTTAAAAGCTCTGCCAGTTCTAATTTCAAGAACAAATGTCTTGATTTCTTTAAAATACATTCTACGAATCTCTGCATTATCTCTGTGTGCCATCCTTGTTTCTTCTTCATTAAACATCAAATCGGAATTCTCTGGAAAACAACCTGAGGGGAGGATGAAGAGATACAGTGCACCTTTCCAAATAAAAAATAAAAAAAGAGAAAAAGAATTGGTATTAAAAGGAAAAGTAATCCTCTGTCAGTGATACATTGACCTGGAAGCATTTCTACATTTGACCAAAAATGTTACTGCTTGAAAAGTATTTAGAAATTTAGACTTCCTATACTAGTCTATATTAATGTCCCATGTGGCAGGCTTAAATCAGTTCTTCTCAACCTTGGCAAGTTTAAGATGTGTAGACTACCAGAATTCCCCAGCCAGTATGCTGACAGGGGAATTCTGGGAATTGAAGTCCACACATCTTAAGCTGCCATGTTTGAAAAACACTCATTTAGAAGAAGCATGTCTCTGAAATCAGAGTGCCTGTCTGATCACATTAGGTACTAATATCACGCTATAAAGCCTTAGTAAGACTAGAGTACTGCATCCAGTTTTGGTCACCACACTATAAAAAAAATGTTGAGACTCTAGAAAAAGTGCAGAGAAGAGCAACCAGGATGATTAGGGGACTGGAGACTAAAACATATGAAGAATGGTTACAGGAACTGGGCATGGCTAGTCTAGTGAAGAGAAGGACCAGGGGAGGCATGATAGCAGTCTTCCAATATTTGAGGGGCTGCCACATGAAGGAAGGGTCAAGCTATTTTCCAATGTACCCGAAGGACAGACAAGGAATAACAGATGGAAATTAATCAAAGAGAGAAGCAACCTAGAATTAAGAAGAGACTTCTTAACAGTGAGAACAATTAACCAGTGGAACAGCTTGTCTCCAGAAATCATGGGTACTTCATCACTGGAGGTTTTTAAGAAGACTCTAGACAGTCACTTATCTAAAATGGTATAGGTTCTCCTGCTTGAGCATGGGGCTGGACTAGAAGACCTTCAAGGTTCCTTCCTTCCAACTCTGTTATTCTATTCTATTCTATTCTATTATTTTATTTTATTTGTTTGTTTGTCAAACAGGTACAAGATAACAAGTATAAGTATGAACATAGACAAGAACAAAGGGAGTAAATATAGATAAATGGGAAAGGTAAGACAGGTAAGCTTATGCATGCTCCCTTTAAGGACCTCTTAGGAATGGGGTAAAGTCCATGGTAGACAGTTTGAGGTTGAAGCTGTGAGGGGCTGAGGCTGTCACAACGGAATCAGGTAGGGCGTTCCAGGCATTGACCACTCTGTTGCTGAAGTCATATTTTCTGCAATTGAGTTAGGAGCAGTTTACCTTGAGTTTATATAAAGGAATGTACTAATGGTACATTAAGCTTGTGTGCATTCCTTCCTTTTATCAGTTGCGCATCCCTCCCTCCCTCTTGTCTATATAAAATAAAAACATGTTACTTTTTAAAAGCCAGTGGAAACAGCTGCACTCACTATTCTCCTTTTTTGTCTCCCCTCTAGCTTACCTGCAAGCTTCGCGGGCCCTCATGATCACTGCGTTGGTCCTGGGTTTCTTAGCAATTGTGACTAGCATGTTGGGCTTACAGTGCACCAAAGTGGCTGAAAACAACCCCAATGCGAAAGCCAAGTTGGCGGTCATCGGAGGAAGCTTGTTCATCCTGGCTGGTAAGCTTTCTTCTCTACAGGTAGTCCTCCGCTTACGAACACAATGGAGCCCCGATTTCTGTCACTAAGGGAAACATTTATTAAGTGTGTTTTTGTTCCATTTTATGACTTTTCCTTAGCACACAGTTGTTAAGTGAATCATTGCATTTTGTTAAGTTAGTAACATGATGGTTAAGCTTCCCTCACTGACTTTGCTTGTCAGAAGGTCACAAAAGGGGATCACAGGACCCCGGAATACTGCAACCGTCATAAGTATGAACCAGTTGCTAAGTGTCTGATTTCCTCCTCCCCAAGTTTTGTTTTATTAATATACAGTAATATATAAAAATTCCATTTCAATCAAACTGTGTTGTCTGGGTACAATTGTTTTTAGACAATTCTAATCAAGGTGTTTACAATAACATCACAATAACATTAATACTGTAGTAACAATAATATTCTGTTTGTCCATTTTAACAAATTTCCATTTTAACATTTATAAGTGTCTGAATTTTGATCATGTGACCATGGGGGATGCTGCAATGGTCGTAAGTGTGAAAAATGGTCATAAGTAACTTTTTTTCAGTGCCACTGAAACTTTGAAAGGTGACTAAATGAACTGTACTTGCCCTGGCTGTTCTCATTGGGTGTGATTAAGAAAGTACATATAGTCCTCGATTTATGCTCACAACTGAGGCCAAAATTTATGTTGCTAAGTAAGACGGGTTAAGTGAGTGGAGCCCCATTTTACGACCTTTTTGCCACTGTATTGTTAAGTGAATCTGACTTTCTCCATTGGTTTTGCTTACCGGAAGCCAGCTGGGCAGATTACAAAGGGTGACTTTTTTGCATCTGGTTTTGGTCACCTCATTATAAAAAAAGATGCTAAGACTTTGGAGAGAGTGCAGAGAAGATCAACAAAGATGATTATGAGACTGGAGGCTAAAACATATGAAGAACAGTTGCAGGAATTGGGTATGTCTAGTTTAATGAAAAGAAGCACTGGGGGTGACATGATAGCAGTCTTCCAATATTTGAGCGGTTGCCACAAAGAAGTGGGGGTCAAGCAAAGCACCTGAGAGCAGGACAAGAAGCAATTGGTGGAAACTGATCAAGGAGAGAAGCAACCTAGAACTAAAGAGAAATTTCATAACAGTAAGAACAGCTTGCCTTCAGAACTTGTGGGTGCCCCATCTCTGGAGGCTTTTTAAAAAAAGAATAGAATAGAATCGAGTAACAGAGTTGGAAGGGATCTTGGTAGTCCTCTATTCCAACCTCCTGCTTAGGCAGGAAATCCTACACCACTTCAGACAAATTGTTATCCAATCTCTTCTTAAAAACTTCCAGTGTTGGAGAATTGAAGACTGGACAGCCACTTGTCAGAAATTGTATAGGGTCTCCTGCATGAGTAGCGGGTTGGACTAGAACAGGGGTCACCAACATTTTGGATCTCAGGGACCACCAAACTCATAATTTTAAATCCCGCAGACCAGAGACCTGGGAAAATCCCAAAGAAAGTCTGCAGGAAAATTCCCCACTCTGTTTTCCTACCAATTGATCATTCTTTATTTGGGGTCGCAGGATACCATCTCCAGCTCTGTTCTCAGAGAGAGGGGGGGGGGAGGGAGGGAAGGAGGGAGGGAGGGAGGGTGAGAGAGAGAGAGAGAGAGAGACAGAGACAGAGACTTTTGGCTTCATGCAAGGAAAGCAGCAGAAGCAGCAGAAGTCTCTTTTTCTCTACCACAAACTCCGCCAGAAATGAGTCTTTGTGAGACTTGTCGCACTGGAACAGCCTCTTGGAGCAGGATGCCTTGCAGGGTCCCAAAGACATATTTCTGGCAGAGTTTGGGGGAGAGAAAGAAAGACTTTTGCTGCTTTCCTTGCCTACATCCAAAAGCAGAAGAAGGAAGGAGTGGAAAGAAACAGCCCAGTGGCCAGTCCAGGCGTGTGGGGCAAGTGGGGAAGTTCCCCCCTCTGCCCTTCCCCCCCTCCCCTCACTACCTTGTGTGATTCGCAATGCAAGTGATGCAACCCTTGTGTTCTCATGCGGCCTAGATTAATTGCTTTGAGGGGTGCTTTGGGGGTGACATTTCTCTGTAGATCACCGAAATCTTCTCACGGCCCACCAGTAGTCCCTGGCCCACTGGTTGGTGACCACTGGACTAGAAAGCCTCTAAGGTCTCTTCCAAATCTCTCATTCCATTAGTCTGATTGCATGACCCTGTCCAAATTTTGATCACATGACATCACGTGGCGACAATGCAATGGTGTGGAAAATGGTCACAAGTCACTTTTTTCAGGTGCTGTTGTAATTTCGAGCAGTCACTCTACGAACTGCTGTAGTTCAAGATCTACTTGCATTCATTTGATGTATTTCTGGAGAACCACCCATCATAGCTAGTACGGTGTGGTAATCAAGATGCTAGGAGGACAAAGACCCACATTCAAATCCATTGTCAGTTAGGGAAATTTACCTCAGGCTACCTCACAGGCTTCTTGTCCTGGGAAAATCATTGTGTAAATGCCCTAGAATTTAAATTCAACCTATGTTCCATATATATTTTTCCAAAATCATCAAAAGGAGAAGCGAGTGACAATATGTCCCAAAGGTGCTTTTTCAAGAGGCAACTGGACTTGTCCGGTTTTTCCTTGAAGACATTTCACTTCTCATCCAAGAAGCTTCTTCAGCTCTGACTGGATGGGTGGGGAAATTGATTTATACTCCTTGCAGACAGCTAGTCATTTACTTTCTTTTTAGAGAGTCGTTAAGGCCACCTGGAAGTTTATCTGTATCCTCAGGGTCACCTGAGTAGTGCAGGGTCTCTCCCCAAATATCTTTTTTTTTTCTATTCAGGTCTCTGCGGGATGGTGACCGTTTCATGGTACGCCTTCAATATCACCCGGGATTTTTTTAACCCGCTCTTTGTCGGGACAAAGTAAGTATCCAACACATGGATCCATATTCTTTTTTCTCTCTCAGTGTAGCCTAGGTCTAAGGTTGAAAAAAGAAAATGGCAGGATGGATTTTAGTGATTTATATTTTATATTTTATTTATATCCTGCCTTTAGGCAGCCTGGTGGCCTCGTGGTGAAAATGCTTGCTTCCCACTTGGAAGGTTGAAAGTTCAATCCTAGGTAGTAGCAGATGTTTCTCTCTTAGAGCCCAAAGAAAAAAAATATGTACTATGAACTCTATGTAGGCATCAGGGAGGGCATCTGGCCAGTAAACACTCTGGTCCAACTAGTTACCCCAACTCTATCCTGAATTGAGGGATTACAGAGTTGTAAAAAGAGAGTTTTATTTATATCCCCACTTTTATTATTTTTTCAAATTATTCAAGGTGGCACACATATCCAACACACCTTCCTCCTGTTCTCCACACAATGCCAACCATGTGAAGTGAGATGGGCTGGGAGAAAGAGGGACTGGCTGAAGGTCACTCAGCTGGCTCTCCTGTCTAATATGAGACTAGAACTCACTGTCTCCCACTTTCTAGCCTGCTGCCTTAACCACTAGACCAGTGGTTCCCAAACTTTTTCAGTCCACCACCCCCTTGGTGCTTCAAAGTCATCCTCAGTGCCCCCCACCCAGGGGTGGGGATTCAAATTTCTTAACAACTGGTTCTGTGGGTGTGGTCTAATTTGTGGGTGTGGCTTGGTGGTCATGTGACTGGGTGGGCGTGGCTTTCTGACTGGGCATGGCTTGGTGGTCATGTGATTGGGTGGGTGTGGCCAAGTGGCCAGGTGACTGGCAAACCAAATACAAGTGGTCCTCATTTAATGGCCGGTAGCTTAGCAAGTGTTCCAATTTATGACTGACCTCCCCAGAGCTACTTGACCTGTTTTTGGAGTTTTGAGAGTCATGCGCGTGTGTGTGTGTGCGCAAACACAGACACAGACACACAAACACACTCTACCTTCTAACCCTGCAGGAGCAGGTGGTTGGAATAAATATCTCATTCTCTTTCTTTCTTTCTTTCTTTCTTTCTTTCTTTCTCTCTCTCTCTCTCTCTCTCTCTCTCTCTCTCTTTCTTTCTTTCTTTTTTTCTTTCTTCTTTCTCTTTCTTTCTGTCCCTTCCTTCCACTCCCCCTTTCTTTGTCTATCCCTTTCCTTCCTTTCTCTTCCTTTCTCTCTCCCTTTTTCTTTCTTTACTTTCTTGTCTGCTCCTTCTCTCTTTCTCTCTTTCTCTCTTTCCCTCTCTATCTCTTTTTTCTTTCTCTCTCTCTCTCTCTCTTTCCCCCCCTCTCTCTCTCTATCCCTTCCCTAACCTATCTACCTATTTTCTGCCTAGGCAGGCATGGCCTAATCTGTCAAAGGTCTGGGCTAATCCTGCATCACCACGTTTCCCCTTTCAGAGGCCCCAACCCTTAATCTCCACATTTCCTCCTCCATGACCACCTCTTTCATCATTCCACAGCCGTGACTTTACCTTCCTCCCGCGGCTGGCTGCCAGGGAAGGCAAGCCAGGACTGAGCCATTGTTGTCGCTGGGCTCCCCACAGCCCATGTTGCCCTTGTCATGAATGCCTGCAGCCGCCGTGTTGTTGCTGTTGTTTTTTGGGTGCGGCTGGACTGCAGCGAAAGGCTGCTTTTTGCAGTGAAAATTACCGACCACTGGCTTGGCTTTGCTTTGCTTGCTTTTCCAATGCGCCACTGTGGCCACATTCTAGGTGCTGGCCCCGCAGGTCTATCTCAATGAGCATGCACCCATGGGACTTGCCCAAGCAAGTCTGATGCAGTCAATGAATGAGCCTTCATGCCTGGTGCCTAGAACACGGCGGCAGTGGCGCATTGGAGAAGCAGAGCAAATCTGGAGGTTGGTAATTTTCTCTGCAGAAAGCCTCCAGATGCCACGTGTTTTTCTAGTGTGACTGGAAAAAAAGTTGCGGCGTCTGGATGCTTTTTGAAGCGAAAATTACTGACCTCTGGCTTTGCTTGCTCTGCTTCTCCAATGCGCCGCTGTGGCCATCAGCGATTGTTGCTCATGAGCACAATGTCGTGCACATGCAATAAGGACTGACTGGGCAGGGAATGGAGGAGCAGGTGGAAAGGAGCGGGGCCAGCCAGGGGTCCGTTTTACTGGTTTTCTGAACTACCGGGAACTGTAATGAACTGGTAGAATCCAATCCCTGAATTGCGCCCTGTGAGGGGCTCACATCCAGCACTCCTCTGCCACTCTCCTTGCCTCTTAGTCCTCCCCTAAGGAACCACTACACTAGACCAAACTGCCTCTCATTTACATTGCATCAGGCTCCTTGGAAGAGAGTAAGACATATCCTTATGACTGGTTGCTTAGTGACTGTTGAAAGTTACAACAAAGAGACCTAGGGACTACTTACAACATATATTTGAAGTCACAATGATTAGGTCTCACTCACACACAGAGACACACACAGAAATCGAAGTCCAGCAATTTAAAGCCATTTGCTGAAAACTGCCATTTACTTCCTCGTTTGAATAAAATTGCTTCCCTGACAGCCGCAAAAGAGATTATAAAATTGGGTTGATCCCATGACTGCTCCATTTTACAACTATCATAACTTATGACTGCGATGGGCAGACTCCTTTGTAGTCATAATCAAGAACTACTTGTAGTGTACAATGACTAAGATTACTTAGTTTCTCAACCCTGTCATTGATTTGCTTTGTTTTGGGAGGCTGGGTGTGTGTGTAAGTTTTTATTGAGATGGCAGACAGATCTTCTAGGTAAGTTGAGAGTTACAACTTAAAGTTCTTATGATAGAAAAGCAAGTGGTATGAAGCCCGCAAGATGTGGAAAAATAGGCCATTCCTCCTCTTTGTTTCAACATAACAATACGGGCTAGTTGTGTAGCATCTCTTTTGACCTGTTCTTGTCTTTTAAAGATACTGCCAATTTTTTTTTATATGGAACGGAATAGAAATAGAATAGAATAGAATAGAATAGAATAGAATAGAATAGAATAGAATAGAGAAGAGAGTAGAATAGTGTAGAACACAATAGAGTAGAATAGAATAGAGAATAGAAGAAAGTAGAGTAGAGTAGAGTGAATAGAATAGAATAGAATAGAATAGAATAGAATAGAATAGAATAGAATAGAATTCTTTATTGGCCAAGTGTTATTGGACACACAAGCAATTTGTCTCTGGTGCATGAGCTCTCAGTGTAAATACAAACAACAAAGTGATACATCATAGATCATAAATCATAAGAGATAAACAACAATTGATAAATCATAATATACAATAGAAGAAGGTAGTAGGAAAGATGAGAAGCTGACAAGGATAATAGCAATACAGCCCACTACATAGGTAAATATCTTTAGGCCTAAGAGTATGCTGTAGGAGTTAGGTATTCAGCAGAGTGATGGCAAAAAAGTGATTATGAAAAAACTATCTTTATGTCTAGTTGTTTTGGCATGCCATGCCCTATAGCTGGCATCTTAATGAGCCCAAAATGAGGGATTTTAACAATTCCCTGTTCCAATTGCAGAAAGTTGAAAGAGACTGTTGGAATTCTTTTTTTTTCTGATGAGATGGAATAATTAAACAATTATTAATGTTGCCTTTGGATCCCAAGTTAAGTTCCTACTTAAAGATGTTGATTGCTAGGGGACTTTTGAGCCAAACCTTTGACTGAGCCCACCCTTCCTGATAGATCCAGAAAAGTGAAATATCAATGCATCAAACAATCAACCAGCCCACCAATCAATTTTATCCCTTTGTTTATTCAGATACGAAATTGGACCTGCCCTATATCTAGGCTGGAGTGCTTCCTTGCTGGTGATCATTGGAGGCTGCTTTCTGTTCAGTTCCTGTCGGAACAACTCATCCCAGGAGAACAGGTGAGAGGATAGGGCTGGTGTGTCTCATACAGGTAGTCCTCATTTATGACCACAATCGAACCCGACATTTCTGTGGTTAAGTGAATTTCACTCCAACTTATCACCTGTCTTGGCACAGTTGTTAAGTGAATAACTGGAGATGTTAAGTTAGTAACGTGGCTGCTAAGTGAATCTGACTTTTTGTTCTGACTCAGCTCCCCAAACATGACAAACCCTCTGAAGTTAACTCAAAGATTCCTTTATTAGGAGTGCTGGCAGCCTGGCAATAAATTTCTATCTCACCGCAAGCTAACTTGTCCGTCCGGCCAGGAGATGAATAGTTGTCTGCCACAAATATTCATATCCTCCCCCTGCCTTTTATCCCCAGAGATAGGGTGGTTGCTTCGCTAGCAGTGGTGGTTCTTCTTTCCCAAGGATCAGCCCATAGATTTCCATCACTCTCCTCTCCTCTGCCTTCCACGCATCTGCGCCTCAGGCACTGGACCCAGCTATTCCTCCTCTTCCCCATCAGCCACTTCCAGGCCTGGTTGCTGTTGACTCTCCATCTGAGGGCTGACGGACAGCCCAAGGTCTGCCTGTCACTCTCTGACAGCTCCATTCCCTCTTCCTCCTTGGAGCTCTTAGGTTGCCTGGATGCTGATTCTGACTCCCATGCTTCCTTCTCTTCATCTGATTCAGCTGCTAGAGGGGCCAGGCAGCCAACAGGCCACCACATTTTTACTTATTAGAAGGTCACAAAAAGGGGATCCCTTGACCCCAGGACACTGCAACGGTCAGAAATCTGAGTCAGCTGCCAAACCTCTGAATTTTGATCACATGCTGCAACAACCATCAGTGTGAAAAAATGGTCATAACAAGTCCCTTTTCTTGTTGCTGTTGTAACTTTGAACGGTCACAAAATGAAGATGTTGTAAGTCAAGAACTACCTGCACTTCTCTGAAACCTTATTGAATCCAAATGCTGATATCTCCCTCTTCTTCTCCTAGCTACACTTATCCCTACAAAGCCCCGAAGAGTGGCACGTCGGCTCACAACCCCTCCGTCTCTCGTCCCCGCAGAGAGTCCAATGCTAGCAGTAATGGCAAGTATGGTAAGAATGCCTACGTCTAACCTGGGAAATGGTGGATCATTTTGAATGCTTTCCTGGGAACCCGGTAGGCCGAAGACTCTTCCAAAGATGACCAGTTACCAAGGGAGAACTTTTTTTTATTGTTCGGTTTGGACTTTCCTACGTTGTGAGGATGCTCTGAACCTAAGGTGGACTGAAGGATATTTCTGGGTCAGATCCTGGCCAATATTACATTGGGCAAAGTTATTTATTGCCAAGAAGTGTATAATGGACTTTTAATATACATATACATACATACATACATACATACATGTGTGTGTGTGTGTGTGTGTGTGTGTGTGTATCTGTTCAGCACGGATGAAGATTGCTTCTCAGATTTTTGATGTCCATTGTTCAGTAGTATTGATGTGACCAATGACGGGGATTGAAACTCAAGTTAAATCACCTCCTGTCACTCAAGGGGACATGAATGTATGTGTGAGAAACTGATCCATGCTTGGAGGACATCACAACTGGAGGCCTTATTCCTAATTCAAAATACTAGGATATCCCTAATACAGAATGGCGATTGACCTCCCAATTGGGTGTATATGTTTCCCTCCAGTCAACATTTCTAACGGCTGGAAGTGCTAAATTGTGTGTTTGTGTGTGTGTGTGCATGTGTGAAATCTTTTTAGGGGAAAATGGAAGTTAACCATTGGATTGAATGGTACTGTTATTACGATTGCCTAAAAAAATAATCTCAGCAAAAGATCAGCATCCAGGAAGGCCTTAAATTTTGAAAAGAGTGCCATGTTCGCAACCCTAGCAACTTTGTGTTGTGTGGACTTCATTTCCCAGAATTGCTGAGTGGGGAATTCTGTGAGTTGAAATCTACCCATCTTCAAGTGGCCAGCCAAGGTTGAGACACATTGGACTGTGGCTTATTTTGATTCGTTGTCTTCTGCGAGTTGACTGTCTTGGGTTGGAGAACTTCAATCTATGGATATTCCACTAACCCACCTTTCCCCAAAGCAATATATAGGATGGAGTTTAGTAGCTGGCCATCTGCTTCTGCCAATAATATAGAGAGCGAGCTTGAGATCTTTAGAAGAAAATGGACCTGAATAATTGGTTTCCATTTCTTCAAGAACAGGGCTATCAACACAAGGCCTGTGGGCGGGATCCGGCCTGCAATTTGGTCAGATCTAGCCTACGGGACCATCCTGGAAAATTTAAGAGGCCAACCCGTGTCACTTCAGCCCAGTCTACCCAATTCCAAGAAGCAACAATGGGCCAGCATGGCTTTGGCCCGGTCTACCCAGTGCGAAGAGGAAACATGTTTAGCAGTTTGGGGAGTGGCGGCAAGCTGGCCACGCCTACCCAGTTGGCCACTCCCAGTGAGTGGTGGCAAGCTGGCCACACCCACCCAATTAACCCCCCCCCACACACATCCAAGTCAACCACAGCCCTATTGTGGCCCTCAATGAAATTGAGTTTGACACCCCTATTCAAGAAGGAAATGAAGGTACAGCCAACCGAAAGAGGGAATCCTCCCCATTTTGAGATCTGACAGACTTTCAAATACTTCATAGGCTTTGGTTTCTCAACCCTTAATAACTTAAGTCATGGGGACTTCCATTCCCAGAATTCCCTGCCCAGAGGGATTCTGGGAATTGAAGTCCACCCATCTTCGACTGTAGAGCTTGAGAAATGCTGTTTTACAGGATTCCTCCTTTAGATTATTATTGCACAAAAATGTTAAGAAGGAAACTTGACAGGAGTTTTAGCAGCAGCTATTTATTTTTGGGCTAAGTATTGATCAAATCGGAGGCGCTGAGCAAATGGTGACTTGGCTTCCTTCCTACCTGCCACAAGAATTGGAACGACATGAGGGTGTTTTGAATTATGCCGCATCTTGGAACCACAAGCTTCTGCTACCTGGCTGCTGAGGAGTACAACTCAAGTTTATTGTCATACGTTTTTAAAAAAGAAAGAAGTAAACATGTCTGTGACCTGTTTTATATAAAGACACACTGTTTGCAACTGCAGTACCCAACTTGAGTTGTTGTCTTTGGAATTTCAACATGGAAAGTCAGAAAGGGTGGGAGGGGAGATCAGTGAATTAATCTTACTGAATTCAATGATCTAACCAGATGGATGGGGTTGCACAGTGGAGCACACGCGCATTTCCACCTCATCTCTGGTTTGAGCCCAGCCATATCACATTTATAGCACTTAAGACTTACATGCCCCTTCACAGTGGTTGATAGCACTAAGGGATTTACAAAACCAGCCTACTGTCCCCAACAATCTAGATCCTCGTTTTATTGACTTTGGAAGGATAGAAGGCTGAATCAACCTTAAGCCGGTATGGATTGAACTCCTGGCTGCGTGCAGAGTTAGGCCTGCAATACTTACTGCATTGTAACCACAGCTCTTGCAATCTGGCATTCGTAAAAATATTGTACTAAATCCATGTGCTTCTTGTTCACATATGAACTGTTCCGGTTGAAGATTTGAACTAGGTGTGTTCAAATTAGAACTCGAGAGCAGAGTTCTAATCTAACACTAGCTAGAGAAGACCTCCTTGCTAGCTTTAGATTGGTCACATTGAACCGATCTGCCCAATCTATATTTGGGTTTGTTATGGGAAGAAAATCAGAAGAGACACAGCCTTGAATTCTGGAACACAAGCCAGGATGTAAATTTACATACTGTCCTTGATTTAGGAAACATATTTGGGGCCAGGATTCATTGCTAAGGCCAAGGTAGTTGCTAAGTGAGTTGTGCCTGATTTTTAAACTGTTTTGGCCATGGTTCTTAAGCAAACCACTGCAGTCATTAAGCGAATCACATGGTTAAGCAAATCCAGCTTCCCCAATTGACTTTGCTTGCTGGAAGCAGGCTGGGAAGGTCGGAAATGAGTCACTTAATGCCAGGACGCTGCAATTGTCATAAATGCAGGTAGTTCTTGGCTTACAACAGTTCATTTAGCAACCTTTCGAAGTTACAACCGCACTGAAAAAAAATGGCTTGTGACTGTTTTTCACACTTATGACCACTGTAGCATCCCCATGGTCATGTGATGAAAAATTCAGATGCTTGGCAAATCGACTCCTATTTATGATGGTTGCAGTGTTCTGGGGTATGTCAAGTACCTTCTGACAAACAAAGTCAATGGGGAAACCAGATTCACTCAACAATGGTGTTATATAAGTAACTGCAGTGATTCATTTAACAACCGTGGCAAGAAAAGTTGTAAAATGGGGGGTAGGGAGGAAAAATTCCCTGCTGAACAAATGTCTCACTTAGCCACAGAAACTTTGGGCTCAATTGTGGTTGTAAGCCGAGGACTACCTGCACTTGCTGGTGGCCAAATGTGTGAATTGTGGATCATGTGAACATGGGAATGCTGCAAGAGAGTTGTGTAAGGACTAGTGGTAAGTCACTTTTTCCCTGTAAAAAGTGCTGTAACCTTTGAGTGGTTGTTAAACCAATGATGGTAAGTCAAGGATTATCTGCAATGAATATGGAAGCAACTTCTGTGTATCTTCCAGCAAGGTAGGCTCTTAGGGGTGGGCTTCAAATTCTTTAGCAATGGGTGGCCTAGTTGGCCTCCTGCACCATGGCAGGGATGTGTGTGCATTTTTCTCCCTTCCAGGGCTCCAGAGGCTTTCCTTGAGCCTTCCCCAAGTTCCAGAGGCTCTATAAGACTTTGTTTTATTAATCATCATTTGACCAACGCACAGTGTTTTGTTCCAACTTGGAACATTTTGCACATATCCTAAAAGGGAAACCTCACATTCTCCAAAGCACCTGAAGGCAGAATAAGAAGCAATGGATGGAAACTAATCAAGGAGAGAAGCAACCTAGAACTAAGGAGGAATTTCCTGATAGTTAGAACAAGGAATCAATTAACAATTTGCCTCCAGAAGTTGTGGACACTCCATCATTGGAGGTTTTAAGAAGAGATTGGATGGCTATTTGTCTGAAAGGGTATAGAGATCTCCTGCTTGAGTGGGACGGGTTGGACTAGAAGACCTCCAAGGTCCTTTCCAACTGTTATTCTCATCCATTACTATCAGAATTTAGTAAGATAGGGTAGAACAGAACAGAAGGATAGGATAGGATAGGATATTAATATA
Source organism: Pseudonaja textilis (assembly GCF_900518735.1). Next base: position 103,727 of record NW_020769448.1, on the reverse strand, counting down.
GAGTAGAATATAGAATTCAGCTCTTTGTCTCAGGCTTGTTTGCAAGAATTGGAGACCACAGCCCTAAATGTTGATTTGTAAAGATGGCCACCAGCTTTGATGATTAATAAAACAAAGTCTTATACGCAAACAGCGGAAGCATGTTATGTGGAAATAAGGCTGTTCTCTGCAACATGTATACATTTATTTAAAAATATAACCCTCTTGCCTATTTGTGTTTGTGTGTGTGTGTGTGTGTATTGAGTGGTATGTAGCATTCACACACACACCACCACCCCACTTGGATGATTTTAGAAAGCAAAATCGGGCAACAAGGGACTGGTTCTTATGTTGTATTTTTTCCACTGGATGTGACACTCAACAGATATTGTGTTCTCTTGGAATAAGTACACTTGAAAACGTTGACAGAATGTTCCAGATCGATCTATTTAACTCAGAACCGGAAACAAAAAGATTTCTCTTTTATGCACAGCCCTACCTATTCGTACTCCAGTCTTACCCAACTACACCCAGTTTAAAATGCTCGCTTTCAACCCGAGTTAAAATGTATTTTATTTTTTTCTTCTGGCTCAGAACTCGGGAGGCAAATTATGCTGAACCTTCAGCCTTCTTAACTCAGCACTTTAGGTCGCTTCCTCAACCTTTGCTCCAGCAAAATGCTAAAGGTTGAAAAAAAAATCAATTATTTCTGCAATACAAAATGTTTAATCTTGACACTTTCTTGGTAAAGACAGGATATTAATACCTCTCCTTAATCTTTTCCCCCCCCTTGAACTCCGATGACAACTGAAACAGACAAAGTTTATGTAATGACTGTACTAGATAAAAATGGAAGGAGGAGGAGGAAATTTTTTTTTAAAACTAACTGTAGAAAAAACGGTGAGTGGTAGAGCTGTCCGACTATGCCCAGAAAATATTAAATTCTGGGACAGAGGGGAGGGTATCACGAAGGGTATCAATTTTTGTTTCTGAATCCATACTGTTCTTCAAGTCCTCCTCCAGTATTTGAAAGAAGGATCAGTCAATGTGCAAAACCAACATCCATCAATAAAGAACACCATCCAGAAAGGCTCAAAGCAACCAAACCAACCTTATTTTTCTTCCCCTTTTCCAGTCTAACACAGGGGTTTCCTCCTCATTTCAAGGTTGAAAAGATCTTGCCCCAAAAGTTTAAACCTCCCCCACAACTCCTTCCCTACCGAGAGATGGCACAAAAACACAATTCTTGGCAGGAGCCAGCTGGCCTTTTCTCCCGTCGGCATCTGTTACTGAAACCACACATGGCATGAATCAAATGTCAACATGTCCAGCCAAGCTTTTCTTTGGGAAGGTGAACTCAAAATCGCATGCTTTTCCTTTAAGAAAGATAGAGAGAAAAAGGAGAGAGAAAGAAAAAAAAAAGCGGGGGGAACACTTTTGCCTTGCTGGGATTTAAAAATGAACTGTTTACTTGGCAAAGGGCTGGCAGAGCTTCTCGGGTCTTGCAGGTGCAACAAAGAACTTGAAAGATGTTTAGATGGACTACAAGGATTGAGCTCAACCTAAGTTTGAAAACATCCCTAAAAAAGATGGGATGCACAGACGGGTTTAAGGCTCTGCATGCATCATAAATCCCCCTCTTCCCAATAACTGTTTCATGGGAATCGCAGCTAGAAGCAAGAGGTCGCCATCTTCCTTGTGGTCCAGGTTACTATCTTGAGGAACAAATTTCTGTTCATCTGGAAAGGGATACTTGAAAATATAAATAAGGAAACTAACCTCCCTCCCCCAGTTTCCATTTGTGTAGGAATTGTTATTGTCCTCTTTGTGTCCAACTCACTGGCCAAGGTGTTGCATTGGTCTTCGGGGGGCTCAGGCGGATTAATTGAAATGAAACTTAAAATGAAAGTTCCCAGAGCCAAAGGGGTTAAATTCGGATGCCCACTGGTGCTGATGTCCTGATCCTCCTTGTTGATTTTCCGGGTCTAAAGGATCCTCGCCAGAGTCGAATTTCTGTCGCATTTCTGGAAGGTGGGGAGAGAAATAAGAGAATAACAGAATTGAAAAGGGACCTTGGAGGTCTTCTAATCCAACCCCCACTCTCTAACAGTAGACCCTATGCCATTTCAGATAAGTGGCTGTCTAACTGCTTCTTAAAAACCTCCACTGATGCAGGACCCACAACAACAACCAACTGAGAAGATGTTAGGGGTGGGTGGGAAGACCAGGCTAAGATCAGGAGATGGTCTTAATTTGGTATTGTCAGCACTCACAGGAAAACCGGACAGGAAACCTGAGCAGATGAGACAATTCTACTGTCAAATTGTAAAATATTCCTATGCCTGTTCTTGAGTTGCCATAAAGGAAGAAAGGAGGGAGATCTGAAGGAGCAGTATGACAGTTTAAAACCAGAACTACATTCCACCCTTATCTTACAAAGATTGTAGCTAAGCTACCGGATTTTCTGCCCACGAAAATCCTTCATTGGAGAATGTGATTGATGACACCAAGCCCACGAATGTGCTTCATTGGAAAATCTGATTTATGATACGGGGGGGACGGGGGGGGGACAGGGTCACAGATGACTGTAAATTACGCATACCAGAGTTGGTTTCATTTAGGTTAATGCTGACATGTTGCTCCTAATAAATCTTTTGAATTTTTTTGAAGCTTGGCTTGAAGCTCCTGATCTAATTAGGGCAATCCTCAGAACCCTGACATCTACTTTGTTGTAAGGTTACATCAGGGGTGTCAAACTCAAGGCCCGTGGGGTGCTTAGAACTGGCCCATGGGGCTGTCCTGGAAATAGGGAAGGACCAGCCTGTGGGGCCTCTGCCATTGAAAATGGAGCTTGGGATGGTTGCGTGTGTAATGTTATGTACATCCCTGGGCTACATTAATAGAATCTTGCAAGTCTGAAAATACAAATTTCCCACCATCATCTTTAACAATTAGAGAAGATCCTTTTTAAGCTTCTTTCTGTACCCATTAAGCCATCATGGGTTCTTCGTACTTTTATCTGATCCTTCCCTAAGCAGCATCTCTTCTCCTGTCCCTCAAGGTCACTCCCACAAACTATTTCAGATATTTACCACACCTACTGATAGATATTTCCGCATCTGGTTTTTCTGCTCTTTTCCCAAAACTGTTTTTTCAAAAGGTAACTGGACTTTTTTGTTTGTTTTTTTGTCAAAGATGCTTCGCTTCTCATCCAAGAAGCATCCTCAGTACTGACTGAATGTGGGGAAATGAATGCTGTATGCTCCATCATTTGGGATAAGAAAGGATGAGAAAACTGCTTTATCTGCAAATGCCCCCTTTTAGAGAAAAAGGAGAAGGTTATGATAAGCTCAGTCATTTTACCTGGATCTGTCAGGACCTCTTTAGCAGCTGCAATGTCGATGAATTTTTTCTCAGCTTCCTTTTTCTTGTCTTCCGACTGGAAATTGTCGGGGTGCCACTGCTGAGCCAGCTTTCGGTATGCTTTAATGATCTCCTGCTTATTGGCATTCCTGGGGGGCAGGAGAAAGAGGCCTGTTTAGGATAGGGAGATCTGAAGCATCCCTCCCTTGGGGGCCAAAAATTAGCTCCGTGTTATGAACAATACCCAGGAGAAGCTTCATTTGTCATCCTTCTGCTGGTGGGAATATGGAGGGCAGGGAGAATGGCAGATTGCAGGAGGCAAATTAAAAAGAAACAACCAAAAGAACTCCTTTTGTCTACAGTATGTCCACAATGCTATAATTATTGGAGATTCATACAGATTCACACAGAAGTAAAAATATTTTGAACTACACTCCTATAAATGAGTTTAGAGCCCAAGCGGTGGTTTCTTTTCCTTCTCACCTAATATATAAAGATAATCCAAGATAGGTTTGATGAACTTTTTCTATTAGGTATAGCACCAATACCATGCGATGGGGTGAGTTGCCACCTAGCAGTTCGAAAGCAGACAAATGCAAGTAGATAAATTGATACCGCTTTGGTGAGAAGGAAACAGCATTCTATGCTCCTCGGTTATATATGCTATGCTCCTCGGGTATATTCCTGCTGCCACATGACTACAGAAGTGTCTTTGGACAATGCTGGCTCCCTCAGCTAAGAAACACAGATGAGCACCCCCTAAATTCGAACATGACTGAACAGGGGAAATCTTTACCTATAGTTCATAGGTATTTGAGAAGTTCTCACTCTTACGGGACTCTGCAATTCTAAGCCATAATGAGATCTGCTTCTTTGGGGCTAGGTTTGAGTCTACCAATTATGACTTGGGTGAGAACAAGCTGTTGTGGCTTAGTCAACAAGCTATGGTTTATAAAAACAGGCTTGGCTGAACGTGCTGTTCATTCAGGCAAGATGGCCTTGTTAATTCAATAGATTGTTTTTTTTTCCTTGTAGAAAGAAGCCTTGAGGTGACAAAAGTGCAACAACTGCTCTGGCTTCCCAAAATCATTAAACCAGGACTTCAACCTTCATGGTTAGAGTACAGTACAGGTTTTAACGTTCTATTACAGGGGAATTCCTCTCAGCAGTTTTAATCCTGGATTGTGAAAGACATTGGATACCAAAGATGAACCTGCTTACCTCTGAATTCCAAGAATTTTGTAATAGTTCCTCTTCTTGGATTGTTTCAGGAGTTTCTGTGCCCTCTCGAGTCCGTCTTTTAATTCTTCATTTTCAGCATCAAATTCTTTCGCTTCTTGATAATCTTCAATGGCTAGAGATTAAAAAAAAAGGCTAGTTTTAATCCTTTAAATGTGAAAGTTTCCTCCCCTTCCAGCTTTGACTCTTCGGTCAAAGACTTTTATAGAATTCCATTAAATGGAAATATGCAACCTTCATCTACAAGTAGCAGATACTCTTCAGGTTATTAGTTATTCTCCAAAAATAGGCAGGGGTAGGACTCATATTTAGAGACCGTGTTAATCCCAAGGCACCCATTTTAGGAACTTTAAGGAGTAAAAAGTGTCTTGCAAGGTTCAGGGCACCCATCCCAAAGACGCTTTCCCCCCATCCCCCAATGGCAATTGGACTTTCTTGTGTTTTTTTTTCTTCAAAAACATTTTTGAAGCTTCTTGGATGAGATGCAAAATGTTTTCAAAGGTAAAAACCAAGAAAGCCCAGTTGCCTTTTGGAGTGGGGGAGGGGGAAAGCACCTTTGAGACAACCATGGCCTGGATGACTCAGAGTCACCATTGATGTTCAAGGCACTAATTTTACCCCTTAACCTCCCAAATGTGAAAAAAAGAAAGAAAAGGAAAAGGAGGCCGGAGTGTACACCTATCCATCTGGTGTGTGTGTTTGTGTGGTGCTCTAGAGCAGAGGTATCAAACATGCGTTGTCACATTATCACATGATATATCACACCTTTTTTCCCTTTTGCTAAAACAGGGATGGGCGTGGCCAGTGCATGACTTACCGGCCCATTGGCCGCGAGTTTGACAACCCTGCTGTAAAGGAATTGGTGGTGAGCCATATATCTCCCTTCCAGCTACATTAAAAAAAAAAAATCTGCAGTAGCATTAGGTGCACAATTATAACATGATATAACAGAAGAGATCCCATTTCAGTAATTGTTTGGTATTTGGTCCCATTTTTGTCCCTGCTGATAATAAAGTCTTGGGTTTTTAAAAAAACACTCTCAGGTTCGAGATATGAGATGTTTGGAATCGCTTTTTGTTGCCTCTGGATGAGATTCTTAGGTGGGCTGGAAATGAACTATTGGGCTTGCTTCATGTGGCTTCTGTATTTTGCGATTAGAAAGTGGTTTGACCAGAACGATAACATTTGCCAAGAAATGTATAAGCCAGAAAACCAGTCTGAAATTGCGGTTAAGGCTTGGAACTAGGAAACTTTGAGTTCTAGTCTTGGTTTAGGCACAAAGCCAGCTGGGTGACCTAGCTAGTCATACACTCTCAGCCCTAGGAAGGAGACTGTGGCAAATCACTTTCGAAAAGCCTTGCCAAGAAAATAGCAGGGACTTGTCTAGGCCAGAGGTGTCAAACTCCGGGCCCATGGGCCAGATTCAACCTGTGGAGTGCTTAGATCTGGCCCGCAGGCTGGCCTCAAAACAGCAAAGCACCGGCCCGCAGTGCTTCTGCTAGCAAAAATGAGGCACGGGTGCCCTCATTTTTGCTGTCAGAGAGCTATCAAAACAAACTAAAAACAAAAGGAGAAATGTTTCCCTTTTTGAATTTGAGCATCCAAGAGACAGGAAAGGAGAAAGAAGGAAGACAAAGAAAAAGAAGGGAAGGTGGGAAGAGAGCAAGGAAGAAAAAATAAGGAAAGAGGGTAAGGAAGTAGAAATTAGAAGGAAGAGAGAAGGAAAATGAAAAGGAAGATTATGTGAGGGAGGGTCTCAGGGAAGTCCTGCCTTAGCACTTGGCCACTCCAGGTGCCCCCCTCCCTGACACTAGTCCCATGCCATGCCCACCCAAACCCACCATGCCATGTCCCTTGGCATGGCTCCCCCCTCCGAGGTCAAATACAAGCCTGATGTAGCCCTCAATGAAATTGAGTTTGACACCCCTGGTCTAGGCAGTTTTTGAGAATTAAACATGACTGAACAGAATAAAAAATAAACAAGCAAGGTTGTTAAGCCTGGGATGAAAAGAGAAATTAATCAGATGAAACCCCTGCCCCCCCATGGTGGCAATGAGTTGTCTCAGATGCTGACCTTTCTCAAATTCTTCATTAAGGATGAAAGCCTCTGCTCGGTCGCGCAGGATGAAAATATTTCTGGGATCAAGCTGATGGGCTTCGCTGCAGAGATCTATTGCTTCTGCGGTCCGTTTGCTCTGGAACAGGAGGTAAAATGCTTTTTTTAATCAGGGCAACCTGGTCTACCCAAATACGGGACAGGGCATACTGCTTCCACTTTTGCCTTTCAGCCCCAATCCAGAAGCTTCGCAGGTAGTCACTTTCGCGACAAATTATTTTTTGTGTTGAATTTATATTATACCAACAAAGAAATAAAGGGAGAATACTATAGATCTATTTCAAGCTAGTATTTAGCCCAGGTATGAAGGGTATGGCTAGCTGAGGAGGGTATGGCTAGCTAAGGAGAGCTAAATAACTTAAAATAGATCTATGCTAATCTCCCTTTATTTCTTTGCCAGTAGATATAAATTTAACAGGAGGTAAAAGAGATGCAGTGGCTCAGTGGTTAAGACACTGAGCTTGTTGATCAGGAAAGGTCACCCATTCGGCAGTTCGAACCCTAGCACCATGTAACAGAGTGATCGCCCATTACTTGTCCCAGCTCCTGCCAACCTAGCAGTTCAAAAGCATGTAAAATGCAAGTAGAAAAATAAGGACCACCTTTGGTGGGAGGGTAACAGTGTTCCGTGCACCTTTGGTTTTTAGTCATGATGGCCATATGACCATGGAGGCATCTTCGGATGGCGCTGGCTCTTTGGCTTTGTAACAGATGAGCAGTGCCCCCTATAGCCGGAAACGACTAGAACCTATGTGTGAGGGGAATATTTACTTTTACCTTAAAAGAGAACTGCGATGTTTGGTGCTCTTTGTTCGACTAACATATTCACAGATCCCTTCCTGGCCCTGGCCGTTTGCTCCAATCTACCCCATGATCTCACAATAGGACTCTAATAACATACCCTCAAGTTAATTTTATTTACTTGATCATTTTAAAGAAATGCATAAGCCTTCCCCAATGGAATACTGTTGATTCTGGACAGCTTACAGAAAGTCCTTTGAGTTATCACCAGAATGGAGTCTGCCCTTTAGGTTGATTAACTTCTAATGGTTGGTCATGTGACTGACTTGATTTTACATTTTTGTGATGGGTCATTAAGCCAAAGGAATGGTCCTAAATGTGAACACCTGGTCGGTAAGCAAGCATGGCAGTTATAAGTACAAACCCAAAGTTTTTTTTTTAAAAAAAACAAACACAGTGGTTGTAAGCGCAAATCCATTGTGGGTGTGGTTTTGCTGGAAATAAGTGCCAGTTTTTGGCAAAACTGCCATAAAATGGGGTTGTAGGTCTGCGGGATGCCGCAAATGCCCGAATTGTGGTTGTGTGATCTGGGCAGGGGAGGCATGACCATCAGAACTTAGATCTGGGTCGTAAGTTCTCCTTTTCAGGTAGGTCATAATGTCTAACGGTCACTAAGCAACTGGTCATAAGTCAAGAACTACCTGTACAACGAATTCCTCAATTAAGCAAAAACAACCAATTCCATCAGAATATAAACAGATACTCTCTAAATCATCAGGAACTTGCAATTGTTAGCCTCCTCAAAATGAGGACTCCCATCAACCTGTCCCAGGAACCCAAGAAAAAATAAATAGGTTTTTAATGCCTTTTGAATGGGCCAGGAGGATTTGACAACTAAACCCGCCCTGTGCCATTTCTTCCAGCAAGTAGAAGAAAGGTCAGGAGAATTCTGGGGCAAAATACCTGAAAAAACCTTTTTAGTGCATCTTTTTACAATTTCAGAGTCCTGCAAATGCCTTGGGTTATGATTTCTATTAGTACTGGCTAGCGTGGTCCTCCAAAACATCTGGAGATATGCTTGGCCAAGGGTTCAGATCAAGGACCACGTCTCCACTGAGCTGTGGTGGTTAGAATGCAGTTTTGCAGGCTGATTCTGCCCACTGTCAAGAGTTTGATCCTGATCGGTTCAAGGTTGATTCATCCTTTCATCCTTCCAAGGTTGGTAAAATGAGGACTCAGGTTGTTGGGGGCAATATGCTAACTTGTAAACTGCTTAGAGAGGGCTGTAAAGCACTGTGAAGCGTTATATAAGCTCTATTGTTATACAGGAAGGAAGGAAAATCTCAGATAGGTGGAGCAATAGAACCAGACAGGTAGACAGAGGCCTGATAGTAGATCCAGGAAGCAAGCACAGATCCCCATTTCAAATTTATGATATTAAGCATTTGCACTTTCTCTGGCCTCTGGCCATATTCTATCAACCCAGGCAGCTTCCCAAAGATGATGGTTAATTACCAGGAACCCAAACTACCGGAGCAATCTGGAACTGAACACACTCGAAACCGCAGAAATGGTGGTAGATTTTAGGAGAAACCTTCCCATGCTACCACCTATTACAATACTAGACAATACAGTATCAACAGTAGAGACCTTCACATTTCTCTGTTCTATCATATCTCAAAACCTAAGATGGATGCCTAGTATAAAAAACATCATCAAAAAAGCACAACAAAGAATGTTCTGTGCCAATTCAGAAAGCTCAAACTGTCCAAGGAGCTGCTGATCCAGTTCTACAGAGGAATTATTGAGTCTGTCATCTGCACCTCTATAACTGTCTGGTTTGGTTCTGCAAGCCAACAAGACAGACACAGACTTTGGAGAGTAGTTAGGACTTCAGAAAAAACAATTACTACCATCTGTCTTCCGTTGAGGACCTGTATACTGCACGAGTCAAAAAGAGGGCTGTGAAAATATTTACAGACCCCGCCCCACACATCCTGGACATAAATTGTTTAAACTCCTACCCTCAAAACAATGCTATAGAGCACTGCACAGCACTGCACAGCAGAACAACTAGACACAAGAACAGTTATCACTTTACTAAATAATTTCCTCAACACTGTCCAACTATTTACTAAGTCTGCATGATTATTACTATTAATATTCTCATCATTCTTATCACCCATCTCCTCCCACTTGTGACTGTATCACTGTAACCATGTTGCTTGTATCCCTATGATTTATATTGACTGTTTCCAAGTATGATTTGATTGCTTATTTGTACCCTATGACTATCATTAAGTGTTGTACCTTATGATTCTTAATGAATATATTTTTTCTTTTTATGTACACCGAGAGCACATGCACCAAGACAAATTCCTTGTGTGTCTAATCACTTAGCCAATAAATAGTTTATTTGTTCATTCAAACCCATTTTGGAGGAGTTCCCCAGGTTCAGCCTCTACCTTGGATAAACAGTGGCAGATCCGTTCTTTCGCTTTTATGGTGTAGATCTCTATGTTGGGTTCTGTTTTCATGGTGGCTTTGTACTTCTCGATCGCATCTGCATATCTGTTATTAGAGAACAGCCAAGTAAAAAAAACCAAGATTGGACATGGAGCACAGCTAGTGAACATGGATATAGTAATAGCATTTAGACTTATATACCGCTCCATAGCACTTTAGAGCAGGGTGTCAAACTCAAGGCCCAAAGTGTTTAGATCTGGCATGCGGGGTTGCCTTGGAAACAAAGGACTGGCCCACAGTGCCTCTGCCAGCAAAATGGACCTCCGTTTTTGGCTGTGCTGGCTTCCTGCAGCCCTCTGCCAGAGAAAATGGAGCTTGGAGGGGGCTGCTCAGCTTAGATATTGGTACCCATGCAAACAGAAAACCCACCTCTGAGCTTTGATGTGCTCCTCAGCGGATTCCAGCTGCTTGGTGAGCTTCTTCACTTGCTTGTAGTGGGAAAAACAGTCCTTGTCATCTTGATCAAGCTTCAAGCACTCCCGTACTTGGCTGTGTGTGGAAAAAGGTTGAGAGCGAGAACTGAAAGAGGGAGATGTTTAAAGCCTTCCAGGAAGGGAAACTGAGGCAGAGAGAGGCCCTCTGCTAAGGGATCTCTTCCCTGAAGAATGTCCCCCAGAATTGATAAGTGGTATTTGAGGGTCTGCCACAAAGAAGAGGGTATCGAATTGTTTTCCAAAGCATCACAAGGCAGGCAAGAAACAATACAGGGAAAGAAATCAAGGAGAAAACAACCTGGAATTAAGGATAAACTTCCTAACAGTGAGGACAATTCACTAGTGGAACAGCTTGCCTTCAGAAGTTCTGGGTGCTTCATCACTGGAGGCTTTTAAGAAGAGGCTGGGAAGCCACTCCAAATTCTATTCTGAATTAAAGCTCCAGAAGAAGGAAGATAAGCAGACAATTCAAAGAAATTGAAGGCATAACAGAATAATGGAGTTGGAAGGGACCTTGGAGGTCTTCTAGTCCAACCCTCTGGTTCAGGCAGGAAACCCTATAGTACCATTTCAGACACTTGGGTGTCCAATTTCTTCTTAAAAAACTTCCAGTGTTGTAGCCCCAGAACTTCTGAAGGCAAATCGTTCCATTGATTAATTGTTCTCACTGTGAGGTAGTTTCTTCTCAGTTCTATGTTGCTTCTCTCCTTGATTAATTATAAGCTTCTCTTTTCTATGCATGTTTTTTTAAAAAATAAAACTGCTTTGGCATCTGAATTTACTCCATCGGGAAGCTTTGATGTAGCCATTTATTTATTTATTTTCCCATACAGCTCAGTGTTAACGCCCAAACCCACATACCCTAAATAACCCAAATTGCACAATTATTATTTGGTGTATGATGAGAATGTGTCAAAGAGAACAAAATAAGACCCATTTAAACAATAAAAATGTTATTAAAATCATAGAAAAAAAACGTAATGTGAGGAAGCACAATCCAATTTATTAACATTACAGCCATTTTGCAGGCTCCATGCTATCAGGTTCCCAAGCAAGATGGCAAAGGAAGCATTCAGACCCTTCCTAAAGACCAAAAGGGCAGAAGCCAATATGAGTCCTGGGATAATGATGCTCCAAAGATGATATACAGATAGTCCTGGTTTTACAGTCACTTGTTTAGTGACCAAGTCACTAAGAAAAAGTGACTTATAACCACCACAGCATTCCCAGGGTCACGTGATCAAATTTCTGGCGCTTGGCAATTGGCATGCATTTATGACTGTTGTGTATTGTGATCACCATTTGTAACCTTCCCAGTTGGGTTTCCAACAAGCAAGTCAATGGGGAAGCCTCATTCCCTTAATGACCGCACAATTCACTCAACAACAGCAGTGATTCGCTTAACAATTGTGGCAAATAAGGGCGTAAAAATGGGGCACAACTCACTTCTTGCCTAGGAAAGGAAATTTTGAGCTCAACTGTGGTCGTTAAGTCAAGGATTACCTGTATATATTTCAAAGTTGGGGAAAGAAGTTCCATCAAATCTGTTGATTTGCCAAGTTTCTACATAGTCAATCCTTGACTTACGATCACAATTGAGCCCAAAATTTCTATTGTTAAGGGAGACCTTTGTTAAGTGAGTTTTGCACCATTCTATGACCTTCCTTGCTTCAGTTGTTAGGTAAGTAACCCGGTTATTAAGTGAACCTGGCTTCCCTCTTTGACTTTGCTTGTCAGAAGTTCACAAAAAAGGATAACGTGACCTAGGGACACAGCAACAGTCGTAAATATGAACTGGTTGCCCATCGTCTGAATTTTAATCACATGAGAAATGGTCTTAAGTTACTTATTCAGTGCTGTTGTAACTTTGAATGGTCACTAAAGGAACTTCACTAAAGGGGAAGTTGAGGACTACCTGTAGTGCAAGATGTCAGATCATAAGCATTACTCCACTTATCCTTACCCCAGGGATGGTATATAAACAACAAGAGAATGGGTATGATAGACTAGACTAGAATAACATAACAGAAGGAACCTTGGAGGTCTTCTAGTCCAACTCCCTGCTTAGGCAGAAAACCCCATACCATTTCAGACAAATGGTTATTCAATCTCGTCTTAAAAACCTCCAGTGTTCTTGGAGGTTTCAACAACTTCTTGTTGTATATCTGGGAAGGAAAGCAGGCTCGTTCAAGGTACACTGACTCGAGCTCTCAAATTCTGCGAAGCCACCATGTGACTTCCCTAATTTGGGTTTGGCGTGTGTGAAGGAATGCAGACTTGGCCTTGAGAACAGGGAATAATCCCGCCATCAAAGGGAAAGTTTCAGAAGGGATGAGTCAGTGTGAGGAGAAGAAGAAACTCAAGATGACCCCGCCTTGAGTTTATTTGGCATACAAGCGGAGCAGTGGAAAAAACCCCCACAACAACCTCTTGATAGACTTTGTTTTTCTCCCCTACATCAACAAAAAGCATTCTGGGAATTTCAGCTTCATACCTGTTTTTTTGACCTGGCCTTCCTTAAAAAGCTAATAGGATACCATTGTGGCTTGCAAACCACATTTTACAGCATTGTATCCTGAGCAAACTCAATCAACTTTTTCTTGCTATGTACATTTATATATCATAACTAGACTGTTGTTTCTGTGTCATATAACATATGTGGGTATATTATTTCTTTTTTTCTTTCTCTTTTTTTTTCTTTCTTATTTATACATATACACTTTTGTCATCTTTATGTAGTGCATATTGGAGGTGATGACCCCTTTAAGAGCTGTATTGCAATGAAATTTCATTTTAACGTATGCCGGTTACTGTACATTTAAAATGACGACAAAATTATTCCAAGACTAAGTCTAACTGTGATTTATGGTATATATTTTTTGCTTAAATTATTAAAGACTTAAAGCAGTGGTTTCTCCAGGGTGGCAATAATTTCAGGGGGTCTGTGGAAGTCTCATGAATAAATATTTTACATTTTCTCAATTTTATTTCCAATGCAGTAAATGTCAACGAATCTAAACCACATAAAAGCAAACTCTTTTGAGGTCCTCTTATCATTTTTGACAAGGGTCCTAACATTAAAAGGTTTGAGAAGGGCTGACTTCAAGCAATGGGAAAGATTGGGCACAATTTTTCCTCTTGGTCTTTTGACTGGCCATGGAGCAATGTCCATGCTTCATTTACAGATGGTCTTCATTTAACAACTGCCATTGGGACCAGCAACTTGGTTAAGCAAAGCAATCACTGTAACCACACATGTGCTTGTGATTTTACCTCCGCTTCTCTCTCTTTTCTTAATGGACCTTACAGGTTGTTAAATGTGAGGATTAGTTGTAAAGGTTTTTTTCTTTTCCTCCCCTCACCACTGTAAATGTGAATGGTCGCTAAATGAGACACTGGCTAAACAAGAACTACCTCTACTAGCTTCAGATGACTAAATTCACCCTCCTTCTGCCAGATCTGTGTTTCTCTTCTCATTCACATCCTATTGGACATCATTGTGGCCAATTTCATACAGATAGCTCTTGACTTTCACTCATTTAGTGGCCGTTGGAAGTTGCAATGGTGCTGAAAAATTGACTTATGATTGGTTTTCATACTTATGACCACTGCAGCACCTCCAGGGATCACCTGATCCAAATTCGGGCCTTTGGCAACTGGCATGTACTTAGGATGGGTTGCATTATCCTGGGATCATGTGATCACCATTTCCTTCCAACAATCAAATGGGAGAAGCCAGATTCACTTAACCACATGATTTGCTTAACGACTCTGGCAAAACAAGTTGTAAAATGGGGGCAAAACTCACTTAACAACTGCCTTGCTTAGCAACAGAATTTTTTTAGTGGCAAGTTGAGGACTTCCTTGTAACTCATTTGAAAAATGGAAATTGAGGGCAAATTGCTACCGTTCCCACAGTGCAACTTTTTTCCTGAAACCCAGAATTCAGACCTTGGGATGCTGGGGGACTCCAGAAGACAGTTCTTGGGGTTGATGATGGTCTGTGTGTTGCTCATCTGCTAAGTATGTATGCCAGAAGCACGCGCACAAACACACACACACAGAGCATTGGATTTAATATCGCTCACTCACGTTAAGGACTCCTCGTGCTCTCCCAAGTTGTAATAGAGCTTGCTAAGCTTAAGGAAGGCGGCCCTGTTGTCATTCCGCAGCTTAGTGGTGGGCTTCAAATCCATGATGGCTTTGTTGTAGTCCCCAAGATGGAGGTAACACTCGGAGCGCAGCTCTTTGGGTTCTGGAACCCAAGGAGAGATCTGAAAGAAAGCCGGGGGTGCGGGGAGAGAATGGGGATGCAATGGTTTTACTCAGCCTAATTGTGGTAACATCAACATCATCACAGGAAGGGACCTTGAAGATCTTCTAGTCCAGGGGTGGCAAACTTGATTTCATTGAGGGCTGTATCAGGGTTGTGTTTGGCCTCAGAGTGCTGGTAAGGGGGGATTGATGGGGGCGTGGTCATGGTAGGCATGACACAGGACTTGTGTTCGGGAAGGGCACATGGGGTGGCCAAGTGGTAAGACAAGACTTACCTGAGACCCTCCCTCAGTCTTTATAATCTCCTTCCTTCCTTCCTTCCTTCCTTCCTTCCTTCCCTCTTCATTCTAATTTTTTCTTCCTTCCCCTCTTTATTTTTTCTTCCTTGCTCTCTTCTCATCTTTTTCTTTCCTCTTTCTTTTTTTTCTTTCCTGTCCCTTCTTGCATGCTCAAATGCAAAAGGGGAAACATTTCTCCTTTTGTTTTGTTTTTAATTTGCTTGATAGTCCTCCGCCAGCCAAAATGGGGTGTGGCGGTGTGGACGGATGTGTGCCCCTCCCACCCTGTTTTGGCTAGCAGAGGTCCTCTGCTATTTCCAGGCCAGTCCCATTGGCCAGATTTAAGCACCTCTTCAGTTTGACACCCCTCTTCTAATCCAATCCCCTGCTCAAGCTAGACACCCAGTACCATTCCAGACAAATGGCTGCCCAGTCTCTTCTTAAAAACCTCCAGTGATGGAGAACCCACAACTTCTGGAGGGAAATCGTTCCACTGATTGTTTTCACAGAAATTTCTCCTTATTTTTCTCCTTTGCTTCTTGTTCTGCCTTCAGTGATTTGGAAAATAAGTGGACCCCCTCTTCTTTGCGGTAGCCCCTCAAATATTGGAAGACTGCTATCACATCACCTCTAAGTACTACTTTTCTCTAGAATAGACTTTATGCAGTCTTCCTAACCAAATACGTTCTCCAGGTGTGCTGCAACAGAGCCTCAATGCCACCAGCTACAACCATCCAATCAATCTAAATTTGAGTGGCTGGACAAAGCCACTGAAGAATCTACCACTTTGTCCCTTCCATTCAATTGTCAATGGGTTATGGTCAGCCCAAGTACTTGTTTCAATATTTACTTCTTGAATACTAGACATTAAATCTGTTGAGATCCAAATCATATCCAGTCTGGACCATGATAGATGCCTATTTGAATAGAACGTAAATTGCTTAGATTTAACATTTCTTTCTCTCCATATGTCTTTTAAAGTTAATTCATCTATCATTTTAAAAAAGGATTTAGGAAGAATTTTCCTGTTATGCTTTACTGTTGTTGCAATATAGTCAAGTCTATTATCCACAATTCCATTAAAGTCTCCCATCATAATTACATTAGCATAGTCAAGTTCGGCAGTCTTAGTATGTAATTTTCTATAGAATTCTTCCTGTTTATCATTCGGTGCATAAATTGCAATCAAAAGTATCTTTCTATTATTGTCCATTATTTCTACCATTAATATTCTCCCATCATCATCTGTATAAATCATTTTTGCTGGAATGGCCTCTTTAATATATAAAACCACCCCTCTTTTCTTGGATTGTGTCAAAGAGGTAAACAATTTCCCTAATTTTGGTTGTAATAACAATTGTTCATGTTGCTTTTTAATATGAACTTCTTGTAAACAAATTATGTCGAACCTTAATTTCATTAATTTATGGAAAATCTTCCTTCTCTTAGCAGCTGAGTTCAGTCCATTTATATTCATTGTAATCAATTTTTTTTCTTCCATAATTATGCTTTATATTTAGATTTAACCACTCTCGTGGGTCTTGCCTCACGTTGATCTTTAATATCCACTTGTCCACCTACTGCACCTTCTTCTTTTCCAACCTCCATTTGTTCCTCTTGAGATTCAATTGATGGGACCTCCTTTCCTGCTCCTCCTTCTCTGCCTCCAAAAACCTCTGCGCAAAACAGTTCTGCTTTCTCAATTGAATCAATTCTATGTCTCTGTTCCTGCCACGTAAACATCAATCCTTCTGGAATCAACCACCTGTAAGACACCTCTTTTTCCAATAACCTTTTAGTCAGGAATCGGTATTCTCTTCTCATCTCTCTCACTCTTCTAGGTATTTGTTTTAAAACCAAAATTTCTTTACTTTTGTATTTCAGTGGCTTCCCTCTTGCTACTTGCAATATTTGTGTCTTCAAAGATTTTTTAATAAATCTAATATGAACTTCTCTGGGTAGGTTATTTCTCATCGCATATCTTGTAAAAACTCGATATATCTCATCAATTCCATCCATCATCTTCTCTTCTGTTATCTCGAGCGCCTCCGCCAAAATTCCTACCATTATCGCAACCAAATCTTGTCCTTTTTCTTCTTCTATATTTTGGAATCTAAGATAAAATTCTGATCTATCCAACTCCCACTTCAACATCTCACTTTTTTCTTGTTCAATCGCTGTTAATCTATTGTCGATATTTCCAATTTTCTCCTCTCTTTGTTTGCCTCCCTCTTCAACATTTTGGAGTCTCTCTTCATATTTTTCCATCATCTGTTCCATCCTACCTGTTCTTTGTTCAATAGTATCCATTTTTACCTTAAGATCTTGAATTCCTTGCATAATCATCTGGAAGGATACTCTTTCTTGTTCTTTTTCTTTCTCTTTATCTTGCTTTAACAATGTCTGAATTGAACGCTGTCCAGATGGTGGGGAGGCAGAAGCAGACATAGAGGCACCCGAAGATATAAATTTCTTACTCATTTTAAGTGGTTCCAACTCTTCAAGTTTTTTCAAATTTTAATCCACAAAAAAAAGAGAAAAAAAAAATATGAAATTTTAATCCAAGGTAAAAAGGCCAACAATAAAAAAGCCAAAAGTGAGAGAAAAAAAAGAAAAAAAGAAAAAAAAAAAAATTCTTCAAATTCTTCCTGACCTTAGTCCAAAAAAAAAAGAAAAAAAAAAAACCAAAAAAAAAAGTAACAGTAAAAATAAAAACCCAATAATAATAATAAACAAGACAAAGCCAAAAAGGAAGAAGGGAAGAAGAAAAAGAGAAAAAACAAAAAACAAAACAAAAACCAAGAAAAATAAGTTTCTTCAGATTCCACACCTTAGTCCAGCCAGAAAAAAAAAAGAAAAAAGAAAAAACCTCAATTAAAAAAAGGAAAAAGAAATAGTCCGCTAATGTACATTAAAAAAAAAAAAAGGAAAAAAGAGAAAACAGGATCCAAATAGGCAAAAGAAAAAATAAAATCAGTTAAATCAAAATAAAATATAAGTAGAAAAAAGAAATTCAGAGGCTTCCCTTTGCAAATAAATCAAGCTTAAAAGTCAGGACCTTGATGTTAGTGAAGGGGTTGGCAGAACTCAAAAAAAACAACAACACTGCACTCTATTTAATTATCCAAGGCTCTAATTATAACTCCCTTCTCTTTCCCACAAGCTTCAAAGCTGAGCCATGTATATCCAGAAAGACACCTGTAATAATATTCCACAAAGTGCTTTCCTCTATCTTATCAGGGGATGTCCTTGAGAAGAAGAGTCTATTTTTCTTTTTTTTAAATATTTCCGAGCCTCTAGGTGGCAGTGTTACAAAGTATCATAGTTCTCACTTTCCCCCCTCCTCTCTTAAGGGAAAGCCGGCTTGGAATACACAAAACAGAAACCGAGAAATCAAACAAAATCAAGAGAAGCCTCTAGCCCAGAAAAAAAAAAAAAATAAAAAGTCCAGAAGAAGAATAAAACATATGAATATATAAAAAAAAGAAAACAGTCCAGTTATCCAATAAGTAACAATAGAGTCCGGAAGCAAAGAAAAGAAAAAAAATGGATTCTCTCTTTGACGTTTCCCTAAAAAAACGCCGCTAAATCAATTTTGTCAAAAAACAAAACAAAAATCACACAGGTTTCTTCAGATAATTAGAGTAAACTTTCCAAATTCAAAAAATTAAATAAAAAAAAGAAGTTCTCACCCAACCGACAAACTCTTTCTCAAACTCTTTCCGTCTGGAGTCGCCCCGGCCTCAGCAGCATGGGGGCTGCCTCTCCGCCGCTGGCAAGAAGAGCTTCACCCGGGCTCTCCAGGGATTTTGCGGTATCCCCGGAATCCTCAGGATATGCTCTTCACGATGGCTGTCCCTACGGGACAGCGTAGGTCCGTTGGACCGGCCAGTGGCGGAGATATCGGCTGCAATCGAGGAGCTCGATTGCAGACCGTATCGCCACGGCGCAAGCTCCTCCCATCCAAAGAAAAAGATCGAGATGGACATTAAATAATTCTATTTTAAAGGATAAGGAATTTATACAATGGATGGAGAAAGAACTGGCCTTCTTCTTTAAAGAGAACAGAAAAGAAGACACCTCAATACAGAATGTTTGGGACACAATGAAGGCCTATGTTAGAGGCTTGATAATAGACTATACAAGAAAAAAGAACAACAGGAAAAGGCGAACTCTTAAAGCCTTGGATGATGAATATAAGGGACTTGAAAAAGAATTACAGAAAATGCCACACAGAAAAGATGTTAAAATGAAACTGGATATAACTAAACATAAAATGGATTTAATAGAGAAAGAAGAACTGGCACAGAAAATTAGGAATGCTAAACAGAATTATTTTGAGGATGCAAATAAGCCAGGTAGATGGCTAGCGTACAAATTGAGAAAGGAGAAAGAGTCGAGGAAAATACCGCAGTTAATAGACGATCAAGGTAAAATTTGTTATGGCAGCAAAGAAAAAAAAGAGATTATTTATGATTTTTATAAGCATTTGTATAAGAAAGAAGACATTGATGAGGAGAAAGTTAAACAATACCTACAGAATGCAAATCTACCTAAGATACCTAAAGAGATTGAAGAAATGCTAGAAAGTAATATAACAATGATGGAGTTAAGTCAAGCACTTAAGAAACAAAATAATGGAAAGGCACCAGGTCCAGACGGGTTTCCTGTAGAATTTTATAAAATCTTTCAAGAATCACTGTGTATTCCACTGTTAGAAGTTATGAATGAAGTTATGTTAAAAAAGATGATACCTAAAACATGGTCAGAGGCTTACATTACACTTATTCCAAAAGAGGAGGCGGACCTACTGCAAATCAAGAATTATAGACCGATTTCTTTATTAAATGCAGATTATAAAATTTTTGCTTCAATATTAGCAGAAAGACTTAAAAAGTACTTGAATAACTTTATCCACCCAGACCAAAATGGGTTTTTGCCAAAGCGACAAATTAGAGACAATATGAGAGTAATTCTGGACACCCTGGAATACTATGAGGCACATCCTGAAAAGCAAATGGCTTTGATATTTTTAGATGCTCAAAAGGCATTTGATAACGTGAATTGGAGATTTATGTTACTTTTAATGGAACAGATGGGCTTTGCTAGAAGATTTATTCAGGCAATAGAAGCAATTTATAATGAACAAACAGCTAAGGTAATGATGGAGGGAGAATTTACAGATCCTATTAATATAAGAAAAGGCACAAGACAAGGTTGTCCTCTTTCTCCCTTGATATTTGTATTGACTTTGGAAGTGTTGAACAGAAATATCAGAGAAGACAAAACTATAAAAGGAATGAAAATTAAAAAGGAAGAATTTAAACTACAAGCCTTTGCAGATGACCTAGTCTTTATCTTGGAAGACCCTATAGAAACAGCCTCGAAACTGTTGGAAAAGATAGAGGTCTATGGGGAGGTGGCTGGTTTGAAAATAAATAGAGATAAAACAAAGATTTTGTCAAAGAATATGTTGCTGAAACAAAGGGAAGAGTTGGCAGAACTGTTAAAAATTCAAGTTACAAACAAGGTTAAGTATCTGGGGATATATTTGACATCAAGATGTAGTACATTGAAGGAGAATAATTATATTAAACTTAAACAACAGATAGCTCAAGACTTGAAAAAATGGGAGAACTTACAATTGTCATTAATAGGAAGGATTTCAACAATTAAGATGAACATTTTACCCAGAGTCTTATTTTTGTTTCAAACAATACCAATTAGGCTTGGAAAAGAATATTTCGAGGATTTAAATAAAATTGTTTTGAAGTATATATGGCAAGGTAAGAAAGCAAGAATAAAGTTAAAGCTTTTACAGGATGCTAGATTTAGAGGAGGGTTTGGACTGCCTAATTGGGAGTTGTACTACCAAGCTGCAAACTTGACGTGGGTTAAAGAATGGATAACATTAAGGAAAACCAGATTGTTGACATTAGAAGGTCATGATTTGTTGTTGGGCTGGCATGCTTTTTTATGGTACAAGGGAACTAAAACACAGGGGTATTTTAGAAGGCATTATATACGGGAGTCTCTGTGGTTGAATTGGGAGAAGATAAAAAAACAGTGTTATTTGAAAATTCCAGTTTGGTTATCGACGATAGAAGCGTTTTCTTATCCTATAATCTATAAAAAGGAACAAACAGTTAACTATGGGGAATTATTAGATGAAAAGGGTGAACTTAAATCGATGCAAAAATTGGAAGAACAAGGTATACGGATGAATTGGTTTTCATATTTGCAAATATATTCAAAGTACTATGAGGATTCCAAAGCAGAGGGATTTTATGATAAGCAAACTGACTTGGATAAGATTTTGATGGGTACTGATGAAAAGGTGATTAAAAAATTGTATGGTTATTTATTGCAAATTAAGCTTGAGGAAGAACAAGTTAAAGAAACTATGATTGCGTGGGGGAGGAATTTTGGATATGGGATTGATTTAGAGAAATGGCAGAAATTATGGTCGCAAAATTATAAAATGACAATGTCTACAGCCTATAAAGAAAACTTGTATAAGATGTTTTACAGGTGGCATTTTCCCCCGACAAGGATAGCAAGAATGTTTAAGAACAAATCCGAAAAATGCTGGAAATGTCATCAGAAACCTGGTTCATACTATCACATGTGGTGGACTTGTGAGGATGCTAGAAAATATTGGACTAAAATCCACATGTGGTTGGAAAAAATGACAAAGAAGCATATAGACTTGAAACCGGAGTTTTTTCTATTGGGAATACTACCAGATACTTATAGTAAAGAGTTGAAATATTTGATTGTAAATGTATTGACTGCTGCTAGGATTGTATTTGCAAAAAATTGGAAAAATGAGAAAATTCCATTGCAAGAAGAAGTTGTAAAGAAAATTTTGGAATGTGCTGAGATGAGTAGATTGACTTTTGAAATTAGAGAGCAAGAAGATAAACAATTTTATTTAGTTTGGGATCTTTTCTATCAATGGTTGAATGATGAAATATTAAAATATAAAAGTTAGATAATAAGGAATAATAATGACTTTATTTTCCCTTTCCTTTTATTGGTTTTTGATACTATATTTATATAATAGTTTTCTTTGTTTCTTTCTTTTTCATATTTGGGATAGAATTGGTATGATTATAAGATTTGTTTTAGAATAAAATATTTAAAATATAGTTATCTCATAAAGGCATGACCGAATAAAAGTTTAGTCAAATTTTTTTTTTTTTTTCTTTAATAGAGATACTAGGATTTATAAATTTGTATTGATAAGAGTATTATATAAAGTAACTGTAATTGTGACTATGAGGTGAATGCACAAGACCGATGGACCAACCGACTTACGGTGTGTACAAAAATATGGGGGAGCTGATACTTTTATGTTTTGTTGTTGTGTTTTTTATGTTAAAAAAATAATAAAAATTTATATAAAAAAAAAAAAGAATCTACCACTTGAGAAACATTAGCCATTTTGAAAAAAACAAAAAAGTGTTAAATATTGCCTGCAGGGGCTTGCGTTCATTGTTTTGCACCTCTGTTCTACTGAATATATCAGAATAAAAGCGCATCAAAAGAAGTAAATTCTGCTTAATAGCAATATAGCACTTAGACTTATACAACACTTCATAATACTTTACAGCCCTCTCTAAGAGTCAGCATATTACCTCCAATAATCTAGGTCCTTGCTTTACGAACCTCAGAAGGATGGAAGGCTGAATCAACCTTGAGCCAGTCAGGATCGAACTCTTGACAGTGGGCAGAAACAGCCTGCAAAACTGCATTCTAACCACTGTGCCACCATGGCTCTAACACCTTTCTAAAGGATTTCTTCACAGGGATGCTATATATACTGCCCATTGCTGCTTTAAAAGGGCTGTGTTCAGACTTCAAGGCATCTAAATACCATAGACATGGTTTGGATCTAGTTGGCCTCAGACCAATCTGCATATTGATCCTAGAAGTTTTGGATTCTAATCAGTGGTGGATTCTACCAGTTTCCCTACCAGTTCGGTGATGGTGCACTTCATCCGCATGCAGCTTTTTAAACACCAGCTGAGGCGGGACTGCTGATCTTGCGCTTTTCTCTTCTTTATCCTCTCAGCTGATTGTCAGAGCTTTTTTACTACCAGCTCGGCCAACCAGTAGCATTTCACCACTGATTCTAATGCCAGTAAAACATGAGAGACCATTTTAGGACAGGAGAGAGACCCAGTCAATTTCTTTAAAATTCCAGTGCTAGTGCAAGACTGCTAGACAACGTTACCATAGAGAAGATAAGTTAAGAAAGTACCTCAATTACTCGATCCAGAAAACTGACTGCTCCCAGATAGTTTTTTTTCTGAAAGGCAGTCTGAGCTTCTTGCATGGAAAATTCCTGCTCAGTGACTCTGGACAGTTGGTTCTGGGCTTCTGCATCATCCGGATTGCTCTTGAGCTGGGGAAAGTTTTTTTTTTTTTTTAAAGTTATGTATACATACTGCATATAAATGGATACACACTGTTTACATTCCTTTGTGGAGTATATTAAAGAAAAATGCTCAGTTCAAACAGATCTGGACAGCAGTTTGTTTATTTAGCAGTGTTTCTATTCCACCCCTCTCCAGAGACTCTGAGTATCCAGCAAATAATCGAATAGAAACTCATAAAATAACAACAATAATCATGGCACGAGGATGGGATCAAAGAAGAAATGTCTGAAATGCTTAGGGTAGAAAAACAATCACCACTCCAGCTCTCAATCTGCATTTTTTTCCATTAAAAAGCAGCGCTTTCTTGCTACAGGAAAACACTGGAGTTTGGGCACCACAGATTTCAGGGTGCTGAATATCCCACAGGAACAAAAATATTTAAAAGTCCTGCTTCTAGGGCACCCTGTCCAATTCCCACTGCGGGAGATGTCAAGAGGAGAATGACAAGGCATCACTGCATGATGCATCAGATGGGATGGGTAGATTCCAACCCATGGTTCATTTGTGGCTGGAGAAGCATTCAGATTATCTAGTAGCCCGATAATCTTGGCCACCCCTCTTTCCCTTTTCAAAAAGGTATTTTCTGTAACACCCTGGTTTTAATTCAAAAACCCAGGCTGTCAGCTCACTAACGGAATTTGTTGCTACTAAGGAATGTTGTTTCTGGTGCACAAATCAAAAGAATGACACCTGGATATCCTTAAATCCTATCTAGCCAGGGAGGGAATATGAGCATAATTCCTAAAAAGTTTCTTGAAACAGGTATTTTCCTTACCACAGCTTCAAAGTCTTGTTTTGCTTCCTGGGTGTACCCTTGTTTCAGAAGGATATTGCCTCGCTGAAGCCGGGCCTGTGGAAATGGAGAAGATCAGATCCTTCAGAGCCTTCCCCAAATTAGAACGAACTTCCCCAAATTAGAACACGGCCCATTGTTTGTTTTTTTAAAGACCAGGTCAGCACCTTGGGACCAGAATAATCCCATTTTTCCTTAAGAATCCCTCTCTGCTTAATGTCAGCTAGGACAGGAGGACAGAAGGTGAAAGTAAAAAGAACTTACCGCAAGGAAGTCTGGCTTGAGCTCAATAGCTTTGGAGAGATCTGGCAATGCTGATTTAAACTTGCCCATAGCCAGGTAAATGGTGGCCCGTTTGTAATAGGTAAGGTAATTTTTCGGATCAATTTCTGACAGGAAGAAAAGAAATCAGCCACAGTGTCAGTATCAGCTTGCTTGTGCTTCATTACCATGAAACTCTGCAATGGACTCTGGGGATGGTGGATGGGAGGGAGAAAGTGAAAGTAACTGCTTCATGTCCAGAAGATACTGCTTCAAGGCCACCCAGCTGGCAGACGAAGGTAGCGGCATACTAACCTAAGCTTGAAGTGACCATTCTGAAAACATCTTGCTTGAACCTGATTGGTCATGGTGTGTGTGTGTGTGTGTGTGTGTGTCAGCAGTGGGAGGCAGTCAAGGTAGAAAAAAGTTGAACTTAGGAATTTTGGTGTGCAATACTCAGTTCTGGCTGTGCACTGGACTAATGCAAGGAACTAATAAAACTATATTTTTCTCAATAAATGGAGCCAAATATCATTTCTGCTTAGAATATTGTCAGTCACTGAGTGTATATCAAGCAGGAAGGCAGAGTAACAGGTAACCTTGCTAGCATTCTAAACTAGCCAACTTGCAGCTCTGCCTCCATTTGTGATGCGCAACACCAGAAAAGCAGCATGGAAACAAAGAATGTGGTCCCTCACTGGGTGCTACTGCCTGAGTATGCAAAATCCTTCCCAGAGTCGTTTTGCAAAAGATCCAATGCAGAAATGGCTACATCTTCCTGCAGCAGCTGCCAGCAGTGGGTCAGAGCATCCTGGAGCTGTCATTATATTGCTATTGTCTACTGCACTATTATGAAGATTAAAAATGGGTGGTAGGGGAGAAAATTGCGCCCTGTGATAAAGGGAGGCCAGGCTAAACATCTCAATAGAAATATTGAGAGCAGCTACTGAAGGAAAGGAGTCTTGCTACTTATCTAATAAATAGTTCATCAAGTTTGCTAAAAGGAGAAAATATCTGAATTTGAAGAAACCATTATGCGAGGGGTTATTTTTTGCAAAAGACACGGCCCATTCATAGCAGGCACATCTTAAAAATGGCATTTTTCCCTTGTGTTTCATATTAGAAGATTTTAAAAATACTTGAAGTTAAAATAATATTTTTTAAATAAACTGATCCAGGTCCTGGCAGCAGGGCCATTATTTTTAGCTTCTTACTTTTATCTATTAAGCCTATAAAACACACTAGTCCTACAATGCAGCACAGGGGTCCCCAAATTTGTCAACTTTAAGATTTGCGGACTTAAGAATTCTGGGAGTTGAACTGACTTAAAGTTGTCAAGTTTGGAGACCTCTGATGTAGCAGATTTACCTGTTTAGAAGTTATTAATAGTTAATAGTCATTTTTTTTGCTGAAGAACAAGATAGACTTGTTCCAGTCCGATTCATCTAATTCTCCTTTAAATGGCCTGGGCTGATTCCTATAGCTTTAAATTACTCCTACTAGAGAAATTGGACAGTGCCACAATGTTAAGGTAACTCTATCAGCCAATGTAGCTTTTTTTCAATAGGCAGTTGGCATCCTGAATTGGCATTCCAAGGCTAGTACTTACCCACTGCTGAATGGTAGTGTGAGAGAGCTTCAGCCAGCTGCCCAGCAGCCAGTAGCTTTCGACCCATTTCTAGATGGTTGTCAATCTCAGCTTGCCCAGCAGCCAACAAACCTGGAAAAGAATGAAGTGATTCAGGAGACAAAGAGCTAGGACCATGCTTCTCAATGATGGCAATTTTAAGATGACTGGACTTCAACATCTTTGCCAACAGCATGCTAGTATAAAATTCTGACAGCTGAAGGCCTCATGTGCTGGCTGGGGATTTCTGGAAACTGAAGGCCTCACGTGCTGGCTG
>NW_020769448.1:28515-77364 GCF_900518735.1 Pseudonaja textilis | reverse complement strand
CTGGCTGGGGATTTCTGGAAACTGAAGGCCTCACGTGCTGGCTGGGGGATTTGGGGAGTTGAGGCCCTCAAATGCTGGCTGGGGAATTCTGGGAGTTGAAGTCCACACAACTTTAAAAAATGGCTAAGAAACTCTGACCTAGATCCTTGATGCATTCTTAACTAGCTGGTGATACAACAAATTCTTTTGCGAACACCAAAGATAGCACCTCAATAATTTTCTCCTTTTCCTTCCCCTCTTCCTCTCTCCCTCTCTGAGGAATCCCTTTCCCTTGAAAGTGACTCTGGGTGGCTCAACCCTAGTAGAAGTCAGTTATTAAAATACGAGAATAAAAGCAGCCACATTAGGGACAAAAACTGGCTTAACATACATAGCATTACTGTATTGGGTTTGTACATTGTCCTGCCCCAGTACCTATGGAAAGAGACTGGCTTAATGAACCTTAGTGAGATCAGGGCCGTATGAGTTTTGGAGGGATGCTAGTGAAAGAGTGAAAAAATACTTGCTTTGAGTTTGCAGATTGCTGCTCTTTCATGAGAACCACGGAGCTCCTGACCTTCTTTCACCAGTCAATGCTGAGTAAGATTTGAAAGGCCTCAGCTAGAAAATAATACTGAAATGTGCTGAAATCCTGAAAACCATAGATTGGAATGTGAACACTTTTGATGCTATTTGTTCTTTAAATGTTCTTCTGCATTTGCTTCAGACCCTTCAGCCTTTCTGTTTAGAAGTCCACTGAAACTTTACACCAAGTTTTGAATTATAACTCTATTTAATGATGCCATACTAAATTAGCCATTTATAGTTATAACACCTTTGCTGTTTTTAAATGTAAAATGGTTACCTGCTTGGTATCCCCCTACCAAGGATATTCTCTCCTTATAGCTTAGGTTTTGAGGGGTTTAAATTATGACTAAATTATGAAATAAACCAGCTCAGTTTAGTGAACATTTATTTTTCTCCTGTCCTGGATTTTTAAAATAATGACAGATAATTGTCAACTTGTGACCATATTTCTTTTGCTAAGTGAAACATTTCCTAAGTGAGTTTTTTGCCCCATTTTATGATCTTTCTTTCTTGCCAGTTTTTAAGTGAATCGCTGTAGTTAGGAAAACAGTTAAGTGAATCTGGCTTCCCCAGGTTACAACATGACCCTGGGTCATAAATATGAGTCAGTTGCCAATTCTTCTGAATTTTGACCATGGAAATGCTGCAATGGTCACAAAGGTGAAAAATGGTCATAAAATCTCTTTTTAATGCCATTGTAACTTTGAATGGTCACTAAATGAACTGTGCAAGTCAAGGACTACTTGTATAAGGCTATAGAGAACGAATGGGTTAACAGGTAAGTCCCATCAGACAGAGAGATCACTGAGGACTAGGAACATGCTAAGGCTTAAATGGATGACACCAGGAAGTGGGTTGGTGGAAGCACAGGCAAATCCAGCCAATCACGTTGCCAGAAGGGAAGGTCTCCCGAGGAATAACAGGGCGGAGCTTGCCAAGGTAAAAGGCTATTGGGAGCAAAAAAAGACTGACAGGAAACGACTGTGGCAACAAGGGGCGGGACCACCGGAAGCTCGGTTGCTAAGGTCAAAAAGGAAACGTAGGTGGGCTTCGGTTACTATGGTTACCTGGCAACTGTAGATCCAGCAAGACGCAAAGCAACGAAGCGGCCCACAGCAACCTCTTCTCACAGTTACCCGGACCGAACACGGGACCGTCCGCGCTTCGACCAAGCAGCCCCACGCTGCGCCATACCGGCTGCTGTCCGTACTCCATGTCCCAGCTCCAGAATCCGCTCACTTCCGTATCCGTATTTGGTCGCCGACAGGTTCCGGCACGCTGGTCGTGTCTCGTGTATTCGAGTGTGATAGGGCCGCTCTAGGAATGACCATTCACTCTCGTCGGCATCCAACGGGCGTTCAAAGGAAAGAAGGAAGGGAGGATAGGAATGGAAGAGTGGAGCCTACTAACCAATCACCGCCCTCTTCTTGGAAAACCGTAGAACTTCCCTGGCCAATCAGAGTTAGGGCAGGCGCGGCGGAGAGTCAAAAGGCGTTGCTTCTTCGCGGGGAAAATTTGCAGAATTAGAAACGAGGTGAGAGCTTTTTTTTTTTCAATCACGTGGTGCGGAAAAAAAGTAGAATTCCTGGATGGGGGGAGGGGCAATTATTTGCAGGGCTTTTTGCAAACTGGAGGAAGGGAAATTACCATATGTATTATTGTAATTAACAGCCAATAATAATAATTTTAAGGGTGCCTTATTATTTCTAGCGGAAGCAGAGGAATGAAGAAAAGCACTTGATGCAGAATGTAGTTCTGAGTGAGCCTGTGCAGAGTGCCTCTGTCGTCCTCTCTTCCATACCCTCCCATTGAAAGCTAGGCATGTAATCAAAAACGGATCAGGAGCTACTAGAGATCATTCTTAACCTTGTGCAGTGTAAAAAATAAAATAAATAAGACGGGCAGCTCTTTTAAGGTTGACATTTTCGTCTTTTTAAACAATATAATTTTTTAAAAACCTAGTTCTTGGAGTTGTCAGTTAATGAGCCAAGGGGTTGGAAGGCCATTGTGTCACTACTGGAATGTTAACAACAATCAAGGTTTTGTACTTTTTAAGTTGTGAAATGTTTGGGAAGGAATGGGAAAATATAGTTCACAGTGCATGACCTTACCTCTCCTTTGCAATTCTTTAAAACAACTCCATCTTTCCCCTGGGATCACATGGCAGCTTTCTGGAACTGCCCAAAATATTGTGTTTGTTTTAAATTTAAAAATGTACATTCAGTCTCACAGTGAGCTAGATGGCAAATTAAACAAATAATTTAAAAAAAATTAAAATGGTGGGTACATTTATGTCTGTCTACATATCTTGGAGCCAGATCTGAAGTTTGTTGCAGTCAGTGGTGAGCTGTGGACAAGGCCTTGCCTTATTTCTTTAAAACTGGCATAATGTTTAGAATTTTCTTCTTTTTTAACATTTTGGGAAGGAAGGAGAAGATGGGAGGGAAGGTGAACAACATGACTAGTGCTTTAACTAATTTTGGATCATCTCAGTGTTCCAATGTTTGAATGGCTGCCACAGAAGAGGGGGTCAAGCTATTTTCTAAAGTGCCTATAGGCCAGACAAGGAATAATGGATGGAAACTGAACAAGGAGAGATTTAACCTGGAAATAAGGAGAAATTTTCTGACTGTGAGAACAATCAACCGATGAAACAGCTTGCCTTCTGAAGTTGTGGGAGCTTCCTCACTGGAAGCTTTCAAGAAGAGACTGGACTGCCATCTGTCAGAAATGGTTTATGGCAGAGGTCTTCAAACTTGACAGTTTTAAGACTTGTGGACTTGAACTCTCACAATTCCTCCTCCAGTCATGTTAGTTCAGGAATTCTGGGAGTTGAAGTCCACAAGTCTTCAACTTGCCAAGTTTGAAGACCCTTGGTTTAGGGTCTGTTTGAATGGGGGATTGGACTAAATGACCTAAAACATCCCTTCCAACTCTGTTAATATATTAATCTCTTCAATTCCCAGAGAATGTGACAAGGATGCCTGATGGAGCCTGATATCAAGCGACGGAAAACAGCGGAGCCCGTGGGTGTCTCCACTTGGGAAGTGCTGCCTGTACTTTCGGAGCAAGAATCTCAGGATGTCAGGCTCATGCCCGTCTACGCCGCGCCTGTCGTGGATAAGAAAGAGACCTGTCGACTGATGAAAGAAGTCTCTGCTATCTACCCATTGAGTGACTACCCTCATTTGAAACGTATCCGGGCTTGTCTCTCTGCAGGCAGCCCCCACCCCCTGGAGATGATCTTGTGTCTTGCAGGCCTCAGTGGAGAGCAGTCTGGCTTGCGATCTCTCGCTGAACTCTTTCCCAGTGGCGAAGTAGATCTCTGTGGCTTGGGAAAACCTTTCTTGGTCCATGTGCCGGCCTGCGCACCTCTGACTCGTTCCCAGTATGAGGAAGCTACGTCGCACTGGCCTGTCTCCTTTCATGAGAACAAGCGGATCAGCCAAGCTCTGAAAGGCTGTCTTTTCTCCCACCTGGAAAAGAATAGCATGCAGGGTTACATGGAGTTGGCCATCCAAGCAGCCCAGCAGGGAGCGAGACAGGCTATGGAGCCCGTAGGAGCTGTGGTGGTGGACCCGGCCACCAGCCGAGTCCTGGCGGTTGGTCATGACTGTAGAGTGGGCTTCAACCCACTTCTCCATGCTGCGATGGTCTGCATTGACTTGGTGGCCCACAGCCACGGAGGGGGAACTTACAGCTTCAATGATTATCCTGCTTGCACTTTCCTTCCTGTGGACAACACTTCCCAGCCGCCTCCTTCTCTTGAGGATGGCCTCCCGTACATCTGCACCGGGTATGACATGTACTTAACTCGGGAACCGTGCATGATGTGTGCCATGGCACTGGTACACTCCCGCATCCAGCGGGTGTTTTACGGAGCTCCGTCCTCTCATGGGGCTCTGGGTACAACACACCACATCCACAGCCGGAAGGGCCTCAACCATCACTATGAAGTCTTCCGAGGCATTCTGGAAGATCAGTGCAAATGCTTGGCACAGCTTTCTGATTACAAGGAATCGTTGTGAGAGACATTTTCTGGTGGGGAAGTTCTTATTTTGGTGGCTTCTGGGGATGGTATATTGTATTTTTTTTTCAAAAAAGGATACTGGAGGGATGGTTTTGTGCTTGTGGTGTAGTTTGTTTGTAGACCTTGACTTATAACAATTTGTTTAGCGATGGTTTGAAGTTAAAACGGTGCTTTAAAAACTCACTTGTGACGGTTTTTCACACGACTGTAGTTTCACTCTCTTGGTTATGGATGCTTGCCAATAGATTCATATTTATGACAGTTGCAGGTCCCGCGATCCCCTTTTGCGACAGCTTTCCGATTACAAGGAATCGTTGTGAGAGACATTTTCTGGTGGGGAAGGACAAGCAAAGTCAATGGGGGAAGCCGGATTCCCTTTACCACTGTGTTACTCACAACTGCACTGATCCAGTTAACAACTCTAGCAAGAAATGTCATAAAAATGGGGCCAAACTCCCTTTACAATAGTCACAGCAACAGAAATGTTGGGATCGGTTACGGTCATAAGTCGAGGATTACCTGTAAAAGGTTGGGTCTTGAGCAATGGTGGGATTCAAATTTTTTTTTACTACATTTCTGTGGGCATGGCTTGGTAGGTCTGGCAGGGGAAGGATATTGCAAAATCTCCATTCCCACCCCACTCCTGGGGGAAGGTTATTTCAAAATCTCATTCCCTCCCCACCCCACTAACCTGCTTTCCAGCTCTGTTCTCCTGTGCAGGGCAACCAAAGAAGACCGAGCCGATCAGCTAGGACTCAAGAGGCAGAGAATAGATGGGGGCGGAGCCAGTCAGAGGTGATATTTGCCGGTTCTCTGAACTATTCAAAATTTCCACTACTGGTTCTCCAGAACTGGTCAGAACCTGCTGAATACCACTTCCGGTCTTGAGATCAGCTGGTGAGAGTGCCAAAATGTAGACCGCCATAATGTATGGTGGGCATAAGCAAAAGCCACTTTGTTCTAGTAGATGAAGCCCCAGGTTGAGGCTCTAGTTCCATCTTGGCTATGAAAGCCTGGTGGGTGATTTTGGGCCAGTCCCTTTGTCGGGAAAACAGGAGGAGGAAGGAGTATTGGATGTATTCACCCGCTTGAGTTATTTGTAAAAATTATAAAGGTGGGATAAAAATAAATAAACATGGTCATAACAATGCTAAAATAGGATGGGATATTGCAATGCCCTAAAACTATGATGGAATTATTATTTTTATTCTGTTGTCGATGTGTAACAAACTGCCTTTGTTAACCATAAAAATAAATTGTAAGTGAAATCTTTTTATCCTTGTAACTTTTTGTTGGTACACATATAAAAAAATTATGTCAAGTTTTTTTCATTCCTTGTTTCTGGTGAGCTGGAACCAATTGCCCCATTTTTCCTAAAAGTACCACTTCGATATTTTCAAACAATGCAACCATTTTGTGAGAGTTGTTAACTGCACCACTCAAGACTTACCTGTATGTCGCTGCTGCCTAATACAGGTGGGCCTGCTTGCTTTAATTCAACAATTACAAAGACTTGGGATGACTTATGGGGGTTGTGTAACCACCAATGCTAGTGTTTTCCACTTTTCCCAGGACAATCTCCCCAATGAGACAGCAGAGCAGGAGTTGTAGAGCTAATCGTTTTGCTTTCTACTTTTATTACATAAAAATGAATTGAAATAATGTTTAACATCTGTACTGATGACACTCATAACTTTATAAAGGGGGGCTGCCTGTATGCGCCTGAATGGCATCTCTTCAAAATTCATAAAATGTGGTCTATCCACTTGTATCAGTTAAGTTGCTATGACTGGATATGTATCAAACTACTGGTCAGATAACAGATAATCATAGTTGGAAGGGACCTTGTAGATTATCTAGTCCAACCCCCCACCCAAGTGGAAGACCCTATACCATTTCTGACAAATGCCAGTCTAGTCTCTTCTTGAAAGTTTCAAGTGATGATGCTACCACAACTTCCGAAGGCAACTTCTGTTCCACTAGTTGATTGTTCTCACTGTCAGAAAGTCCTTATTTCCAGGTTAAATCCCTCCTTGTTCAGTTTCCATCCATTATTCCTGTCTGGCCTAAAGGCACTTTAGAAAATATCTTGACCCCTTCCTCTCTGTGGCAGCCCCTCAAATATTGGAACACTGCTATCATGTCTCCCCTGGTCCTTCACTAGACTGCTGCTGCACACTGCTGGCTCATATTTAGCTGGTTGTCCACTAAGACTCCAAGATCCCTCTCACAGTTACTGCTATTGAGCCTGGTTTCACCCAGTCTATATATGTACATTTGGTTTTTCTTGCCTAAGTGTAGGACTTTACTTTTTTCTACATTGAATTTCATTTTGTTAGATACAGTCCAGTGTTCTAGTCTGTCAAGATCCATGTGGATCTTGAGCCAATCTTCTTGGGTGTTAGCTATTCCTGCCAGCTTAGTATCATCTGCAAATTTGGTAAGTTCCCCTTCTATTCCCTCATCGTCAATGAAGATATTGTAGAGTCCTAGAATTAGTGACTGTTCAGTTAGTGATCAAAAATACAATGAATCTCTCCAGGGTTATAGATAATTGTCAATTTACCACCATTCATTTAGTGACTGTTCAAAGTTATAACAGCACTAAAACACATGTTTTATGACCGTTTTTCACACTTATGACTGTTGCAGCACATGATCAAAATTTGGACACTTAGGGGGCTTCTGGTTTGAGCTTTTTCAGCGACAGACCGAAACCTCATCTCTGCGAGGCTTCGATCCGTGCTCGCTGCTGGAGCACCCCGAGCCAGCTGGTTTTGGGGCTAAGCCACCCTGGTGGTGAAGAGGGGGGAGACTGCCTGCAGGGTTGAGGAGAGCCTCATCTCTCCTCCCCAGCTGGCCATTACTCCCTTTCCCAAAGGCGGTTGCAGCAGTGGTCAGAAATGGCCACCACAAAGAAGAACTTGGCTGGAAAAGAATGTGCAGGAGGAAGATAAGAGAAAGTTTTGGTCAAACAGCAAAAGCAACAAATAAGGTACTCTGGAATTGAAACTATTAAAAAACAATAACATTGTTCCCTAAGAAGATTTTTAAGCTGCGAAGGGGAGAGAAAAGGGAAAAGATTTGGTTTTCTCCTTTTCCTATACTGACAGCTAAGAGACTTAAGCAAGAAATTGGAAAATAATCCACTGATATCAATAGGCATTTAATGCTGAAAATAAAAAGTCAAAGGGATAATAAAGATTTCTGGATAATTAAAAGCTTTTGAAAACAGGAAAGGAGAGAAAAAGAATAAAAGGGCAGGATTTGGAAGGGAGGAGACTGCCTGGAATTAAAAAAGAATGTACAGCAAAATCTCAACAAGACTTACAAAAGATACATTCTAACTGAAATATTGCAACAAAAACCCCAGGAGGAGAAAGTCGAAAAAGAAATAAGAAGATATAACTCAAGACTATTTGGATTTCTTGATGATTTCTGGATTCTTGGTTATTGTTTTGAATGACTAAAATCAATCGGGTGGTTGTTTAAAACTGTTTAAAATGGCTCCACTTTTAGAAGAACTTAAAAAGTACAAAGAAGATGCACAAGAAGGGAGAGGTTCTTTTGGCTTCGTATTTCAGTTTGTAGAAATGAAGATTTGGAATTATGAGAAACAACAAGAAATGCCTGCAGAACAAGAAGATTGCGACAAAGAAGAAGCCATCTTTAATGAACAAGTAATCTTAGATGGGGGAAAAAAATGAAAGAGGGGAAAGAGAATGGAAAGTTTAAGATTGGGAAAAACAACTCCAAAAAAAAAAGAGTGAAAAATAAGTATAAAATCAGAAAGCAACAGAAGAGGGAAATGCAGAAGAGAGAATTAGAACTAGAGAGACAAGGGGGTAAAAAGGGGAGGGAGAAGATGAGAGGGAAGAAAGAAAGGAAAAGAAGTTATAAAGGACAGAAGCAAAATATAGAGAAACAGGTCCTATTTAGAGATAATGGGTGAAAACTTAATGGAAAAAGGGATTCTGCAAAGGTATATAAGATACTATGGTTATATTAGAAACAGAAATAATTTTAGAAAATATGAAACAATGTATGATTAAAATGTTTGATAAAATAGCTATCGTAATTCAGTGGAATGCTTGTCAATAAATAAATGTAACAAAAGGTATATTTAATGATTTATAAAACATGTGAAGAGAAATAAGGGAAAAATTAATTATGGAGATTATATGTGTTTTAAGGAAGTATGATATTTAATTGAAAAGAAGTGTTAAAGATGTTAAGATTTTAATGGTTATTAATGATAGAATTGAACTGGAATGGAATGAGGTTTTATAATTACATATATTTACAATCTTTCTTTTTTTTTTTAAAGAATATAGTGTGTATTATAAGAATGTACCAAGCAGAATTCGATTGGATGTTATGTATTATATTGAAGGTCATAAACTTAAGGTATATATTGAAGTTAAAGTAAGAGTTGAATGGATGTAATTAAAAGATATAAAGGTGCATACTCCAATTAGTAACTACAGGAGAAAATTTGTTTAATGAGAAAAGATAATATGAAATTGAAACAGAACAGACAAAAGTATAAATATAATGATTTGAATTGAGATGAAATAATCAAAATAAAATTGAGAAAATTAAAAAGGAGGAAAAACTATATAGAAAATGTAAAATAGTATAAGATATGGAATAAAATACAAAAAGGAGCATGAAATTGAGTTTTGTGTCTGTATAAAGAAGTTCAACCCGGGACCATGCTATTTTCAAAAAAGATGTTTTACTTGTATTTGGTATGTGTGAAAACCCAAATAAAACTTTATTAAAAAAATAATTTGGACACTTAGCAACTGGGTCATATTTATGACGATTGTGATGTCATGAGGTCATGTGATCCCCTTTTGTGACCTTACAGGCAATGTTAACAGGGAAGCCAGATTCACTTAGCAATCATGTTATCAAAAACTGCAGTGAATCACTTCACTGTGGCAGGAAAGGCCATAAAATGGGGCAAAAGGCGCAACCATTTTGCTTAGCAATCAAAATGTTGAGCTCGGTTGTCGTAAGTAAGAGGACTACATGCACTTACAACCAAGATTCGCAATGCTGACAGTCATGTCCCACCCCTTCCTGCTGTGGTCATGTGACTACATTTTTGGCGTTCAGTAATTGGCCCAATTTTATGGCTGTTTGCAGTGTCCTGCGATCATGTGACTGTGATATACAATGTATTTTGCTGAAAACTTGGTGTCTACTTCTGGTTTCTGGCAAAAAATATATCCCCCATCCATTGCAGACAATGGATTTGTGTTACTACCACTGCGTTAGTTTAATGACCGTCACAAAAAAGGTTGTAAAGTCAGATGTCACTTGATTAATTCCAGGCTCAATTGCAGTCATAAATCAAGGAGTATCTGTATTCTGAAAAAATGTGAGTCTTAAACGTTGGAGGATGGATGAGAATATTGTTTCGAGGTGTTAACTGATACTTTACTAATGTTCATTATAATGACACGTTTGACTAATTTTGAAAATATTTGGAGAGACATTTCATGCCAAGACATAGTTAGTGAACACTAGCATTGAATCAATATTTACATATTTTTCCTATGTATTCTTAAAATGATCTTACCATCTTGTTTTCAAATGGCTATATGTGAATCCTTTGTAAGAAAAGAAATAAAACGATGAAGCAAAAAGGCAAAGATTAAAACCAATTATTTGAAAATAAAACAAACAATTAGGGCAGCTGATGAAATGATAGGGAAGTCCAAGAAAAGGGAGGGAAACAGATAAATCTAATTTACTGACACCAGAACAGAATGACCTTCCCATCATTAAGTAAGTCTTTGATTTACGAGCACAGTTGAGCCCAAAATTTCTATTGTTAAGGCAGTTAAGTGAGTTTTGTCCCATTTTATGGCCTTTATTGCCACAGTTGTTAATTGAATCATTGGTATTGTTCAGTTAGTACTGGTAATATGGTTGTTCAAGTGAATCCTGCTTCCCCATTGACTTTGCTTGTCAGGAGGTTGCAAAAAGTGGTCATATGATCCCAGGACATTGCAACTGTCATAAATACATGCCAGTTGCCAAGCTTCTCAATTTTGATCATGTGACCATTGGAGACCATTCATTGGTGCTAAGTGTGACAAACTGTCATGTCATTTTTTTTCACTGCTGTTGTAACTTCGACCAGTTACTAAGCGAATGGTTGTAAGTCAAAGACTACCTGTAATAACGTTTGACTGACCAATTTGGAAAACATGGAGAGATACATTTCATGCCAACAAGCAATTAGTCCACAACAGTGTACAATCCATATCTTTCCATTTCTTCCCAAAATGATCTTAGCTTCTTGATTAAAAAAGGCTGTACATGAACCCTCAGTAAGGAACGATATAATATTATAAAGTTAAAAACAAACACTGAAACCAATTATTTGAAAATTAAACAAGAAATAATTAGGGTGGCTGATGAAGCGATAGGGAAGTCCAAGAAAAGAGAGGGAAACGGATAAATCTAATCTGCCAACACCCAATGACCTTCTCCCCATTAAGTAAATATTTAACTGAAGTATTTCATATTTAACTTAATATTTAACCAAAATATTTAATGTGGGAGCTGAAGTTCGCATATCTTAAAGTTGCTATGTTCAAGAGACACTTGGTTTTGGTATTTCTGAATGAGATTCATAATATGCCTCTCCCCATTTATGGCCCTTGACTTACAACTGTTTGTTTAGTGACTGAAGGTAACAATGAAAAAAATAACTTACGGCTGTTTTTCACACTTACAACTGTTGCAGCATCCCTACGGTCACTTGGCAACTGACTCGTATTTATGATGGTTTCACTGTCCTGGGGGTCATGTGATCCCCTTTTGCGACCTTCTGACAAGCAAAGTCAATGGGAGCAGCCAGATTCACTTAACCACTGGGTTACTAACTGAATAACTGCAGACATTCATATAAAATGGGGTGAAAATTGTCTCACTTAACAACAGAAATCTCGGGCTCAGTTGTGGTGTCGGGGTAGTGATTTAAGAGCTGACCAGCTGCTGCAATGATGTAATGATGGGAATGAGTCAGCAAGGTTTTTCGTTGATATCCCCTTAAGAGCCTGTATAATAAGAAGAGGCCCTATGAGGGCATCTCTCTCTCTTGCGCTATGTTCCTTCCTGATGTAATTGCTGCTTGTTTAACCTCTGCCTATAATACGTGTATGTATGATATATTCTTTGTAGATAAAAACACTATTTATTATAAATCTTTGTTGGCTGTTATTGCTACTGGGTTGTCTCATGTAGTAAAGCTGTGTGCACTCTGACATGTGGTCATAAGTCGAGGACTACCTGTAATGGTATTTCCTCTGCCCCTTTAATTTCCTTCATGCCTTTGTCAGGGGTTGGAGTAATTCCTCCTCAAAGTCTGTATAACGAGTCTTCAACATTGGGAACTTTAAGACTTGTGGACTTCAATTTCCAGAATTCCCCAAGCCAGCATGGTGGACTCCCAGAATTGTTGGCTGGGGAATTCTGTGAGTTGAAGACCACAAGCCTCAAATCTGCCAAATTTGGAGACCCCTGCTTTATAATATTAACACACTAAACTGAGTGTAATGGGTATACATTGAGAAGCAGAGGCTTGCCTTTTTTATTTTTGTATTTCAAAAATAATGTTTATTATAACTTGAAGGAAGCAGTAAACACCAGAAACAACAAATACCAAAAAATTAGAAGTCATATATAAGTCAAGAATAAGTATAAAAGACGACCATAAAAGCTTGCAAGCTGATGTGAGCAATGTGCCAGAAAAACCTGAAGCATAATACTTTCACAGGTTATGAGAAATGCTTTTTGTTCAGTAGACTTTTCAGTAGGCAGTACAAATACAATTTTAATGAATACTTTAATCAAATAATATAGAGACTTGCCTTTTAAAGACATAAGAAAACCACTTTTACAGGAAGCAGAGTGGCGCAGCGGAAGCGTGCTGGGCCCATAACCCAGAGGTCGATGGATCGAAACCATCCTCTGCTAATTTGTAACTTTTCCCCCCATCCTCTTCTCGAAAGGGAAATAAAATTGAATTATAAGCTGGCGACCTTGGGATACATCCTTTTAAAAACTTTTGTAACTCGCCTCCCCCCCCTCCGCCCGCTTGGATTCCAGAAAACACGGGAAACGAACGCTGATGAAAAATCGTATCTGTCAATCACCCTGGCCTATGAGCATTCAAGCCTGCTAATTCAGGATTGCAGAAAATTGTCTTTAATTGCTGTTTCACGAAAAACCTTGATTTGCCTGGGTGCAATTCGGGGCGCAGGGGCGAGGGAAAGCTAGCTGGGGTTAAGGTGGTGGAGGAGGATGGGAAGGCTTCTGGGAGGAGGATGGCGAGGCTTCTGGGTTGTAGATGGCAAAAGGCGGAGTCTCCCGCAGCACTAACTTGATTTTTTTAAAAAGGTGGGCATTTTATATTAAATTGGATTATTCGTTCGGGATTTGAGAGTCTTCGCTGCAGAGGCTGGAAAAGTTAACCAAGATAAAGGGAAAAACCAACATTTTATGAGAAAGGAAAAAAAAAAAAAACCAACCCGCCCGAACAGGGACTTGAACCCTGGACCCTCAGATTAAAAGTCTGATGCTCTACCGACTGAGCTATCCGGGCTCTCGGTAAAGATTGTTTTCTGGACTCCTGTAGTGTAATTCAATATCCTAATGCATTTTTCCCCTGCTTTTTTTAAAAAAGGGGATAGAACTAGAAGGAAATATTCCATATAGACTTTTTCAATTTTCTGTTCTTGAATTTTCGGATCCAAATGATTCATAAAAAACCAAACAAAAAAACCCAAACAGTGCATTAAATAACCTTAAAGATTGCAAAAACCATAAAAACGAGGAAGAGAGTAATAATAACCATAAGGAGCTGATGAAGTTTTGCCATGGCAGGATGGCTCTAAGGCTGTTTGTGCAGATGACGGTTTGTTTTTTGAAATCCGGACGTTAACTTCTGTTCAAAGAAATGCATAGATGTTTTGAAAAAAAAAGTCATTTTAAAAAAATGCCCTTATTTTGATGGCCAAACATCACCAAATAATCTCTTCCATCGGTTTTAATTCGAGCAAAGTCTGCCTGCTCCGTTTATTTCTTCAAGTCAGAATAACAGAGTTTGGAAGGGACCTTGGAGGTCCTCTAGTCTAACCCTCTGCTCAAGCAGGAGACCCTACAATATTGCAGACAAATGAATGGCTGTGGAATCTCTTCTGGAAAACCTCCAGTGATGGAGCACCCACAATTTCTGCAGGCAAGTTGTTCCACAGGTTAATTCTTCTCATGGTTGGGAAATTTCTCCTCCTTTCTAGACTAATTTTCTCCTTGATTAGTTTCCATCTGTTGCTTCTTGTTGTTGGAAGAAAAAAATCCATCTGGTTCAGTTCCGAGCTGGGAGAAAGACACTGGAAATAACATGGAGGCTGATTGGAAAGAAAAATTCTGTTTGTTGATGGTGTTAGGTTAATCCTATTATGGCTATGTCCTAGGTTAGAATTTTTGGGTGAGGGGCTGCTTGCTCTAATTCTTGCTTTCATTAGCTGTCAAAATTGCTGCGTAAGGGGTTTCAAAATATCCTGTCCTGATTGCAGGTGGTATTTGGTTTGCTTATGAATGGAGCCATATAGATAGTTGGCTAACTTTTTCAATAAGCTCTTTATTTCCTTACGTGCTGTGGGCTATTAAGAAAGACTGGGGGCTGCTTTCTGCCACTAAGAACATGTTTCTCCATTTTTGCTTTGGGGCAAATATAATATTCTGCCTCTTAATAGTTCCCCAGAATATTTCATTCTTTGGCGAGGTAGGGTGTTTCCCACAATGTCCTGCCTTCAGTTGGTTTGGAAAATAGGCTAACCTCCTCATCTTTATTGGAAATCTTGGAACACTGCTATCCTATCTCCCCTAGTCCTTTTTCACTTGGTTAGTCCCATTCCTGGAGTCTTCTGATCAGAGTGGTATAAAAAAACAATCCAGTGAACACAATAAATAGGTGACTTGGTCCCAAGGATCTTCTAGGCAACCAGAGCCGAACTGATTATCTCTAAAGGTCTCTGGTCATCCATGAGCCAGAAGGAGCAAAAAGTGGTGAGATTCAAAGCAGAAGACTCAAGCCAAGAACCACTTTAGAGAACATTCAGCTTGACCCTCAAAATAAAATAGGACGTTCCTAGAAGAGACAATGAGAAACAGGAACAATCTGTCCTGTCTTCCTTGGTTTTTATTGGGGATGAAAATGGAGAACTTCAGATAACTTTCTGATAAGTCGCCTGATCTGAGAGGGAGACCACCTTCTAAACCAGGGGTCCCCAAACTTGGCAAGTTTAAGACTTGTGGACTTCAACTCCCAGAATTCCATAGCTGGCTGAGGGATTCTGGGAGTTGAAGTCCACAAGTCTTAAAGTTGCCAAGTTTGGAGACCTCTGCTCTAAACAACTTTCTTTTTCCAGGTAGTCCTCGACACACCAGCCAAATCTTTATCCAGACATCTAAACACTGGTTTAGATCATCCAGAGAGGTCCTTTCTGGGAGATGACACCATGGCAAGAAAAATCCAGGTACAGTTCCAAGCTGGGAGAAAGATGCTGGAAATAAAATATAGGCTGATTGGAAAGAAGGTTGTATTGATGAGCAGAACCAACAACAGCATGCAGTTCTGGGACAGCTGACAAATAGGTTTGATGAGTCCATAGGGTTCTGAGATGCTCCTGGGAAGGAGGTTGTGCAATGTCTGAGAGCTTTGTGTTTTTTACCATTTGCTAATGGGCTAATCCTATTAGGTCCTAAATGCCAAATCCTTTCCTTCTTCATGCCATCCGCTGGAGTTGCAGGTATTTTGTTCATGAATAGATTGGCCTTTTCTTAATGGGCACAAAATCTCCATCTCAAAAGACTTCAGGCAGCTGCTAGAGCAGGGGTGGGCAAACTATGGCCCGCGGGCCACATCCGGCCCATTGGTCTTTTTAATCCGGCCCACCGAAGCTTGGTACAGAATTAAGGTTTGATGTGAATGATTGAATGATTGCATTCATTTGATTTTGACTTGTAATGACAGGCATTTCGACACCAGGTGGTGCATTAGGCGCAGTGACTTGATTTTGCGGAGATTTTGCAGTTTTTTATATGTATCGTATCTTGTGCTGACCCGGCTCGTCTGTCAAATTTTAAAAGTCAATGAGGCCCCTGAGTCAAAAAGTTTGCCCACCCCTGTGCTAGAAGCTATTAAGAAAGACGGGCTGCTTCCTGCCTTTAAGAACCTGTTTTCTCTATTTCTATCCTGCCTTTTTTAATATTAAGAATAAAGAATATTTTAATCCAGGGTGGGGATAGGCTTCCTACAACACCACCATCAAAGCTCTGTTGTTATATATGGAATATCTCTGTATATGGAATATCTCTGTATATGGAAAAGGATCTTCTTTGCAACAATAAAAGGTTTCAGTATTCAGTTTCTACTTAAAATTCTTACTCATTTTAGGGATCAGTTTTAACTGGGTTATTTCATTGGAGTTTTACATTTTTTAAAAAATCACTTTGCACAGCCTTCAGTGTTTAGGTAACCAAATATTAATTTGACAATGAATAAAATTTAATTTAAAAAAAATACTAAAGGCTTGTGTTTTAAAAAGTGCTATAGCAAGAATGATGAAAAGTGGCTAGGAAAATCTTTGATAAAAATCAGAGGGTCCAAGGAATCCGAATTTAACAAGTGAGGATTGTCAAATAATATTTAGGATTATATTAAAACAAGTGAACTCATAAAACACTAAAAACCTTTCATTTAGAATTACAATTCTACTCGATTGGGTTCATTAAGAGGCTAAACCACCTCTCTTCATAGGTGGCCGGTTAGCTCAGTTGGTTAGAGCGTGGTGCTAATAACGCCAAGGTCGCGGGTTCGATCCCCGTACGGGCCAAGAAAATTTTTTTTTTTAGAAAAAAAAAGAAAGAAGATGAAAAACTATTTTAAACAACGCGTTGTGATGCGTTGTTTTTCCAGCAAATTTTTCGGAATTCTTCCCATGCTAGCAGAAAATATCATGAAAATGTGCAACGCAATGTAACCCAATGTAATGTAATGCAAAGGAAAAAGTAGAAAAGAACAGTAAAAAGAACAGCTAAAAAAGTCTACTAAAGAAATTGAAAATTGGTTATAAAAGGTGGCTTACAAAACTAGGTCCCAAAGTTTAAAATTCGTGTTTTAGGCAGCAGGCAGCGCGACGGTTTTCTCCGGTCGAAGGTCCTGACTTCGAGTCGCAGTAAAACCACTTTCCCTAGAGCAGGGGTTTTCAAACTTGACAGCTTTAAGACTTGTGGACTTCAACTCCCAGAATTCCTCCTCCAGTCATGTTAATTCAGGAATTCTGGGAATTGAAGTCCAAAAGTCTTAAACGTGTTAAGTTTGAAGACCCTTGCCCTAGAGAGAATACAAATATTTTTCTGCTTTCTTACATTTTATTTAATCTCTCTTTTAAGCCCCAAACTTTACATATACATGTCACCTATATACATGTCACCTGCTTTGCATTAGGTGCCACAAAGCCAAAGCTCAAGTAAATACATAGGAAGCATATTTCCTACTGATAGCTGCTGAGTTTCAATCTAAGCAAGAAACCTTGACCACAGTTGTGAAAAAAAGCCTCTTTAATGGAAATCATTGTAATCTTCTTACCAACCAGTCTTCCACCGAGGACCTGTATACTATACTACTATACTATACTATATAACAGCAAAATGTCAAGGAAAACAAAGGAAGTTCAGCTGCCTTTTGAAAAAGCCACCTTTGGGATAAACATGACTGGGTTGGGATGCCTAAGAATCACCAATGTTTAGATTTAGATTTTATTTAATATATTCATTGTACTTTGTACAACAAAATCAAATGCGATCTTCAGTATACATAATAATAAAAACTATAAAAAAATAAAACACACATCCTTCACATTCTATGCAATTGAATTGAAAACCCAATATTGCATTCATATTGCACTATCCAGTAGATTCAATATAGTTAATGCTCTGGGATAGCTGCTTTTCAGCCTATTTATCCTCATTTTTATTATCTTGTACCATCTGCTAGATGGTAATAGTTAAAAAAAAGGGTGCCCTGGATGAAGTGGATCTTTAAGAATGTTTTGAAAAGGCAGGAGCTATAAACCTCTTCTAGAGGAGGGAGGGCAACCAATCATCCTCTGGGCAATGATGTTAACCCTCTGGAATGCTTTCCTATCTGCCGTTGTACAACTGACAAAACCATATACAATGTGGTCTAAATTAAGAATTCAGGAGACAAGGTCCATCCTTTGAAGGGCTAGTGAATTGCTCATAGCTTTACATTAGACTAGATCAGGGGTCTTCAAACTTGGCAAGTTTAAGACTTGTAGTTTTCAACTCCCAGAATTCCTGAGCTAACATGACTAGAGGAGTTTAAGCCTACAAGTCTTAAAGCTGTGAAATTTGAAGGCCTGTGCATTAGATTAATATGCTAATAACAGCAGCTCTTCCTTTGCCTAGGTGGGTGGCTCTTAAAAGAGCCTTTGGGTGTTTGCTCTGGGAAAGCAGCTTTATTTGGAACTGGTGTATTTGGTGACAGCCTTGGTGCCCTCAGAGACAGCATGTTTGGCTAGCTCTCCAGGCAGAAGGAGGCGCACAGCCGTCTGTATCTCCCGGGAGGTGATAGTGGAGCGCTTGTTGTAGTGGGCCAGGCGGGAAGCCTCGGCTGCGATGCGCTCAAAAATGTCATTGACGAAGGAGTTCATGATGCTCATGGCCTTGGAGGAGATGCCGGTGTCGGGGTGGACCTGCTTCAGCACCTTGTAGACATAGATGGAGTAGCTCTCCTTG
This sequence comes from Pseudonaja textilis, assembly GCF_900518735.1. The sequence continues at coordinate 58,919 of NW_020769448.1, read as the reverse complement.
CGGCTCTTCTTGCGCTTCTTATCTCCCTTCTTCTGAGTCTTGGTGATGGCTTTCTTGGAGCCCTTCTTGGGCACCGGAGCAGATTTAGCTGGTTCAGGCATCCTTTGTCCAAGTTACACTAGAGCACAACTGAAAAAAAAGCAATCTGAACCTTATTCATCAGTCAGCCTTCTACTTATAGGAATTTCTATGCAAATGAAGTCTAACACGCTCTCTTTATTATTGGCTAATATTCGCTTTTTGACTGGGGAAAAAAACTTTTTCGGAATGTTGGGTTTTACAAACACGGTCGACCGCTGAGCTCCGCTCTTTCTCCACCCCCATTGGGTGGTTTAACAGTAGTCTCTTTGTGATTGGTTAGTCCGGGGAGACCAACGTCATTGGACGACGGAGATTCAAGCGGCCCAATCAAAAGCAGCACTCGCTAGACCTTGAAAAAGTATATAAACGGCAGGACAAGGCGGGTTTTTCATTCGGCGATTTCAGAGTTCATTTATTAAACTGTTCTTCTGGGTTCGGTCTATTGAATCGGGATGTCGGGACGCGGCAAGCAAGGAGGCAAAGCCAGAGCTAAGGCCAAGACTCGCTCTTCCCGCGCCGGGCTCCAGTTCCCCGTGGGCCGTGTGCATCGGCTGCTTCGCAAGGGCAACTACGCGGAGAGAGTTGGAGCCGGGGCGCCCGTCTACTTGGCCGCTGTGCTGGAGTACCTGACGGCCGAAATCCTGGAGCTGGCGGGCAACGCGGCCCGGGACAACAAGAAGACGCGTATCATCCCGCGCCACTTGCAGCTGGCCATCCGCAACGACGAGGAGCTGAATAAACTGCTGGGCAAAGTGACCATCGCCCAGGGAGGCGTCTTGCCCAACATCCAGGCCGTCTTGCTGCCCAAGAAGACCGAGAGCCACAAGGCCAAAGGGAAGTAGAGCCCAACCGCCCGCCTGCCTGCTCCCTCTCGGCTGCTAAGAACGACACCCAAAGGCTCTTTTAAGAGCCACCTACCTTTTCCTGGAAAGAGCTTGGGTCAACGTTGCTAAGTGAAACAGTATCCCATGATCCTTTTTGGAAGGAGGGAAAAAAGGGAGGGAAGGAAGCTAAGGCAGGCTTTATTGGCCAAGCGATTACACAAGCAATTTGCAAATGCTCCATGTACATAAAAGATACATTCATCAAGAGTCAAGAATCATAAGGTACAACACTTAATAGTCATAAGGTACAATAAGCAATCAAATCATACTAGGAAACAGTCAATATAAATCATAAGGATACAAGTGACAAAGTTAGTCAAAGAAGTGGGAGGGGATGGGAGATAGGAAGTGATGAGAAGATTAATAGTAGTGCACACTTTGTAAATAGTTGAATGAACAGTGTTGAGGGAATTATTTGTTTAGCAGAATGATGGCATTTGGGGAAAAAACTTCTTGTGTCTAGTTCTGGTGTGCAGTGCTCTATAGTGTCATTTTGAGGGAAGGAGTTGAAACAGTTTGTCTGGGATGTGAGGGGTCTAAATATTTTCACAGCCCTCTGACTCGTGCAGTATGCAGGTCCTCGATTGAAGGCATGTTGGTAGTAATTGTTTTTTCTGCAGTCCTAATTATCCTCTGAAGTCTGTCTATCCTATTGGGTTGCAGAACCAAACCAGACAATTATAGAGGTGCAGATGATAGACTCAATAATTCCTCTGTAGAACTGGATCAGCAGCTCCTTGGACAGTTTGAGGTTTCTGAGTTGGCTGCAGAAAGAACATTCTTTGCTGTGCTGTTTTAATTTCCTCCATAAAAGCATTAAAGGTTACATGATCTGTATAAAAGCGATTTTATTTTAAGAGCTACTCACCCAGCTTTTTTAAGAGCTGGGGAGAACATTTTTGGAGGGTTGGGTGGTAGAATTAAAAGTTTTCTCTGGCAATAATAAAAATCGAGGGGCCTTATTCACGCATAACTAGATTGCCCAGAAGTTTAGCAGTTGGTATTTGCCCACTTCATTAAATTTAGCAGCTCTTAATTTGTTTAATACATGGTTCCATATTTTGTTGCAATCTGAAGGACGATTATATTATTAAAGCCTTAAAAAACATCCCAAAGATGTGTGAACACAACCCATAATCATTGCCAAAGCAAGGTTAACGAGTTTGAAGGCGTGTAAAACGCGCTTTCGAGCCAATTCACCCGCTTAGGTAAGTATCTAGAGAGATTGATACTATAATTCAATTTAAATGTGTCAAAGTGGCCTTAAACTTTTATAAATGTTAAAAAAGCCCGTGGATACAACTTTTCCAACCAATCGGAAGTCTGGTTGCGCCTTTTCGACGATCACATTTTTATGAAAAAGCGTAAGCTTTCACTTTCTTTGAAAATGGAAAAGCGGTGGCCGACTACTGTTAAAACTTTCCAAGAAGGAGCTTTGATTTCCGCCTCTTGTTTCAAAATCTTAAATTTTGCGCCAACTCAAAGGAGGAAGCGATTGGCTCCCGTCCAGCAGGAACTTGAGCCAGTCGTTTGCAAATGCGGGAATTTTGAAAAGGGGGGGGGGAATTTAACCCGGGGCTGGAAGGAGAAAGAAGCCTTTGCGTCCGTGCATGAAAGGGGAGAAAACCTGGATCGGTTTATGTTCCTCTTTGATCAAACGGAGCATTTTGAAAATATTTTGGGGTGATACACAATTTAAAAAAGGCAGCTTTAAAAAAAAGTTCAGCAGTTTTAACATGCGTGGACTCGTTCCCAGTCAGATAGATGGCTGGGAAATTTTGGGAGTTGAAATCCTTTCAACTTAAAGTTGCTGGAGTTGAAAAAAAGTAGTACACAGATCTCTGTGGGCTAATCTGGCCAGGATTTGAACCAAAAATGTATTTTAATTGCCTTATTCACGCATAACTAGATTGCCCAGAAGTTTAGTAGTTGGTATTTGCCTACTTCATTAAATTTAGCAGCTATTTTCTTTTCTTATTGAATCGTATTATATTTAAGGGGACTTCTGCAAACTCAGATATTGCTACCTTGGCTTGCTGCCTATTTTATTTGGATTGATTTGGTTAAAGGCATTGTTTTAAAGCTAAGAGCCTGACAGGATAAGTAGCACTCCTCTATTTCTCGTGCTGCCAACAGCCCTGTGAGGTAGGTCAGGCTGGGACACAACCGGGCCAAGTCTCCCAAGGTGTGGTGGACTTTTCTTTTGATTGACATTTTAAAATTATTTCTTTGTTATTTGATAAATTATATAGCTACGGAGTCTTTTTGAAATGAGATAGGTGGCAAATTCAATAAAGAATATATGTACCACCAAATTGTTTTCAACTCCTAAAGAACGCCTCATGGATTTTATGTAAGACAAACTGACTTTAATTTGTTCTTTCAAATCTGTCAACAGTGCATTGTAGACTGTTGTTTCTCCATGTCATATAATATATTTGGGTATATGCATAGTTTTGTATTTATTTATTTAGTCATGTTTATGTAGTGGAGACCCTTTGAGAGCTATATGCAATGAGATTTCATTTTAATGACTGTCAATAAGTGTATCAAAGTGTTAATAAAGTTATATTATTCTAAATTCATTAATATTGATGTGGCTACTGGCCGTCCTCTTTTCTTCTATCCCTCCTTCTCTTCCCTTTTTCTCTTTTCTTCCACTTTCCCCTGTATTAGAATCTTTTCCAGAGCGTTAGGTCTTTGCACACTGGGTTCAAAGTAAGATAATTTAGCTCTGGCTTTGCATCACAGCCTTGGATTGACTCCTAATTCCATCCCTTCAATTTTGCCCCTGATTTTTCAAAAACAGACTTCTGTAGTTGTCTCCATTATAACAACAATACCACCTCTAGGCTGCAGACAAAACAGTAAAAAGGACAGGAACTTCCAAACCTTTAAAGTATAAATCAATTAAAAGTCATTTGTGAGTGGAAAGACTGAGAAATAAAGGTCACCAAAGCAGAGGATCTAAGGAAAGGCACACTTCCGAAAGCGATTTAACTTAGTTAGCTCTTGCTTGAAAATGGAACCTATCTTCCAGTTTAAAGATATCGCAACTCTCCCCTATGTGCCTTCTTAGCGCAGTAGGCAGCGCGTCAGTCTCATAATCTGAAGGTCCTGAGTTCGATCCTCAGAGAGGGCAATTCGTTTTTTCCATGGAAAGGGGGGAAAGAGTCTATTTTAGGTTCACATTCAAAAAAATGAAATAAAATATTTCGCTGGGCGGAAAATTGCAGGATACAGGTCGCATTTTCTTCGAGTCTTCTAAAGGGTTTTTTGCAGGTTTTGGATTGCGGGGAAGAGGTAGGAAGAGGGACTCCCAGCGTGTGTTGCTGGTAGTCACGCACGCACGCACACACACACACACACACACACACACACACACACACACACACACACACAAATTTATTTATTTGATTTGTCAATCGCTTATAAGATAATAGGTATAAGGTTAAATATAGTTATGAATACATGAAATGGATACATATAAGAAAAATAAAAAGAATTAATAGGACAGGGACGGTAGGGATACATTGGGATCTTGTGCAGGTTTTGCAATTGGCTGCAAATAGTCTAAGAAAAAGATGTAGCCACTTCCTTTGGATAACTGATTGACTTCTCATTGCAATGCACTGACCAACGCATGGCTATTCTCGTGCGGAGTAAAGAAACGTAAACAGTTCTGTTTCTTAGGTGCCCGGCTAGCTCAGTCGGTAGAGCATGAGACTCTTAATCTCAGGGTCGTGGGTTCGAGCCCCACGTTGGGCGTACTGTACGTTTTTGCTTTGCTTTTTAAATAGTAACCGTTTCCTCTCTTTTTAAATAGCGGCCACCAACATCAAAGAAAGGTACTTTTAAATAGCAAAACACACTTTTAGCCAGGACAGAATAAACGGCCCTCGCTGCAATTATCCGGCTCCAGTGATGTTTTACAAGCAGGTGACTTCATCCTTCTGATGATGGAGTATTCAGAAATCCGGAAAGAGTTGCAAACAAAGTAACAACATAATTAAAAAAAAAATCTGGATTTAAGGATGGGGAGGTGGAAAAAAAAACTTAGCAGAGGATGGTTTCGATCCATCGACCTCTGGGTTATGGGCCCAGCACGCTTCCGCTGCGCCACTCTGCTGTACAGAAACTTGGTAATGTTAAAACACTTCAAAGGATGCTGCTTCTGCTTGCCAGCGTCATCTTTAAAAAGGGTTTTTCTATCTTTGAAACCCCTGACCTGAAAGGAAACAGCTTCGATTGCTGTCCTTACAAAGATGAAGTATTCAGAGAAAAATCAGGATGGTGGTGGGGGGCAGGTGGGGTACCACTACATCCCTTCCCCTTTTTGCATGCATTAGTGTATGCTAATTAGTGTACATTCAAAGTGACAATAAAGTTTATTCTGTTCTGTTCTGTTCTGTTCTGTTCTGTTCTGTTCTGTTCTACTCCACTCCACTCCACTCCACTTCTATTCTATTCTATTCTATTCTATTCTATTCTATTCTATTCTATTCTATTCTATTCATCCATGTGATTGACCCAAATTCATGACTTTTTTGGTGTGCCGGTCGTTAAGTGAATGGGGAAGTCGTAAAGCAAACAGCACAGTTGTAAGGCAAAACTGTTGTTTGCTTTGGGTCAGTTTTGCCAATCACCATTCCCTCTCCCCCTCTCCCGGCAAAATTGTCATAAGCTGCAGTAATGAGACTATGAGACATTGCAAATGGCTGCAAATACAGTCTGATTGCTAAGTGCCTCAGATGTGGTCATATGACTTTGGAACTGGGCTGTAAGTAGTTGGAGAAGGTCTGTCCTACCTTGCATCGGTCTCTAAGCACCCGGTCATAAGTTGAGGACTATATATTTCGTCTGGAGAAACTTTAAAGGGAGACATGATAGCTGTCATAAGCATCTGAAGGGCTATAATGTAAAACTGTGTGTGTGTGAATGAGTGTGTGCGTGTGTGTGTTTGCCTCAACTTAGCAACTTTTAAGACTTGTGGACTTCAGTTCCCAGAATTCCTCAGCCAGTCATGGAATTCTGGGAGTTGAAGTCCACAAGTTTTAAAGTTGCTAAGTTGGGAGACCATTGATGTATAGAAGATGGGACAGAGTTGTTCAACACTATTCCAAGAGACAGGACAAAAATAATGGTCCTAAAATCTGGCCTGTCTCTCTTCGTTATTCTGAAAAAACACCGTAATATATGTATCTTCTCATTAACAGAGCCAATTCCCATCATACAAGAGTCCACATCCTTTATATTAGCTGATAAATCCTCAGAAATACTTTTTAAGAGGGTACAGTTTTGCTCAATTGCAGTAAGAACACTTTTGGTATAATGAAACTTGGTTACAGCATCCCCATATTAGAAGGGGTCCTTTTAATATTTTAGTTCATAGTTGTTGATTATTTTTAGTTAAATTTTGCTTGTTATTGCTTGTTATCTTCTCAATGCTGTGCTTTTTTGGGAAGCCTCTATATCTCTCTTCCTTCTTTCTGCTTTTTGCAGATGTTGCCTTCAGTTACTTGTTCCAAAATACTTTGTCATTCTAATTTAAAGTTTTCTTCCCACACCTCCTGGCCCCTCCCCATAGAAAATAGGATTGGTTGCCCTTTCTTTTTCCTTTTTTCTCCTTTCTTCTTTTCTTTCCCCTTTCCTTTCCTTCTTTCCTTTCCTTTTTCCTTTCCTTCCTTCCTTCCTTCGTTCTCTTCTCTTCTCTTCTCTTCTCTTCTCTTCTCTTCTCTTCTCTTCTCTCCTCTCCTCTCCTCTCCTCTTCTTTCTTACTTTCTTTTCCTCCCCCTTTCCTTTCCTTTCCTTCTTTCTTTTCTTTTTTCCTTTCCTTTCCTTCTCTCCTTCCTTCTTTTCTTTTCTCTTCTCTTCCTTCCTTCCTTTCTTACAATCTCTCCCTTCCCCTTCCCTTCCATTTCCGTATTCAACACCCATTCCTTCCATTGAATATCCTCTGAATATCATTGTCTGTTCGCCATCTGCTGGTGGCCCAAAGAGTTGCATTATTTGGATAGCCAGAATATACCGTAGGTACATATAGTTGAAATATATGCTAGCTAGTCCTTGTTCAGTTGACTGACACACTCTCCACAAGTTACAAGTGAAATGTAACAGGGTATTTAAACTCTGATTAAGAGTGCTGATAGGGAGAAGACTAAGTGGGGGAACCTGAGGCCCAGAAAATCAAATTGTTTCTATAGGGACTCTTGAATTTAGAACAGTTCAACGGCAGTTCAGAAAGTGATTTCTGACATTTTTCACACTTACAACCATTGCAATATCCTCATGGTCAGGTAATTAAAATTCAGACACTTGGCAACTGACTCATATTTATGATGGATGCAGTATCCTGTGGTCATGTGAATAATTTTTGAGACCTTTGGACAAGCAAAGCCAGATTCATTTAACAACTATGTTACTAACTTAACAATGGTGGCGATTCACTTATTAACGGTGGAAAAGAAAGGTCATAAAATGGGGCAAAACTTAACACATGTCTCACTTAGCAGCAGAAATTTTGGGCTCAATTGTGGTCATATGTCAAGGACTATCTATTTCACTGACGACATCTCAAGGATGTTATGGCAAGGATGTTGACCTAACAGGAAGGGATAAATGATATTATGGTCAGATAGATCGATTAATCTCAAATTTTCTAATGCCACCCATAATTTCCACTGTTTCTACATTTTCTTGCTTTTAAATAAGCAAGCATATATAAACCCTGGTTCAGTTTTGCTTATGAGGGCTCAGCAAAGTATTAAAAACTTTGCTGGGGATCCAGAATATAGTGTATTATTGCTTGTAAGCATGTAAATAAAATTTTGTTGTCTGTTTAAAGCCCAATTTTGGCCACAACACCATGCTTTCCAGTGGTGAGATTCAAATTTTTTTTTAGTACTGGTTCTATGGGCGTGCCTTGGTGAGGTAGGGGAAGGATACTGTAAAATTTCCAGTCAGAGGTGATATTTGCTGGTTCTCCGAACTTCTCAAAATTTCCACTACCAGTTCTCCAGAACTGGTTAGAACCTGCTGAACACCCTCTTCCCTAACTAATTTACCTAACAAAATCACAAAAAGGAAAGGGTTTCATCGGGATATACTTTTTTTCATCTAGGGAAAGAAATATTTCTTTATGTATCCTTAAACTTTCATGCCATTAGGAATTATCCATTAAAATAATTGCTCAACTCGTATGCATCTTCTAATTTAGTTGGAAGTCATGGAAAGAGTTTGGTAATAATTGTATTGTCAGCTTTGGTGGCAAAAAATAATCAATTTAAGGGCTAGGGCAACTGTTCAACAATCTACAAAGAATCACAATCAGAGGTGGCATTTAGCAGGTTCTGACCAGTTCTGGAAAATCAATAGCAGAAATTTTTAGTTATTCAGAGAACCAGCAAATACCACCTCTGACTGGCCCTGCCCCATCTATTCTCTGTCTCCAAGTCCCAACTGATTGGCTGGGTCTTCTTTTGTTGCCCTGCACAGGAGAACAGAGCTGGAAAGCAGGTTAGTGGGGTGGGAAGGGAATGGAAATTTTTCAGTATCCTACCCCTGCCATGCCCACCTAACCACGCCCACCAAGCCACACCCACCGAACTGGTAGTAAAATGTTTTGAATCCCACCACTGATCACAATCTATTCTTTCCAACGTTTATCTTGATAGCCACCAGTTCTTTTTTTATTACTATTGAAAACCCAAACAGAGCAACTTATTTAAATCATATTGTAAATGTCTTGCTGAAAAATTAATATAAACCTGTTGTGACTGGGAGGTTTGAGCCTGCTGTGTGTTTTGAGTCTGATGTGTCAGAAGACACAGGTTCGAGTGCTGAGGAGGGTTTGGCATTGGGATTTGAGCCTGCTTTAATGGGAGATGCAGACGTGAGCCAGGAGGATGGACTGTGCTTGGAATTAGGCAGCCCACATGGATGCTTTTCAGGAGGGTTTGGCAGAAGAAATTCAAGACGAGTTGGTGCATGTGGAGCTGGCTCTAACCCTGGATGCGCTGGTGGTGCAATGTTTGCGTATTGGCACCCGGCTTCAACAGCGCAAGACTAGACACCTAGCTCTGGAGCCGCCATCCCACTCACAGCCACAGCCTCCCGTACAACCAGCGCCCCTGGTATCCCACAGTGCCATGACTAGGACTGAGAAACCGATGGAGTTGGGTGTGCTCTGCCCTCGGTTGACGGCACAAGAATGCACACGGAGATTTCAGGGAGGCTTGTGCCTGTATTGTGGGGGGTCGGGACATTTTGCCAGTTCCTGTCCTGGTAAACAATGAGGGGCACGAAAGCCAGTGCCCGAATCTAATCCTGTACCGTCAGGGAAACAAGGTCGGTCTGGTCTCGGGGAAACTCTGAGCCAGACACGTATCAACCAACCACCTGAAGTAGCGGAGGTGAATTCTGGTCCCCCCCAACATTTGCTTTCTTGCAGTCCCGGTTGGAGGGGATTCCTGTGGTTGCGTTGGTGGACTCGGGGGCTACTACCAATTTCTTTTGCAACACATTATGAAATTCCCTTGGTTGCGGTGGAGCCTCCCATTAAGGTGGAAACCATTGATGGGAGGGAACTGTGGTCTGGGCCCATTCGTTTTGCTACTCAGCCGTTATGCCTGGTCATTGGGGACCATGAGGAGGCAATTAGTTTTTATATCACCTCAGACCTCCATCTCCCCTTGGTTCTCGGAATGGCTTGGCTACGGTTGCACGATCCTCAGGTGGCATGGGCACAGAATGCCATTTTGTTCCTGAGTCTCCAGTGTGTGGACCACCTAAAACACATCTGTGCTGGTCAAGACATCACTGCCCCTGCCGTCTCTGTACCTCCTGAACTGTCTGACTTCTCAGATGTTTTTAGCGAGAAGGAGGCGGATCGATTACCCCCGCATCGACCTTATGACTGTCCTGTGGACCTCCTGCCCAATGCTCCGCTACCCAAAGGTCATTTGTATTCAATGTCTGAGCCCGAATGGGCCGCTCTTCAAGATTTTCTGGACAAGAACTTGGCCCAGGGTTTTATCAGACCATCGTCGTCTCCTCTTTCTGCTCCTGTCCTTTTTGTGAAAAAGAAGATGGGGGATTTGTGCTTGTGTTGTGACTACTGCAGGCTAAATGCCATTATGGTGAAAAATAGTTATCCTTTGCCACTCATTCCAGAGCTGATGGAGTGATTACGAGAGGCCACTATTTTCACCAAGCTCGATCTTCGAGGGGCTTATAACCTGGTGCGGATGCACAAAGGAGGTGAGTGGAAGACAGCATTTGGTACTAGATACGGCCACTTCAAATATACTGTGATGCCTTTTGGGTTGACCAACGCCCCTGCGGTCTTCCAGCATTTCATGAACCATATTTTTAGGGACATGCATGACCGGTTTGTGGTGGTGTACCTGGATGACATTTTGATCTATTCTAAGTCCAGGGAAAGCAACTTTTGCCAAGTTCACCAGGTACTACAACGTCTTCGGGAACATAGACTATATGCGAAACTGGAGAAATGCCTCTTTTTCCAGATTTCCATAGAGTTCTTGGGACATATCATCTCTCCCGAAGGCATTGCCATGGACCCGTGCAAGGTGGATGCTCTGTGTAGTTGGGACCACCACCACCCCCGTCGAGTGAAAGACGTACAATGTCTCTTGGGGTTCGCTAATTATTACAGGTCCTTCATCCCGGGTTTTGCCAAACTGACGGATCCCATCACCCAGCTCCTTCGCAAGAAGGTTCCATTCCAGTGGGGGCCCCCACAGCAACAGGCCTTTGCAGCCATCAAGAAAGCCTTCATTGCAGAACCAATCTTGAGGCATCCTGACCCCCATCTTCCATTTGTAGTGGAGACGGATGCATCCAACATGGCCATTGGGGCGGTGTTGTTACAAGCCCCAGCGGATGGTGCACCTCTTTTTCCATGCACATATTATTCCCGGAAACTTACTACTTCCGAGCGTAATTATACAATCTGGGAGAAAGAGTTGCTGGCCATTAAGGCTATGTTTGAGATCTGGCGACATCACCTTAAGGGGGCTCAGCACAAGGTGGAAGTTTGGACGGATCATCGTAATCTGGAGCACTTGACCACTGCTCGGAAATTGAACCAACGACAGATCTGATGGTTGCTGTTCTTTGCTAGGTTCAATTTTTCAGTCACGTAGATCCCTAGTGGTCAAAATAAAAAAGCAGATGCCCTGTCATGCAAACCGGAATATTGGTGTCCTGAAGAACCTCTTCCTCCATGTACAGTGCTACCACCGGAATCTTTGGCCATTATCCAGGAACCGGTGGATTTGAGGGCTCGGGTATGAGAGGCGCAGTGCTTAGACGATTGGTCGCAGCAGATAATGGGAGAAATTGGACCTGACTCCCCATGGACTCTGGGGGAGGGTTTACTACAACATCGGGGCCGATTGTATGTGCCCACCAGGACACTTAGAGCCCTCATCATGACCCAATGTCATGACAACCCAGCTGCGGGTCATTTTGGGTTCTTCAAAACCCTTCATCCGGTCACAAGGACTTTTTGGTGGCCTCGAGTCCGGCATGATATCTTCGCTTATGTTGTCTCTTGTGTACCATGTTGGCAAGCAAAAGCTGCGTCGGGTGCGCCTCCTGGCCTTCTTCAACCACTACCGACTCCGAACCGACCCTGGGGGGCAATTTCCATTGACTTTTTAACATACTTGCCCTCTTCATCGGGTTATACAACAGTACTTGTGGTGGTTGACATGCTCACCAAGATGGCACATTTCATCCCATGTAGAAGGTTACCATCGGCTCGTGTTACTGCTCAGCCTTTTCTGCAACATGTATTCCGTTTGCATGTCTTACCAGACAGAGTTGTTTCAGATCGCGGTGTCCAGTTCACCACTCAATTCTGGAAGAGCCTAATGAATGCATTACGGGTGCAAGTATGTTTAGCGTCAGTGCATCATCCGGAAATCGATGGCAGGACTGAGAAAGTAATTGGCATCCTAACCCAATACCTCAGATGTTTTGTTAATCAACGACAAAATGACTGGGTGACATATCTTCCTTTGGCGGAGTTCGCTTTTAAAAATTCTCAGCACACCTCCACCCACATGATGCCTTTTTATGCAAATGTGGGTTACCACCCGAGGTTTTTCCCCTTGTTGATCTTGGATTCCCCAGTTCTAGAGATGTGAGAATTTTTATCGGAACTGCATTCAGTGCACCAATTGGTCTCACAACAGTTGGAACGGGCTAAGGCGGACTATAAAAGGTTTGCGGATCATTTGCATCGGGCGACACCTCCGCTGGCTGTGGGAGACAAGGTGTGGTTATCCATGAAGCACCTACGGGTCGATCGTCCGATTAAGAAGTTGGACCATCGCTTCATTGGTCCCTTCCCTATCGAGGTGCTCATCAATCCTGTTACTTATCGGCTCACCGTACTGCGCTCCATGTGCATTCATCCTGTCTTCCAGCATTCCCTTTTGGTACCTGACACCCCATCATGTACTCTCCGTTCTCCTGACGATATGGGTTCTCCATCTAGGCCCAGCGATGATCCTGTTGTTGATGCCACGGTGGTTGGCATTCATGATTCATGATGGCTGAAAGGACAATTTCAGTACTTCGTCGGGAGGCTGGAGAATGAAACAGAGATTCATTCCCGGGAGGATGAGTCCAAGGTGCATGCCCCAGACCTTATTTTATTTATTTATTTTATTTTATTTGTCAATTGTTTACAAGATAATAAGTATAAGTGTATACATAGTTATGAATACATGAAATGGGTACATATAAGAAAAATAAAAGAAAAATAAAAGAAACAATAGGACAGGGACGGTAGGCACGTTGGTGCGCTTATGCACGCCCCCTACAGACCTCTTAGGAAAGGGGTGAGGTCAATAGTAGACAGTCTAAGGTTAAAGTTTTTGGGGTTTGGGGAAGAAACTACAGAGTCGGGTAGAGTATTCCAGACATTGATCACTCTGTTGCTGAAGTCGTATTTCCTGCAATCAAGCTTGGTGCGGTTAACCTTGAGTTTGTATCTGTTGTATGCTCTTGTGTTGTTATGGTTGACGCTGAAGTATTCATTGACAGGTAGGACATTGCAATGTATGATTTTATATACCATGCTTAAATCAGACCGAAGACGGCGTAATTCAAGGTTTTCTAGTTCTAGAATTTCAAGTCTGGTGGCATAAGGTATTCTACAACGAGTAGAGGAGTGGAGAACTCTTCTTGTGAAATATTTCTGGACTTTCTCAATTGTGCTAATATCAGATACGTAATGTGGGTTCCAGACTGATGAGCTGTATTCGAGTATTGGTCTAGCAAATGTTTTGTATGCTCTAGTTAGTAGTGTGATATTACCAGAGAAAAAGCTACGTAAGATTAGGTTAACAACTCTTAATGCCTTTTTGGCTATGTAGTTGCAGTGGGCACTTAGATCATTAGAGGTGAGTATTCCAAGGTCCTTTACAGAGCTTGGATCATCAACAAGATCTTGACTATTCAGCTTGTATTTTATTTTCAGATTTTTTTTGCCAATATGTAAGACAGAGCATTTATTTGTTGAGATTTGAAGTTGCCATTTGTTTGACCATTCTGATACACAGTCAAGATCTTTTTGAAGGGTAGCAGTATTGTCTGTGGTATTGAACAGCTTTACATCATCAGCTAAAAGAATGCAGTTGCTCTTAATATGACCACAGAGGTCATTTATGTAGAGTATGAAGAGAGTTGGTCCTAGAACACTGCCTTGGGGGATACCACTATTAACAGGTACAGAATTTGATAGGACACTCCCAATTTTGACCATTTGTTATCTGTTTGACAGGAATGCTTCTATCCAGTTATGCAGTTGTCCAGAGATACCATAGGATTTTATTTTTAGTAGTAGTTTGTCATGTACCACTGAATCAAAGGCTTTACAGAAGTCTATGTAGATTGCATCTATTGTTTTGCCCTGATCAAGTTGTGCAGTCCATATGTTTTTGCAGTGTAAGAGTTGCAGTTTTTTTCTGAAACCAAATTGTTTATTGGAGAGTAGGTTGTTTGTCTCTAAGTGGAGGATGATGGATTGGTTAATAATTGATTCCATGACTTTACAGGTGACGCAGCATAAGGAGATTGGTCTGTAATTTTCAACTAGGCAAGGGTCTCCCTTTTTGAAGATGGGGATGACTGTGGCTTGTGACCATAGGTTAGGCAAGGAACTGGTCCTGAAAGATTTTTCAAAGATTATGCTTAGAAGTTTGGCTATGGCAGTGGATAGCTGTTTTAAGAAATAGGCACATATTCCATCCGGTCCAATAGATAGAGATGGTTTTAGATTGCGAAGTGCTTTTTCAACATTGTCTTCTGTAAAATCGATAAGTATTAGATCATTGTAGTTATCTGTGATTCGGCTAGGAAATACTGGGCATGATCCATTGCTGTTTACAAATACTGAGCCAAAAAATGTGTTAAAGATGTTGGCTTTAATGGTGTCGTCGTTGCGGTCTTTACCATTAGGTCCTATCAGGGGTGGGATGGACCTTGAATCTTTTAGTTTGTTGTTTACAAAATTGTAAAAAGCACTGGTGGAATTGGTGCTTAGAAGGTTTTCCTCTTGTTTAATGTGATAATTGGTGCATTTGGTCTTTATCTGGTGGAATAAATCTTTGTATCGGCTTTTGAAATTGGCAACGTGACCAGATTTGTTTTTCCGCCAGAGTGATCTCTTTTTGGATTGAAGTTTCCTTATTGTTATGGGCAATCTGTTTTTTTGTTTTGTTTTGGGAGTTGTTGTTGGTACATATAGTTTGATGACTCTTTTGACCTTATCCGGCTATATCATGCACAATTTCCATCGAAACCACATCTGGATCATCAGACTCAGGGGAAGGGCCCTGCGGTGAGGGATAGTGTTGTGACTGGGAGGTTTGAGGTGCGCTTTGAGTCTGATTTGTCAGAAGACACGTCGAGTGATGAGGAGGGTTTGGCATTGGGATTTGAGCCTGCTTTAATGGGAGATGCAGACGTGAGCCAGGAGGATGAGGAAGTGTCAGAATCACCTTCCTCTCCAGAACCTTCCTCGTCAATTATGCCTCAGGTGCCAGCAGATGATCGACAGAACGTGCCAGAGTCCTTGGGGGATGATCAAGCCGATGAATGTTGGATTGATGTAAGGACTAGACGTAGGCTGAGACGTCAAGCACAAATTGAAAGGAAACGTCAAATCAGGGACTGAATAGAGAGACTGACACGCCCCTTTAAGGAATATAAGGAGGCGTGTTAGCTTGGAATCCCCGTTCGGGTCAAACTTTGTTATTTACTTTCACAGTTCGGAAAAAGTTTTCTGTTTGCAGTTCGGCTCTGATTTATAGTGTGGCTCATTATCTGGATTTACAGACAGCTTCTGGGAAAGCTGCCAACGATGACTACAGCCAGAGGAAAGTTAACTCTGTTGTTTCTGATATTGTCTGTTTGTGTTTTTTCCTTTGGACATTTGGACTCTCACCTTGTGGCTACAGGTGAGACAGAACATAAACCCTACCCTCAAAAAAACCCCATCAATGATTAAGGTGAAAGACAAATTCAGTTGAGTTTGTTTATACTTTATTACCTATAGAGTTAGTGTATTTCCTAATAGTTTACTCTGGGGTGTACTAATCAAATTTGGACACAAATATTCCACGTAACTTTTTGAAATGTTTGTGCAGCTTCATTCTATTACTAATTCATTCCTGTATATGAAAAAGGCTGCACGTATACATCCAATTAGTATTTGCTTGTTCAAAATTCAATCTTGTTCTTTTTTATTTTTATTATGAAAGGACATGGTTTGACATGAATCAATCTAACCTTTGCTCTTTACATCTGTTAAAGAAGTTGCATGTACTATTTTGCTAAGGATCAGAGTCATTTGTTAGGAATTCATTCCGTAAGAGAATTGTATCCTTTTCTATCTGGTTTCTCATCTCTGCAATTAGCTTCAGAGCTAGACACATCCTTGGATACAGTTCCCAAGAACATCCTGCTCCATAGATAAGTAGGGTGGCTGCCTAGGAACATGAACACACAAGGACAAGGGATTCTGTGTAAAATAATGAAGTATGGACAGAGCATAGATAAAGAACGCTCCATGGATAAGGAAGGGAAGGGCATGGGCAAGACATTGCCACATTAATAACAAACCTTGTCTCTGTTTGATTTGTTTCTATCAGCTTAAAATGTATATAATACACTAAGCCACTCTCTCAGGGTGTGGCTATTCCTTACATGCATTTTTGTCTGTATGTTTTGGACATAGTATTCACCCAGACTTTTTTGCTTTGGCCAAAGAATAAAAAAGCTGCTATTTTTGCAAACCTCATCATGAGTCTCAATCTTTGGCATCTCAGTGGCTCAGGGAAACTTCTGTGACCTTACAATTTCTTATGTACTAAATGCTCTCTAGTGTTGAGCTCAGGCCTCAGTATAATTATGTAGATTTTGGGGGTGAAGATACATCCCAGTAAGCCACCACTGGAAGACAGGATAGAGAAGATCTCCACGGCCACCATGTACTTCCCGTTGGTGCTCAGATAGGTGGGGACAAAGGTCAGCCAAACGCTGCAGAAAACCAACATGCTGAAAGTGATGAACTTGGCTTCATTGAAACTTTCTGGCAGCTTCCTGGCTAGGAAGGCCACAATGAAGCTGAGAAGGGCCAAGAAGCCCATGTAGCCCAAGACACAGTAAAACATGGTGATGGAGCCTTCATGACATTCAACTATGATTTCTCCCAAGAGTGTCTCCATGTCCAAATCTGGAAACGGGGGAGATGTATTCAGCCAAACAACACAAATAGTTACTTGAATGAAGGAGCAGAACCAGATAATAGAATAGGCCAACTTTTGCCCCACCCATTTGTGGAATAGGCTTCCTGGCTTTGATGCTAGGAATGCTACGACAACTGTAATGGTTTTGGCCAATATAGAAGAGATTGCAATAGAGAAGATGATGCCAAATGTTGTTTGTCGAAGGAGGCAGGTCACCTTATTGGGGTGTCCAATGAACTGAAGTGAGCAGAGGAAACAAAGGAAGAGGGAGACAAGTAGAAGGTAAGTGAGGTTGCGATTGTTGGCTTTGACAATGGGAGTATCCCGTTGCTTAATGAAGATTATAAATACCAAAGCTGTAACTATAGAAAAAAGAAGAGACAGAGACATGAGAGTAATGCCCAGTGGCTCTTCAAAGGAGAGGTAATTCAGCATCTTTGGAATGCACTCATCGTGAGCTTCATTTGGAAATTGATCCTCTGGACAACGGTCACAATTCTCCATATCTGAAAAAAAGAGTTTTTGAACAGAATGACACTTTTCCCAAGTTCAGATAACAGATAATCAGAGTTGGAAGGGACCTTGTAGGTCATCTAGTCCAAACCCCTGCTCAAGCAGAGATCCTACACCATTTCTGTCAAATGTTTTTAACTGGGCTGCAGAAATAAACATTCAGACAAAGTTTCATTGGGATGCTATGAATCTTACCGATTTGTCTGGATATCATCTTTTCTGTACAATGAGCACAAGCATAGCAGCAAAATTTCTGCCCTTCAATCTTGTTCTTTATTTTTCCAAGAGGACATGGGTCATTACATAATGAGAGAGGTGGTAGCTATATCCAAATAAAGAAAGTAGTCAGTATTAACCTTTAAAAAAAAATCCTTTTTAGATATTTTGTCAGAGGGCTCATAAAATATTTAGAGACTTCTCACATCCTGGACATAAATTGTTTCAACTTCTCCCTTCAAGATGTCATTATAGGGAATTACATGCCAAAGCAACTAGACCAATGGTGGTATTCAGCAGGTTCTGACCAGTTCTAGAGAACCGATAGCAGAAATTTTGAGTAGTTCAGAGAACTGGCAAATACCACCTCTGACTGGCCCTGCCCCCATCTATTCTCTGCCTCCTGAGTCCCAGCTGATTGGCTGGGTCTTCTTTTGTTGCCCTGCATAGGAGAATGGAGCTGGAAAGCAGGTTAGTGGGTGGGGAGGGAATGGGGATTTTGCAGTAACCTTCCCCCGGTGTGGGGAGCAAATGGAGATTTTATGGTATCCTTTCCCTGGAGTGAGATGGAAAGGGAGATTTTGCAGTATCCTTGCCCTGTCATGCCCAACAAGCTACGCTCACCAAGCCATGCCACACCCACCAAGCCATGCTCACAGAACTGGTAGTAAATTTTTTTGAATCTTACCACTGAACTAGATGCAAAGACAGTTCCCCCCCACCCATACCATCACTCTGTTAAACACCTAGCTACAATAGTATTGTCTTATGCCTAAGGTTATTTATCCATATAGTAGGGCTGTATTGCTATTATCCTTCTCATTTTCTCATCCTTCTCCTGTTTCTCAACTTCTAATCTTTCCTACTACCTTCTCCGATTGGTATCTTATAATTTATAAATTGTTCCTTGCATCGTATGATTTGTGATCTATCGCTCTATTGTTTGTATATACATGGAGAGCTTATACACCGGAGACAAATTCCTTGTGTGTCCAAACACCCTCGGCCAATAAAGAATTCTATTCTCAGGATTGAAGGTTTAGATACAAATACTTCCTTCAGATCTGCAGCCTACATCTGCACATGACACTGTTCTCAAATTCAGCAGGAGGAAAATACATCTTTTTGCACAGGTTTGGAAATTATTATTAGAATATTTATCATTAAGCATTTCAATAATACATCTGCTTTTGCACACTTTTGTCGTGGATGGAGTGAAATGGTTTTGGGGCCTATGAGATAGTTGCTATCTACGGGCAATTGGAAAGGCTAGATAGTGAAAAGCAGTATATATGAAATTGATTCTTTTAGCCCATGTTATTGTTATGGTACCTGAGTGAATTCATGATGCCACTGGATTTTGTCTTGATGAATGAGGAAGAATTTTCCTGGAGGTGCTTGTGGATCTATTTCTCCAACTGGGATGTTGATATAAGAGCTATTTGGGAAAGTGATCAGGTTTACAATGTCAAATCCAGCTTTTAATGTTCCGTCTTCATTTAATTTAATTTCATCTCCAACATTGTTATTGAAGGAAATTCTCTGCAGAAATGGGTGGAGCTTGCAGATGAAACAGCATAATTATTAAAGGGAAACCAATATGCTTCCTAATGGCCTCACACAGACTTCTTTTTAAAATTTGGAGCCTTTCCTTACTAGAATTTAAAAAGTATGGAGGACTGCAGCCACACTGGACCATATTCCACATTCAATATTAAAATATTAACCCTAACCCTAAAAGAGTGTCAGGCTTAAAGAGAAACAGAGACACTTCCTAATAGTCACAAACAATACCTGTTTTTAAAATTTGGGGTCCCTCCCCCAGGAATAAAAAATATGAAGGACTGTAGCAGTTTAGTATAAATAAGAGGGTATGAAAGTATTATGTATTGTAAGTTTTGATAGGACACATAAATGTATATATAATGTCATAGCACTGTTTAATAACCATTAGTATTAGGTATAAATTGAAAAAAACTCAATAAAGCATTATAAAAAAAGTGTAATTTTGGAACCATAATCCATGCTAAATACTAAAATCTCTTCTAGTGCTTGGTAATTTTCTTCAGTGATATTTAGATGTTTAGAATAACTGCCCTATCTAATGATGTGTTGATTCATTAATATAATAGAATTGGAAGGGAACCTGGAGGTTTTCTAGTACAACAGATTGGTTGTCCAATTTGTTCTTTAAAAAGTCCCGAACTTCTGGAAACAAGTCATTCCATTGATTAATTGTTCTAACTGCCAGAAAATTTCTCCTTTAGTTATAGGTTGGTTGTGTCTTTGGTTAGTTTCCATCCCATTGCTTCTTGTCCTGCCCTCAGCTCCTGTCATTCTTTGCGTAGCCCACTTCTATCATGTCACCCTTGTCCTTCTTTTAATTAGACTAGATGTACTCAATTCCTGCAACTTTAATTTTGAATTTTTTAGCTTTCAGTCCATTAATCATTTCTGTTGTTCTTTCTTTCTTTCTTTCTTTCTTTCTTTCTTTCTTTCTTTCTTTCTTTCTTTCTTTCTTTCTTTCTTTCTTTCTTTCTTTCTTTCTTTCTTTCTTTCTTTCTTCCTTCCTTCCTTCCTTCCTTCCTTCCTTCCTTCCTTCCTTCCTTCCTTGCCTGCCACTGTGTGTAAGCATGAAGAATCTTAAAAAAAAACATTGATAAAGAGAAATCTTACCTGCCAGGCTTCTATTGTCTTTGCTTTCACCTGATCCCTATCCTTTTGTATGTTCTGATGTGTCCTAATTGTGTGAGCAACATGTAAGGCTTGAGCCAAAGCATAGACGGCATTGTAGATGCTATAACTATGGCTAAGTATGCTAGTTTCAAAAAAGGATGCAAGAAGGTCATCCAGTCGTTCCTCTCCAGTACACTGCTCATCTTCAGAAACAGCATTATTTGATACTGAGCAGCCAAAGGCTTGCTTCCAGACCTCTCTAATAAAGCCATCCTGATTTGCCCCATAAGGAGTGACAGCCTGTATGTATTGTTGGAAACCTGGAAGTTCCTTTTTGCTAATTGAGAAGGAAATGGCCCCATGGAACATTTGCATATCGACAGCTCTTTGTAAAGAATGTAACGTGAAATCGTTTTGGGCCATCGTGATCCACACTTTCCGTGTGGAAATTTCCTGTGAAAAATCAGAAGTTGTCACAGGAAAAAGTTTGGTCACCAGCAGAGTAGAGGCCAGCCACATAAAGACTATATTTTCTCCATGTATAATAACTGCATTTGCTGTTTTCTCTGTGAACACGACAACATGACTCACTGTTCGTTCAACCATTTCAAGGAGTTCGTAAAAATGGAAGTTTCTGTCAACGCTTTCGGTGAATTCGGAGCAGATTTTGTTTTGTGAGAGCATGGGCTCCAGAGTTTGGATGAAGTGCTCTCCATGTTTGTCATCTGCAATGATAAATCCGACCCATTTCCATCCAAAGTACAGGAGGAGCTGGACTAAACCCTCATACTGGACAGCTTCATCGGGGGCCATGCGATAAAAGGGAGGAAAACGTGATTCATCAGTCCCTACCAACTGAAATGAGCCATAGGAAATCTAAAGGAAAGAAAGGAAGAATGAGAGAAAAGGAGAATGACAGAGAAAGATACATTCCATTTTTTATTGATTTAAACCATTTTATTTTAAAAAATATGGATGCTTAATATTTTCATTTTGTTTAAAGACCTCCCAAAAAGGGAGATATCCTTTTTAAATCTTATATGTCTGTCTGTCTGTCTGTCTGTCTGTCTGTCTGTCTGTCTCTCTCTCTCTCTCTCTCTCTCTATCTATCTATCTCTAGGTATAGATAGAGATAGATAGATACAGATATATATAGGTATAGCTATATAATCATAATGAATATCATCATCAACATCTCAAGTCTTTTTCTTAAAGGTAATCTACGTACAGGTAGTTCTTGATTTACAGCAGTTGATTTAGTGACTGTTCAAAGTTATAACAGCATTGAAAAAAGTAACTTATGACTGTTTTTCGTACTTATGACCATTGCAACATCCCCCTGGTCATGTGATAAAAATTCAATTGCTTGGGAACTGACTCATATGTATGACCCTTGCAGTGTCCTGGGGTCAGCGGATCCCCTTTTGCAATCTTCTTACGAGCAAAGTCAATGGGGAAAACCAGATTCACTTAACAACCATGTTAGTAATTTAACAACTACAGTGTTTCACTTAAGATTTGCAGCTTTAGGGCTCAATTGTGGGTGTAAGTCGAGGACTATCTGTATTTGAATTTAAAGAAAAACATCTTTCAGTTCTTTTCTTCCACACAGCTAGGATAAGCCTGCAGGTTCAGACAATGCTACACTAAAACTCTGTATGACTCAATTCATCTTACTGAAAGCAGTGATATACTGAAGAAAAACACAGATGAATCAAAGTCCACCCTTTAACCTAATTTCTTTACTTCTGTTTACTTTAATTTCTTTACTTCTCTTTAATTTCTCTACACCACTTTACAGATAATTCATCAAGTTGCTTCTTGAAGGGGAAATCAAAAGCAGACAACTTATGTGATTGTCATAATTTTGAGATCTTTATTTATAGCTCCCACCTGTGGGATCTTGTAAAGCTGCAAAATTTCTGCCATGCGTATGGAGGTTTCTGGACTCATCCCTCCAATGATTCCCACAATTTTATTTATAGTCCCACAAATATAGTTGGGCACAATTTTATGCAACTTAAAAAGCAGGTCCAGTGTAGTACGATAGGTCATTAGTGCATCAGAGTAGCTGTCATAGATGTGGAATCCAAGAGTGATGTTGGGCAAGATGTGAAGATACTTGTTGATCTCTTTCACGGCAAAAACTAAAGCCAATATGTGTTGATAGAACTTGGTTATCACACTGCAAATAAAGTAACTTTCTTCAAAAGAGAATTGTGCTATGCATTATGCCACTAAGGAAGAGATATCCAATGGAAAAAACCCCACAGGAAATATGTTTTGATTCTGCTTTCTAGGCTGCCCTTGTATTGCATATATTAGAAGTCTAGCTGAATTACAACAATTTGTCTCTTCAGAATCAAGATTCATATCTTTATATGAAGTATTTAACAGATATTTAAACTGCAATACCAAAAGAACATGAAAAGGAAAAGGCTTCAGCATGATTAGTATATAAATATATAAAAATGTGACATATAAATATTTCACAAGAAGAGTTCTCCACTCTTCTACTTGTTGCAGAATACCTTATGCCACCAGACTTGAAATTCTAGACCTAGAAAATCTAGAACTATGCCGCCTTCCATCTGATCTAAGTATAGTATATAAAATCATACATTGCAATGTCCTACCAGTCAATGAATACTTCAACCTCAACCATAACAACACAAGAGCAAACAATAGATACAAACTCAAGGTTAATCGCACCAAACTTGATTACAGGAAATATGACTTTGCAACAGAGTGGTCAATGTCTAGAATATTCTACCTGACTCTATGGTTTCTTCCCCAAACCCCAAAAACTTTAACCTTACACTGTCTACTATTGACCTCACCCCTTTCCTAAGAGGTCTGTTGGGGGTGTGCATATGGGCATCAACATGACTACCATCCCTGTCCTATTGTTTCTTTTATTTTTATTTTTTATTTTTCTTATATGCATCCATATATTCATAACTATATTTTTACTTATATCTATTATCTTGTAAGCAATTGACAAAAATACAAACAAACAAATAAATAAATAAATAAAGTCATGAATTCCCTTTGGAATAATTGGAGAGACCATGAAAGATTTTATAGAAGGATGACATGATAACATTCCTGAAATATTTTAATAGTTGTCATGTAGAAGAGGTTTACAAAAGAATTCTTATTTTTCCTGCCCTAGAAGAGAGAGTTTATTGTCATATTATACTTCTCATGCAAGCTTTAGTGCTTAATAAACTGTTGTTTAATCCACAATTATAAAATGTTCACCTTATAAAAATAAGAAGCTCCTGCACAATCAGATCAAGAGCATCCAGTCTTGTAAAAGCTAAATATTTTGCCCTTTGAAATTAAACAATATTATTGCTGAAGTTAATCTCTAGTTGTCCAGAAGATATGCTCCAAACTCTGAAGAGAATAGAGGTGTACTCAGTTGGAAGAAACAGAATGGGCTGATTTTCCAATTAGATTTCTTTCTAATTCACTATAGAAAGAATCTAAGCTAAGTAGAACACATTTGCAAGGAAATACTACAGAAGATCTTATTGGTAAAGAAGCTGAAGCTGAAGAACATAGCCATATAGTTATAAATTTATTTTTCCTTCTATACACTATTTCCTTCTTATTTCTTTCTTAAGGGAAGATTGTGAGTAGAAGAGCCCACATTTCTACTCTTCTTGTGAAATTTTCTGTTTCAACTTTGAATTGCTCTTTCAAAGATTGTAAGATGCCCCATAATCTTTTTGAAGAAGATCAAATGGACTTCCAACTATTATAAAGGATATGTCCATGAAACCTTATATCTTCAACCATACAGTATGTTGAAGGAACCTCTCTATTTTACATGAGTTGGATTAGATTAAAATCAAGTAAGAGAGTGGTTTCTTACAATGGGAGGTCAACAGATTCCTCAAAAGGATGTCTCTTGAAACTAATTTCAGGGAACAAGTAATGGATGTGGGACATCAATCCACCAATGAGGAGTTCTCCATCCTGGTACCATTCCTGTGGAATTTTAAGGGCTTCCTCTCCAGTGCACTTAAGAGGTTGTACCTTCATGGCCAATTCTGGAAGCAGTAATATGGCAATAATAGCCAACATTCCTGCTCATTTGGCCTATTGTGTATTGCTGTTGGAAGACAGTGAAACAACTGCTTGATATCTGGCTTAAAAATATGTCATGCCTCAAAAATTGATCTGATCCTTTGTCTTAAGCTTCACATATGTTTGAATGTCTTGATGCTCAAATTGTGAAAGAACAGAGTTGCTCTCCAATCTAATGCTGTACCTAATTTTTTCTACTCTTTCTTAACTTGCAGTTTAAAGGACCAGCAGAAGTTCTTGGCCACCATAATATTTTCTCTTGGTCACCCAGCCCTGAATTTCATTTGCCTTACACAAATTCTTCCAATACGGTTATTCTGTGGAGCTGTTGAACCAGTGAGCCAACCAGTATCGGTATAAAGTCATACATCTCACATATATAAAACAATGGAGCTAGTCTAATTTATTGAAATCAAAGAGAATCTATCAGCTGCTGAATTGATTTGGCATTGGCTGATCAACAGTTTAAAAATATTAGCACTGGGATTTGGCTAATAATTCCTTCAGAAGGATCTTGAGAACCACTGGTGGATTGATCTGGTGATTTAATTATAGTGTCTATGATAAGTAGAGATACAATAACTCTGCTCATTGAAATGCTGAAGCAAACATGTTTGTGAGATGCCACAAGAAGATTTTTACATGTGTTCTGGTGGGAGATTTGAGAAACTGACCTTGAGGTCTATAATTGCAAAGCGAGCCTGTGGCATGCAATCAAAGAAGAGCAGAAAGATAAAACTTTCTGCACTACTTCACATGCAGCAGCAGTCAGAATTAGTATTACCTGCACCTTTAGTAAACCAAAACATTTTGGAACTGTTTTTAAATCTCTCTTAAGTATCTGTTTGCTTTCTTTGGTCAGGAGATGCCATGAGATAGAAAAGATCTACCAAGGTGGAAAGTCATAATATTGCTAAGTTGGCAGTCCACTTTTTAAGAGGAGACATTTCATCCATGTATGACGGGACCCAAAGTTCTTGACAAGAGAGGATGTAATTAGATGGTAAGGTAGTCTAGATGCATCTACCCCAAACATCTGAGAAGTCAAATGACTTCTTTCAGAAGAGACTATATGGAACAAATTGCATATTCTGTATTCTGAATCCGGCATTAGGAAAGGAAGAAAAAAAAAAGGAACGCAGTGTCTTTTGTTGTTTAAGGGATGAAGACAATGTTGGATTACTTCAAAGGAGAACGAGGCACAGAGGGAGTCCGAATTAATCATGTGTTTACTGCAAACAGACTCCAGATGCATCTACTTCTGGGGCTTCAGGAGTTCATCTTTTTCTGTATTCTGTGCAGTGGTAGATTTTTGTCTTCTGTACAGATGGAGATAGATAAACGCAACAAAACATTCATACAAAGTATTTATTATTGGTTCATCAGGTATCCTCATAACTCACATTTGTGATGAAGTTCTTCTTAATGTCCAATCCTTTGCATATCTATCTTGTAGGTAAAAAGATGGTTATCTCCTTATCCCTTTCCCCTCATCTCGTAGAGGTAGAGGTAGAGCAGCTACCACGAGTCTGTGAGTTCAGGCAAGAATGAAGAAACCTCCCCCAACCCATCGAGGGTCAATTTAGTGACCAATAAGGATTACAGATGTGGTCACATGACATGGACTACATTTCCCAGGATACCTTAACTACATTTACCATGATGCATTCCCTTAAGGGGACAGCTCACAATAGCTAACTAACTATCCAATTCCCATACACTGGCTGGATAGCACATTGCAACTTCTCAGAAGGTTTATGGTCCTGAAAGAGCAATCTTCGTGTTCTTTTGTCAGGATCCAACTTGATAATTAGGAATGGAAATATGAAGGCATGGTCCAACTTATATATATTTAGATGGCTCCAGAAATATGCTGATGACTGTTACTGCAAAACACTTCCAAAATGTGACATCACTTGCATTGTGATGGATTAAAACATCTGTCAACTCATGAAGCATCCCTGACTTGCTCTTGAGTTGCCATAGGCAAGGGATATGGGAAAGTGAACTTCACAGGTGCATCAAGGGGCTGGCATCTCAGTCAAAGCAAAGTACATTCAGACTGATGTGCCCAAGTTGAAATTTCTTCGTTGGGGAATGTGACTGATGACACATGTTGGGGGGAGGGGAAAACAGGGTCAGAGGTAAAGCACAAATTAACTGAGATCAGAGTTGTCTTCACCTGGTCCGTGCTGACATAAAGCTCCTAATAAATAATTGGATTTCTTTTGAAGCTTGGCTTGAGGCTCATGATTTAATTAGGGCATCTGTTGGAACCCTGACAACCTCATTAAAACTGTTGGAAATTTCCTATCTAGAAAGCTAACATGAATCTAGAATGTCCAGAGAGCCTTCATAGTAGAAGACAAAATAAATTACAACTTGCATAATTCTCCTGCAATGATATCCCCACACACATTTCATCCAAATATATTTAATGCCAATTTTCACTAAAATATCATTGTTCTTTTTGTAATGCAATTTTCAACTCTCAAGAGATTTGATCTAAGGCATCAGATTCAGGACTTGTGTTAAGCACACATACATTTGTTAAATGGCACAAAGACTTTATTAAGCTTTTACTTTTGTAATTGTTTTGTTTTCAGACTGATCCAGCAGGGCCTCTAAATATAGAAATGTGGAGAAAGATTTAATTTGAATTTAATTGCCCTTGCAATTGAATGTTTACTTCCTGAGATTGGCAAGTGGATTGTTCATGAATTTTTCTGCTTGTATACACTTTATTTAAATTCCTCTTGGGTGGCAATTGTGCCTGTTGCTGGACTGGGAGGCTCTGCTCATGGTCATTCATGTTTAAATCACTTCCTAATTGGATTAACACAATACATTCTAGGCACGGCTGCCCTAAAAATTTTCCCCCCAAACTCTAAACCACTTGGAAGCTTCAGTTGGTTCAGAATCCAGAAATTTGCAGAGTTGTGGGTGCATCAAGATTCAATGTGTTACACTACTGTTGTTGCAAGCTGCACTGGCCCCAATATGCTTTTGAGTGAATTCAAGATACTGGTTATCCAGAGATTTTTACCCTTCCACCAGGGGTGGGCTTCAAATTTTTTAGCAATGGTTCTGTTGAAAGGCTGGAAAATGCCTTTCTTTTGAGGATTCAGTTTTCCTGCTGGGAGGGCTCCAGTGCAAGGACACAGACAACTGCTTGGAAGCTGGTTTATTTTTCAGGAAGGCAAGAGATAGCAAGAAGTCTGCGTTCCTGGGGCTAGCCATCTTTGTATATTAAACTCCTGATTTTTATACCTTTTCTCCTTTTGTGTGTGAGTGCTTGTGTTTGTATTTCTTAATGTTTTAAATCCTGTCAGGGGGTTGTCTTCATTTCCGCCAGAGGGTAAACTCTGTGGGGTGGTTTGATTGGATTATCAGTTTCATCCTAATGTTTTCTTATATTTGTTTGGTGGCAATCTCCTGTCTGCTATGGAATTCATTTCGTATCTTTTGTCTATTTGTTTTGCTGATTTGGCATGACCTGTTGTTTGTAAGGGATTTCTTTTTCTTGTTTCCCTAGCTTTCTTAATTACTTGGCTTTTGTCTAGGGGGCTTCTTTCAATACCTTTTATTAAATCTCTTTTCCAATTGCAAGTTTGTTTTATAGCTGGCCTGATGTTCCCTTTGGGCTTTTCCTGCTTGGGTGTCACCACTGTCCTCATGAAGTTCCCTTTCCACAATCCTTCATTTTTTTTTTTAAAGAGGGTGGTCTCTGATTGAATGTCTGGGTATACTTGGTATTTGTGATCAATCTGGATCATTATCATAGCTGCCTGTCTCCCCCTTTAGTTTTCTCTTCTGAGAGGGGATACAGGCCTTTAGGCAGCTAAGGCAGGGTGGTATGCATCGACAGGGGCAACACATGAGGGCTCCAAAGACACAAATGGTGACTGTGGTTGTTATAAGGATTTTGAGCCAATGGAAATCTGGCATCCATGAGAAGAGCCATGAAAAGTCCAGGAATGATTGCTCCTGGCCAATATTCTGAGATAGCTCTTTCAGGTGGTGGATGTCCCTCCCTACGAGTTCTGAGGTTTCGTCCAGATTGAGGCAACACATCCCTTGGAATTTTTCGCAGCCATAGTTATGCTTCAAGAGAAGGAAGCCTATTGCTGCCCAATTCTCCAAGGTGGCTTCTCTGACCTCCCTCAGTTCTCTGTTAAGGGCATCCAGGGCATGGGAGGTCGAATTCAAGCTTTTTTTCCCCAGGGTACATACTAGTCTATTCAAATTTTTAGAATTTCGCACTGCCAATCCAGGTACCCCTACCAAGGATATTGCCAATGAGATGTATTCTGTTTTTGTGGGAAGGGAGACTTTGGAATCACAGTCTGAGTCTAGGGTTTGGAAGGCTCTCCTGTGTCATCTCTGTAGGGATGGCATAAGCATGGTTAACCTTCCCAAGGTGCAGGGGCCATTTGTGGCATTTGCAGGAAGGTATGAGTAGGCTTTTAAGCCACAAAGGAAAAACTATCCTGGTGGGAGCTTCAGGTAACTATATGAAAATGATATGGTCTCTGTATAGTTGCATTTTAGTTCTGTGTTGCTAAGACTGGTGCATTCTGTGACCCTAGGTGTGCTGCACCCAGTGACATTATGATTTCCCTCCTGCTAAGCAGACGTTAGTGGTGTTGAGTATTTCTCTTGCTAAACATCCCCATATGTTTTCCTTTCTCTGGGATAAGCTTTGATTCCAGGAACGCAGTTACTTGTGTTACAAATGTTACAATTATTACAGAAAATAATAATAATACATAGAATATATTGCATTTCATTTTCCTCATTGCTAGATTCCTTTTCTTCCCTTCCTCCCCTCTCCTCTTTTTTTTTTAAATAGCAATAAAAAAAAATGTAAAAGGTAGAGTATCAAAAAATTATGAGTAAGGTATGGTTAAAGTCCTTTTTGTTAAAAAAAAATGATGAAAAAAGGTTTTAAAAAAGGGAAAAAATGGAGAAGGTGAGACAAAAAATTAAAAAAAAGTTTATAACTCAGCACCTAGGAGTCCAGTTTTGTGTAATGCAACATTTGCACTTGGTTCCTCACAGTGGTGTGGTTCAACAGTGTTGAAGAATGCTGCAAGTGTCCATTGATCTGTGTCCCGATCTTTCTTGAGTTTGATGGGTGGGATTGATTGTGGTGGAGTTTGGCTATGGTCTATGACTGCTGGCTTTGCATGTGTCCAATGTAGCCAAGAGTCTCGTTCTGCAAACCTTTATGGCGGTGTGTGTAGTCAGTAAAACTTGGTAGGGTCCTTTCCACCTGGGTTGTAGAGGGGAGGTTCTGGTGAAGAACTTGATCCACACCCAATCTCCTGGCTCATATGGATGCAGGGCTTCTTCCAGGGGTAAGGTCTGTATCAGCGCACTCTGGGTCCAGAGGGTCTGTAGTCTCTTTTGCAGGGCTGTAAGATAAGAAGAGAGAACCCTATCCCCCCTATCTAAGCAAAGGGAATGAGGATCTAGGCTGAGAATGAGGATCCTAGTAGGGTATGGGGGTGTGTGTGACCAAAAAAGATCTCAAAGGGGGGGGGGAAATACCTATATCTTGTCTTGGTCTGGTTCTGAAATAAAAGAGGGCAATTGGGAGCACTTGTGGCCAGGAGAGGTGTGTCTCCTGACAGAGTTTGCCCAGTAGGGTCTTCACCTCTTTGTTTGTTCTCTCCATGGCTCCTTTAAGTAGCCCCACTTCTGATGCATCCCAGCCTCATAAGGAGGGTGGCAGGCTTTTTAAATCTTCATGAAGCCTTGTGTTGCTGGTTATCAGCATGATTGTCTTGTGTGTGCCTTTTCCTGGGATTTCCAATTGCAGCCCCTGTTTTCCACATGTTATGGTAGCTCCCATTTTACACAGGAGATCCCTTCCTAGTAGAGACAGTGGGGACTGGGGGCAAATAGTAAATGCATGGTCTACTGTGAAAGGTCCTAGTTCTACTGGTACATTGTGGGTAAATTCTACAGAGATTATTCCCCCCCCCCACTTCCATTATGCTATCCCGAGCCCCTTCAGCCACTGAAGCTTTATATGGTGGTTCAGTAATGAGGAGGTGGCTCCAGTATCAACTAAGCAATTGTATTTCTTTCCTCCTATCAGAATGGTTAAGATGGGTTCCCCTTCTGGGCCGTTTGTTTTAGGGGG
>NW_020769448.1:0-28123 GCF_900518735.1 Pseudonaja textilis | reverse complement strand
ATTGGCTGGCCTCATGTTCCTAGGTGGTGGGTGATACCGGTTGCAGGGGGGTTGTTGCCTACATTGCTTGCTGAAATGACCTTCCTGTCTGCACCTATAACAATGCTGACATTCGCCTTGCGACCATCCTGCTTTATTGCAATGCCAGCATTCCTTTGAATTATAGGGGGTTTTACCTGGCGTTTGTCTGGCATCATACTTCATTACAGCAAACATTTTAAAGTCTTCCTATCTTTCTACTCATCTCTTTCTATCTTCCTCTTCCTCTTTCAGCTTATCTCTTTGATCATAGACAAAGTTAGCAATCCTGCGCAACTCTGCTATGTCTAAGGTTGGCCAGTTAGAGATGAAGTGGTGGAAATGTTCTTTAATATCTAAGGTGGACTGATCCACGAAGGCTGAAGTTAAAATCCTTTGGTCCTTCAGGCAGCTAAGGTCTAGGTGGGCATATGCAGTAGCTGCTTCTGACAAGTGGACCCAAAAGGCATCAGGGTTTTCCTTTTCCCTTTGTGTTGGTTTTTTTTGAAATTCAGACTAGTTTAAAAGTTTTTTTTTCCTTATTTCTTCTAGAGCTTCTAGTAAATTATCTTTTGCTCTAGTGTATTTGTCCCATTGATTGGTATCATTATAATCCCAGTCAGGGTGATGTATTGGCCCTGCGATGTGGGCTGGGGCTGCCTGACCAGGGATAGTTGGTGGTTTGGCTATTTGGTCTGTTTTTGTTTTTTTTCCAAACAATTTTAATAGTTTGTCTTTCATTAGAAAGACTTGTAACAGCAGAGTCATGTCACCCCAGGATGGATTATAGCTGTCTATGATAGATTTCAGGGTTTTAATAACTGTTTGAGGATCAGCCCTGAAAGCTGGGGTATCCTTTTTCCAGATGACTAGGTCAGAGGCAGAGAAGGGAGTGTGGGTAAAAACATATTCTAGCTGTCCCCTATTTCTGCCTGGCACTGGCTTGCTTAAAAGGGGAACCATAATCTGTGCCTCAGTATTCCCTTCCCTGAAATGGGTTTCAGGCTTTTCTTTCTTTCTTTCTTTTTTCTCAGTCAGGTCTTTGGTCCTAACAATTTCAGCCCAGCAGTACCAATAGGGTATTTGGCTGGGCTTAATGCATGTTCTAAGTGCTTTAAGGGTTTTATAATCTAAAGTACTGCTATCAGGCCAAATTTGTCTACCCATGTCATCTCGCAATAAAGCCCACTTTTTGCAAATTCTTTTCACTTCCTTTCTATTCATTCCAGTTAGGACAGGCACTTGCCTTTCATCCCAAGCCTCAAGTAATTTATCCAAGGGGGTCTCTTCCATTGCCCTCGAGCTACAACTTCCCATATTCCCTACCTGATGTGGGGATTACTTTGGTTTAGCCGGGCTCCCGCTGTCAGTTTTCAGACAAAAAAGGTCTGGAAAAGACTCCGGTTTCCCTACACACGGAGTACGGGCCCCTTTCTCGTAGGGAAACTCCGCCGTCAGTTTTAAGACCCCCCCTAAAAAACGGGGATCTTGGAGGACCGTCTGCCCCCTAGCAGCACGGTACGGGCCCCTTCCTACACTCCGCCGTCAGTTTTCAGATCTCCCTTAAAGGTGGGGATCTGGAAGGACCTGCTCTGCTTTGTAAGGCAAACTATTTCCAATTTTGTTTGCCAGCAGCCGGTACGGGCCCCTTCTAAATGCACAGGGATTTACTTGCGGGATGCACTGGGAATATTTATTCTGCTTTCTATTTATTTCCCAACAACAGTTCCTTTCTCAGCCCACTCGGTTTTTCTTACGTCCTTCAGAAGGACTCACACTCTGTGATTACCCCTTGTGTTCCCAAATCCAGCCGGTCACGGCTTGTTGGAGCTAGCAGCTGGCTGGGGTGTGGCTGGCAATCACAGAGGAGGTGAGGTCCCACTGTTTCCGCAGAGAAAACCCACAATCACACACCTGGTACACTCACGCTTCCACTCCCCTCCCTAGTAAGATTATAAATTTGAAGCACTACTCACCTGATTTCAAGCAGCTGTTGAGCAGAAAAGCCCAAGGACTCCCTTTACTACCCTTATGCCTTCCGGGCTGGGTCCGTGGATGTTTTCCCTGGACAAAGAAGGTCCATGCCGGCTGGGTTTGGATCTGCGGGCCCGGTCCGGTGGCAGGGTTGGCTGGAAAACCTTCATGGTCGCCAATTGTTGAAAGGCTGGAAAATGCCTTTCTTTTGAGGATTCGGTTTTCCTGCTGGGAGGGCTCCAGTGCAAGGACACAGACAACTGCTTGGAAGCTGGTTTATTTTTCAGGAAGGCAAGAGATAGCAAGAAGTCTGCGTTCCTGGGGCTAGCCATCTTTGTATATTAAACTCCTGATTTTTATACCTTTTCTCCTTTTGTGTGTGAGTGCTTGTGTTTGTATTTCTTAATGTTTTAAATCCTGTCAGGGGGTTGTCTTCATTTCCGCCAGAGGGTAAACTCTGTGGGGTGGTTTGATTGGATTATCAGTTTCATCCTAATGTTTTCTTATATTTGTTTGGTGGCAATCTCCTGTCTGCTATGGAATTTATTTCGTGTCTTTTGTCTATTTGTTTTGCTGATTTGGCATGACCTGTTGTTTGTAAGGGATTTCTTTTTCTTGTTTCCCTAGCTTTCTTAATTACTTGGCTTTTGTCTAGGGGGCTTCTTTCAATACCTTTTATTAAATCTCTTTTCCTATGCAAGTTTGTTTTATAGCTGGCCTGATGTTCCCTTTGGGCTTTT
Source organism: Pseudonaja textilis (assembly GCF_900518735.1). Next base: position 25,391 of record NW_020769448.1, on the reverse strand, counting down.
CCTGCTTGGGTGTCACCACTGTCCTCATGAAGTTCCCTTTCCACAGTTCTCTGCCTAGCTGGTGGGTGGGTGTGGCCTAGTTGGCCTCCTGCACCATGGTGGTGGTGGTGGTGTTTTTGCCCTTCTTGGGCTCCAGAGGTTTTTCTCAAGCCTCCGGGAGGGAGAAAACAGCCTCCCTGGGTTGTGGAGACTCTCTGGAAGCCAGAAACTCTGTTTTTCATCTTCCCAGAGCCTCTGCGCACACCCTACACTTACCTGCATCCAAAATGGGCCATGAGGGGACTCATGGAAGGGGAGGGGTGGGCGGAGCCAGCCAGGAGTGGGATTTGGGGGATTCTTCGAACTGCACATAACCTTAGCTAGGGGCTCTCTCAAACCCCTGTGAACACCCAGCAGCCCACCCCTGCCTTCCACTATATCTGACATTGGGGCATGCTCCAGATCTTCTCTGTTAAGCAATGACATGTGGTGAGACAGGCAACATGCTTTTTCTGTTTTAGCACCAGCCTTATGAAACAGATACCCTCAAGATCTGGAACGCCTCAACACTCTGCCTTTACAGAAGGGCATGAAGAATTGGATTTCCTCCAACTACTGATCAGTGTGATTTTTATTGTGGGACAGTGATGGCATCTTAGTTATTGTGATGATTATTTGAACTTTGCTTTGCATTTTGTTGATAGAGGCTTCATTACACTGATGATTGCTGCTAGTTGTCCAGAGTCATGTATATAAGATGGGCAGCCATATAAATTCTCTAAATCAACCAACCAGCCATTCAACCAATCAAACACACACACTCACTCACACAAACTCACAGAGAACAACTTTAAACTCCTGATCTTTAACCTATTGTGATGGTAAAAGATACCTACTACTATATACATGTTAACTGCATTCACTGACAATTTATAAGATGTCCCTTGTATATATGAATTGCTGTGATCCAGGAAACTAAACTGTTTCTACTCACTTCCAGAAGTGGAATGCTGCCTGTACATCTGGATCCAGAACTCTCATAGATTCTTAGCTCTATTATTCTTCACCAACTTCTGTGGAAACTCCTTGATGGCTGGCTGGAGAATTCTGGGAGTTAAAGTCCACACATCTTTCAGCGGAGTGTGGTAAATTCTTGCTTCTATGGATCTGGTGCTTAGTGCCTGTTCTTAAGTTGCTGTGATCAGTGATCAGTGCTATCTACACACACACACACACACACACACACACACACACACACACACACACCACAGATGAACAATGACAGGAGCAAACTACAAAGTATGCCTCCAAGATTGCCAATTCATCCTAAATAAATACAACCTTTATTTGCTTCTCTGGCTGGAAGGAATCTTTTGAAACACATCTGGGATGCTTTCCATCTCCAGACTCCATGGCAGCAGGCAGCAAATCCCTGCACCTGATTTCAGCAAAACACAGGTTTCCAAGCCCATTGCAGAAAAATGGAGGTTGAGGGGGCTGGGGCTGGGGGGGGGGGCAGGAGGGAAGAAGAGGAAATGACTCCTGTCATTGTCCTCATCCCTATTTCGTAAATCAATCTGGCTATCAAACTTACAAACTGCTGTGAGAAGAAATATCTCCAGTCTCTCTCCACCCCTAAAGTCCTTCCCTGTGCCCTTAGCTCCAAGATGAACTTCAGACGCAAAGCTTGGTCAGTGCTCCAAATGAAAGAGAGAAAGAGAGAGCAGCCCATTTCTTCCCAGGCTTCCACTCATAATTTCTCCTCCTTCCCACACACTCTGGGGCCAAAACCTCCAAAACTGACCTCCTGAACTGCCAGACTGTTGTAACAGTTGATTTCAATGCTGTCCAACAGCTGCCTCTGCTCATCTGAGAGTTTGCCCAGGCTGGTAGCCCCTACAGAGGAGGCAGTCGAAGTGGTACTCTCAGAGTCTTCCTGGGATAGCAACAGCCCCTACAGCTCCAGCAGCACCCTGTGATACTTGTTGATGGCTTCCCAGCACTTCTTCTCCTTATAGCACTGAGCACCATGAATTCCAATGCTCTCGGATTAACTGCTCAGGCTTGGCATCCAGAGAAGCAGCAGTGGGGCCAGGTGAGCAGGTGGCTTGCCTGGCCTTCCAGCCACCCATTTGCCAGGCTTGACTGCCGCTTCTCCAGCTGCCAAGCCTGAGCAGGAGAAGAAATGCCACCAGAAGCCCAAGTGAGCTGCCGGCTTACCTGGATTCCCAGCCACTAGCTCACCTGACATGACCACTGCTTCTCTAGCTGCCAACCCCAAGCAGCTGATCAAAGAGTGCTGGATTTCAAAAGCCAAGGAGCTCAATGCTACAAGGAGAAGAAGTGAAGCCATTGGCAAGAGGCCTGGAAGGGGTGAGGTACGCCGGTTCACTGAACTGCACAAAAAGTTAGCTACCAGTTCAGGTGAACTGGTGTGAACCGACTGAATCACACCACTGGATAGTATGATCTAGCACAGGGGTGTCAAACTCAATTTCATTTTTTTAGTAAAAGTTTTATTGTTTTTTAAAACAAACATAGACAAACACAACATAAAAACACCAAGCCATCTTCCATATATATACGTACAGTGTGTCAGTAGGTTTATGGATTGTTTTGTGCTTCTACTTCACAGTCTTCACTTACAATTACATTGTATATGTTCTTGTATTGTCAATCAAATATTCCTAAATACATTAATATCATCATTAATCAATCATTTGACTATACTATTATTCATTCATGTTTTGCAAGGTAATCCATATTTTACTTAGTTTGTTTTATAGCAGTTCATATTATCATCTTAAATCTATCCTATAATCATTTTGTAGTTATAATAAAAATAATATATCTTTATATATTCATTATATTCTAAAAAAATCTACGTATTTCATTACCATGTTTTATTGTCTAACCATTGATAGAATAGATCCCAAATCTTATAAAAGTGTTTATCTTCTTGTTCTCTGATTTCAAACGTCAATCTACTCATTTCAGCACATTCCAATATTTTCTTAATAACTTCCTCTTGGTAATTTCTCATTCTTCCAGTTTTTAGCAAATACGATCCTAGCCGCTGTTAATACATTTACAATCAAATATTTCAATTCCTTAATGTATATTTCAGGTAAAATTCCCAATAAAAATATCTCTGGTTTCTATATGCTATATGCTTTTTTGTCATTTTTTCCAACCATGTGTGGATTTTAGTTCAATATTTTTTAGCATCTGCGCATGTCCACCACATATGGTAATATGAACCAGATATATGATGACATTTCCAACATTTTTCAGATTTGTTCTTGAACATTCTTGCTATTCTTGTTGGGGGGAAATGCCATCTGTAAAACATCTTATACAAATTTTCTTTATATGCTGTTAACATTGTCATTTTATAATTTTGAGACCACAATTTTTGCCAGTTCTTTAGATCAATCCCATATCCAAAATTCTTCCCCCAAGCAATCATTGTTTCTTTAACTTGTTCTTCTTCTAGTTTAATTAATAAATATCCATACAATTTTTAAATCACCTTTTCATCAGTACCTGTCAAAATCTTATCTAAATCAGTCAATTTATCATAGAAACCTTCTGTTTTAGAATCTTTACAATACCTAGAATGTATTTGCGCATATGAAAACCAATTCATCTTTATACCTTGTTCCTCTAGTTTTTGCATAGATTTAAGTTCACCCTTTTCATTCAATATTTCCCCATATCTAACTGTTCGTTCCTTTTGGTATATTATAGGATAAGAGAATGCTTCAATAGTCGATAGCCAGACTGAAATTTTCAAGTAACATTGCCTTTTAGTTTTCTCCCAGTTTAACCACAGGGACTCCCGTATATAATGTCTTCAAAAATACCCCTGTGTTTTAGTTCCTTTATACCATAAAAAAGCATGCCACCCCAACAACAGATCATGTCCTTCTAATGTCAACAATCTAGCATTTCTTAGCGTTATCCATTCCTTAACTCACATCAAATTTGTAGCTTGGTAATAGAACTCCCAATTAGGCAAACCAAATCCTCCTCTTATTCTAGCATCTTGCAAAAGTTTTAGTTTTATTCTCACTTTCTTACCTTGCCATATATATTTCAACACAATTTTATTAAAATCTTCAAAATAGTCTTTTCCAAGCCTGATTGGAATTGTTTGGAACAAATATAAAATTCTGGGTAATATATTCATCTTGACTGTTGATATTCTCCCTATTAATGACAGTTGTAAATTTTCCCATTTTGCCAAATCTAGAGCTATCTGCTGCTTGAGTTTAATATAGTTATTCTCTTTAAGTGAACTACATCTTGCTGTCAAATGTATCCCTAAGTACTTAATTTTATTTGTGACCTGGATTTTCAAAACATCCACCAATTCTTCCTTTTGTCTTGATAACATATTCTTTGCCAAAATCTTTGTTTTGTCTTTATTTATTTTCAAATTGGCCACCTTCCCATATACCTCTATCTTTTCTATCAGTTTTAGTGCTGTTTCTAGTGGATCTTCTAAGACGAAAACCAGATCATCTGCAAATGCTTGCAATTTAAATTCTTCCTTTTTAATTTTCATCCCTTTTATATCCTTTTCTTCTCTAATATTTCTATTCAGCACTTCCAACACAAACAACAAAGGTGACAGTGGGCACCTTGTCTTGTTCCTTTTCTTATATCAATAGAGTCCGTCAAATCTCCCTCTATCATTACCTTTGCCATTTGCTTATGATATATAGCTTCTATTGCTTGGATAATTTTTTTGCCGAAGCCCATCTGTTCCAGCTATAATAACATAAATCACCAATTCACATTATCAAATGCCTTCTGCACATCTAAAAATATCAAAGCCATTTGTTTTTCAGGGTGTGCCTCGTAGTATTCCAAAGTGTCCAAGATTACTCTTATATTGTCTTTAATTTGTCGCTTTGGCAGAAATCCATTTTAATCAGAGTGGATAAAGTTATTTAGGTATTTTTGGGGTGTTTCTGCTAGTATTGAAGCAAAAATTTTATAATCTGCATTTAGTAAGAAATAGGTCTATAGTTCTTAATTTGTAATGGGTCAGCGTCCCCTTTTGGGACTAGTATAATATAGGCTTCTGACCATAATTTAGGTATTCTCTTCTTTCATAACTTCATTCCTAACTTCTAACAATGGAAGATTCAATGATTCTTGTAGTGTTTTGTAAAATTCCACTGGAAGTCCATCTGGGCCTGGTGCCTTTCCATTATTTTGCTTCTTAAGTGCTTCAGTTAACTCCATCATTGTTATATTGCTTTCTAACATTATTTCAGTCTCTTTAGGTATCTGGGGTAGATTAGCATTCTGTAAATAATGTTTGACTTTTTCATCATCAATACTCTCTTGAGTGTATAGTTTCCCATAACAATCTCATACGATTTTCTTTTTCTCTTTACTTCCATAGCAAGCCTTGATCATCCATTAATTGCAGTATTTTCCTTGATTCTCTCTCCTTTCTCAGTTTATATGCTAACCATCTACCTGGTTTATTTGCATCTTCAAAATAGTTCTGTTTCACACATCTGATTTTCTGTGCTAATTCTTCTTTTTCCATTAATCCCATTTTATGTTTAATTATATCCATTTTTAACTTAATGTCCTTTTTTGTGGCATTTTCTGTAACTCTTTTTCAAGTCCTTTATATTAATCCTCTAATGTCTTAGAGGCAAGTCTTTTCGTGATATTTCTTTTCCTTGTATAGTCTATTATCAAGCCTCTGGCATATGCCTTCATTGTATCCCAAACATTCTGCGTTGATGTGTCTTCTTTTTTATTTTGTTTAAAGAAGAAAGCCAGTTCTTTCTCCACTCTCTGTATGAAGTCTTTTTCTTTTAGTATAGTGTTATTTAACATCCATCTAGATCTTCTTCTTTGTCCCTTCCATTTAATTGTCATTGGATTATGATCTGCCCAAGTACTTGTTTCAATATTTATTTCTTGGATATTAGCAAACAATTCTGTTGACATCCATATCATATCTATTTTGGACCATGATAAATGTCTGTTTGAATAGAAGGTATATTGTTTAGTCTTAGCATTTCTTTCTCTCCATGCATCTTTTAAATTTATTTCGTCTGTCATTTTAAAAAAGGATTTAGGGAGAGTCTTTCTGCTTTGCTTTGTTGTTTTCTGTGTTGTATAGTCCACTTTATTGTTTACAATTCCATTAAAGTCTCCCATTATAGCAACATTAGCATAGTCCAGTTCAATTATTTTCATATGTAATTTTCTATAAAATTCTTCTTGTTTGTCATTTGGGACATAGATTGCAATCAGGAGTGTTTTCATATTATTGTCCATTATTTCTACTATTAGTAGTCTACCATCATCAATTGTTCATGCTGCTTTTTAATATGTACTTCTTGTAGGCAGATTATATCAAATTTTAATTTCTCTAATTTATGGAAAATTTTCCTTCTTTTAACAGCTGAGTTAAGTCCATTTATGTTAATTGTATTCAGTTTTTTCTCTTCCATGATTATACTTTATAGGTAGGTTTGGCAGCTCTCGTGGATCTTGGTTCATGTTCTTTAGCTTCCACCTTTCCTCCTCCTGCACCTTCTTCTTTTTCAGTCACTATTTGGCAGTCCTCTTGGAATTCAATTAGTGACATTTCTTTTTCTGTCTCCTCCTCTTTCCCTCCAAAGTATTCTGTATAAAATAATTCAGCTTTCTCAACTGAATCAATTCTGTGTCTCTGTTCTTGCCATGTGAGCATTAAACCTTCTGGAATCAACCATCTATAATTCACCTCTTTTTAAGTAGAATTTTAGTCAGGAATCAGTATTCTCTTCTCATCTCTCTCACTCTTCTGTGTACTTATTTCAGGACCACAATCTCCTTGTTTTTATATTTCAATGTTTTCTCTCTTGCTACCTGCAATATTTGTGTTTTAATGGCTTTCTTTGTAAATCTGATGTGAAATTCTCTTGGTAGACTGTTTCTCATTGCATATCTTGTGAAGACTCAAAAGACCTCATCTATTCCATCTATCATCTTCTCTTTGGTTATTTCCAGAGCTTCAGCCAATATTTCTATCATTATCTCAGCTAAGTTTTGTCCCTTTTCTTCCTCTATGTTTTGGAATCTGAGATAAAATTCTGATCTGTCCATCTCCCATCTCAGCATCCCACTTTTATCTTGTTCAACCACAGTTAATCTGCCATCAGGATCTCCAATCTTCTTATCTCTTTGTTTATCTTCTTCTTCAATTTTTGGGAATCTCTCATTGTATTTCATCATCATTTATTGAATATTCACCACCTTTTCAGCAGTTTTTTTTCTATTCTCTTTTCAATATTCTCTGTTCTTGCTTGTATGTTTTGAATTCCTTGCATTATCATCTGCAGTGTCTTAATCCAATTAAAAAATCTCAGGTATGAAAAGGTGTACAATAAAAAAGCCACAAAAAAAAAACAACGTGAAAAATATATTTAAAAAAATGCAAGAGAGGGAAAGAGAAAAAAGAAAAAAAGACTACTCCCTTAAAAAAAAGGAGAGATTATTGATACTAATACTTGTCCTTTAAAATGAAATACAAAAGTAGAAGTTAAACTCGAAAAGGAAAAAAAAAGAAGACAAAAGCAAGTTCCAAAAGATCAAAGATCCGACTGATAAGGAGGGGTTTTGTTAAAGTAAGAAATAGCTCAGCTTAAAAAAAAAGTAAAAAGAGCACACTGCACCTTATTTAGTTATCCAAGGCTTTTATTAAGTTTTATAACTCTCTTCTCTAAAGTCTTACCGTCTTTTTTCTGTAAACTTCAACACCAGACTCCAGTACTGATAGAAACCCAGAAGAGCACCTGCAATAATACCCTCCCATGCTCTTCCCTCGATCTTATCAAACAGGCTCAAAGTCCTTGAAAAGAAGTCTCAATTCTTTCCCAGCTTTGTCTGGTGGAGAGGAAAAAAAAAAGAGATATAATATTTCCAAGCCTCTAGTTGGCAGTGTTACAAAATTTCCTCTGCTTTTACTTTCCCCCTCTTTTTCCAAACAAGATATAATAAAAAATAATTAAAAAGGAAAAAATATTTTTTTTAAAAAAAGATTAAAAGGGAGTCTCTAGCATAAAATATTATAAAGTCAAAAAGGAGAAAAGACAAAAAAGAAAAAAATAAGGTAGAAAAAAAACCAGTCCGGTTTCAAAATAACAATATATAAAAAGTCCAGCAAAGAAAAAAATATTAATTTGACTTCCTGTTTAAAATCACCACTTAATCACTTCTGTCTAAGATTTTACAGATTCTTTCTTTTCCTTAGGATGTTCTTTTAAATCTTAAAGAAAAAATTCTCATCAAACCGGCACACTTTCTCTTTCCGTTCTCTTCCATTTCAGAGCTGTCCCAACTTCAGTAGCTTTAATGGGTGCCTCTTTGCTGCTGGCAAAAAGAGCTTCTCCTGGATCTACCAGGGACTTTGCAGTATCCCTGGGATCAACAGAATGTACTCTTTACATTCACCTTCTCTTCGGCCATGGACAGACAATTTAACCTCCAAAAGGTTACCAGAGCCAAGAATGTAACAGAAGTTGCATTTGATTTGTTTTTATTTAGTTTAATTAATGAAATGCAGCCATATTTATATCTAAACCTGGATTATTTTCCCTTTTGTGCCCCATTCAAAGTTCTGGTTACTGTCATTAAATGCAAGAAACATAAGACCTGCTAGCATGATGTAAAATCCCATTCCCTCCCCACTCCTGGTGGAAAGTTACTGCAAAATCCCATTCCCTCCCCATCCCACTAACCTGCTTTCCAGCTCTGTTCTCCTTTGCAGGGCAACCAAAGAAGACCCATCCAATCATCTGGGACTCAGGAAGAAGAGAATAGATGGGGGTGGGACCAGTCAGAGGTGGTATTTGCCAGTTCTCCAAAGTACTCAAAATTTTAGCTACTGGTTCTACAGAACTGGTCAGAACCTGCTGAATACCATCTCTGCTTGTTCCCCATTCAAAGTTCTGGTTACTGTCATTAAATTCAAGAAACATATGACCTGGTAGCATGATGCATTTACTACCTGTCCCACGTAGTATTTTCCTGGCTGGATCCCTCTCAGAGAGTTGGCACACTTCAGGTTCCATCAGTTAAACAATGCCATTTATAGGGAACCTGGAAAGGCTGCTTTTCTTTAACAGAAGCTACCCTCTTGAATGAAGCACTTTCAAATTCAAATAGCCCTCACCCAATTTCTGTTTCAAAGGTCTCTGAAGAGACAGTTTAGCCCAGGCCTTTGGTAAAGATGATCAATACACCCTTTCTTTCTTCTCCTTGTTTCCATGCACATAGTTTTCTCAGCCATCTCTGTTCTTTTGACTTGTTCTGGTGTCTTAGTTTTGTTTCTTGTTTTAAAATACTTTAAACAATTTATAAACTGCCTAGAGTGACTGATTAACTGCCCATCCACCCACCCACCCATCCATCCATCCATCCATCCATCTATCCACCCATCCATCTATCCACCCATCCACCCATCCATCATCTGTCTCAGTGTTGCAGTGTCTCTATCTCTATTTCTTCTCTTCTCTTCTCACCCCCCTCTCTCTAAGTATGTGTGTGTGTCTCTGTGTGTGTCTGTGTGTTTCTGTCTCTCTCTCTCTGTCATGCCCCCGTCAGAGTCTGAATCTGAGAAGGAATAAAAACAGCTGATACAGGGACTTCCGGCGGCAAGGCAAGGTTGAACAGAGGGGCAGAAACCCGCTCGCAGTTCCAGCTTTTCTCTTCTTGAGTTTGGTGCGATCTTTTGGGGTGCTCAAGTCTTGGAGAGACCCGTGCAGGTGTGGGGGAACCTCGGACTGTAGTGTGGGGAAGGCAACCCCCCTGCAACAAAGAGGGAGCCCTCCAGAGCCCAACGATCAAGAACAGCCCCATGTCAATGGAGGCTCCAAAGTCCGGACTGCCACCGATGTGAAGGAAAGAGTGAGTGACAGTTTGCAAGATCGTTGAGAAAGACAGTGGTGGTAAAAGTTAGTTGTGGAGAAGAAAATTGGAGGAGTACAGATTGACTCTAGGCTGTTATATACTCTATGAGCATCTGCCGGGAGCCCTAAGAGAAAGCGGCTAAAAGCGAACTTGACAAGTGAAAGTGAAGGGGCTTGGCAGACAGAAGAGAGACAGAAATAATAAAGATTTAAAGAGGAATTTAGAAGATCAGCATTAGGGAGTGATTGAAAAGATTCAGTTATCATTTTCATTTGGATAGACACTATTGAATCGGAGCTACAAGCAGAACCAAGTTGATCGGGGAAGGAAAAGAGACAGAGCGGCGCCATACGCGGTATTCAGAATGCTGAAGTGGCTACAACAAAGTAACAGATTCAACTGACTGTATAGACACGATTTACTTAACAAACCTCGGGAAACTTGAGAACATTGCTCTATCGGAGGAGATAGCTCCTTCTCTCCATTTGAAGAAAATCAGAACAATTGAATTAAGGACCACTAAAACATAAGTAAAATCGGAAGCCTCTGATCGAGTGGGAATGCTGCTTAATGGTAGCTGTTACTCAGCAATTTTTCAGCCTCCTTTTCCGGTGTGCTCGAAGTGAAAATTCCCAAATTGAAAAGTGAAAACTAAAAATTCCTAACGCTAGAGTTTCCCCTTTTCTTTCCTTCTACTCTCTTTTTTGTATATATATTTACTTAAAATACTCTCCCTTCTTTTCTATTAGTTGATGCTATGTTATGTTGAAATATGCTTGCTTTTTTTTCTTGATTCTCTCTCGATAAATATGCATACACAGTAAAGAAATATTAGACTGTTAAAATATTGGATCAATTAATTTAGTTAAATTATTAATAATAGAGATTGTTATATTTTGAATGGGAATATAGGGGAGACAGTAAGAACATTAAGTATTAGTTATTTAACAATTTTAGAGCTCCCTAGATCATCATCGTAATTTATTGTGTGACTATATTTATGAATGTAATATATTTGGTAGTTAAGGTTACTTTACATTTAAGTTAAATAAGAGAAATACATATATATTTCACTAATTAGTCAAGAATATTGTTATTTAATAGATTGATAGATCTTGGTCAATTCTAGTAATAGAACCAAAAACACTGAATGCCAATTTGGAATAATATATTTAGTATTGTACAGCAACAAAAACAAATCTTAAAGGAAATGACTTCTACAACCACCACAGCATTGAAATCTGGCAGAAAGGTCAACCCCACAATAACAACTACCTTGGCAACAACCTCACCTATGGCACAAAAAACAATAGAGGAAACACTACCAATAGAGAAACTGGCATCTCGAATGCTAACATTCAAGCAATGTTTCTAACTTTACAGGATTCATTGACAAGACTGCAAGAAACAATGACTAAAAACCACAGTGAAACAAGAGCAGATATTAATGAACTGAAGGAAGAGATGGGGAAACTAAAGGCAGAAATGAAAGCGGACATCTTCAAAGTAGAGGATAAAGTGGGAGTATTGCAACAGGCCTTGGAGAAAAATGAAGTTAGAATAAAAGAGGTAGAAAAAAGAACTGAACGAATGGAAAGGGAGTTAGAAAGAGTGGATGAAGATCTTAAAAATGTGAGCAAAGAAATGGAGGACTCATTGGTCCTCCTAGAGATGGACAAGACAGCAACGTACTTAAGATTTCAAAATGTGTCAGAATCAAAAGAAGAAGACCTGGAATATTTGATGGCAGAAATACTGGCTGGTCTATTGAAGATGGATAAAGATGACATCCAAAAAGAGTTTGATGAAGTTTACCGGGTCAATACAAACTATGCAAGATGCCACAAATGCGCTAGGGAAGTCCACATACAATTTACTAGAAGATATGTCCGAGATATGATATATAGAACCTCTAGAGATAAAACAATAACATACAAAGATAAGGAAATTGTCATCCTTAAACAGATACGAAGGAGAGTAAGGGAACAAAGGCGTGACTATAAGTTTCTGGCAGCTTATTTAAATAAAAAAAGAATTACATTCAAATGGCTTATTCCAGAAGGAATGCTAGTGATGTGGAAAGAGAGGAAAATTAAAATAGACACTATGGAAAAAGCTCAGGACTTCTACAAACGGATGGTGGGCCCACAGGAGCAAAGTAGTAGGGAGGAATTGGAAACAAATTCTCAAGAAGAATATGGTGGACATAAAAATAGAACCGGAACTGTAGAGAACCAAGAGAACACTCACTTACAACAAAAGACAGAAGGAACCACACAAACACAAGTGCAAGAAGAGAGAGGAATTGTTGCATGACAAAGAGCAAAACAGAACTAAATAGATGGGAGAAGAAAAAAATTTACTATCAATAAACATAAACGGTTTAAATTCGACAAATAAAAGAAAAAGGGTATTAATTAAATTAACCAAACAAAATGGCGATATAATATGCCTCCAAGAAACCCATATAAAGAAGAAAGATGAAAAATACTTAGAATGCCCGAAATTAGGAAAGTTATTTACCACACCAGCGGATGACGGGAAAAAGAAGGGAATCGCAGTATATGTGAAAGAGAATATGAAATCAGAACTAATATGGTCGGATTCGGAAGGAAGGACTCTGGCTTTGCAGATCTGGATTAATGATATCCCAATTCTTTTAGTAGTAATTTATGCCCCAAATGGAGATCAAAAAGAGTTTTTTAAACACCTATATAGAAAATTGGTTGAATTGCAAAAAAGAAACATTTGTATTATAGGAGACTTCAGCTCCATTGCTGATTTTCAAAAAGACCACAGTAATGGTGGAAAGAATAAAAAGGGGAAGAGAGAGCTCCCTAAGATCTGTAGGGAAATGATGAAAGAGCTAAATCTGACAGATATATGGAAAAGACTACACCCTGAAAGAAAACAATTTACATTCTATTCCAATCCCCACCAAATATGGACACGGATCGACATGGCATGGATGAATGGGGAAATAGCAAACGATACAAAATTTTGCCCAACGAATGGGCAGACCATAACCCAATTCAGATAATATGGAAGGGTAGGGCAAAACCAAAGAGAAGATGGATGCTAAATACCCAATTAATAACAGAAAAAGAATATATCAACAAATTAAAGGAGGAATTAAATTTTTTTATAAAAGAAAACGATAATGGAGAAACTACGAAACAAAATATTTGGGACACAATGAAGGTGGTAATAAGAGGTATAACAATCTCTTATAACGCCAAGAGAAACAAGGAAAAATATTCCCAACAAAACAAATTACAACAAAGAATTAAGGAGCTAGAAACCCTCCTACAGAATACCCCAAAAGATTCAAAACTGCAAAATCAGATAAGAATAGCTAAACACAAACTGAATTTAATTGAACAAGAGAAAATGACCATGAATTTGAATTTGACTAGACAAACCTATTTTGAACATGCCAACAAGCCAGGAAGATGGCTATCTTACAAATTTTAAAAAAAGAAAGAAAAGAGATTGATATAAAAAGAATTAATAGATAGTAAGGGATACACCAGGAAATAGAACAGAAAAAAGAAATTACTCATAAATACTTTGAAGATCTATATAAAAAAGAAGATGTCAGTGAAGATAGAATAAGGAACTATTTAGATGAAGTGAAGGATAAGGCAATTGGGGAAGAAATGGTAGAGCTACTAAATAAAGACATTACTGAATCAGAATTGAAATCAGCAATAGAGAACCAGAAAAATAACAAAACCCCGGGCCCAGACGGGATTCCAGGGGAGCTGTATAAGGCAATAGCAGAACAAATTGGACCACTTATGGTGGAAGTTTTCAATGACGTTTTACTGGCAGCCAGGATGCCGGACTCATGGAGGGGGGGTGTTGATTTCGCTGATCCTGAAGGAAGACACGGATCCCAGATATATAAATAATTACAGGCTGATTTCACTTTTAAATACTGATTATAAGATATTCACTTCTATTATAGCAAACAGATTAAAAAGAATGTTAGATTTGCACATACATGAAGATCAAAACGGATTTCTCCCAACTAGGCAAATAAATAAATAAATAAAACAATTTAAGAATAGTATTAGACGCACTAGAATTTTATGAAGCCCACCCCGAGAAACAAGTAGCATTCATGATTTTAGATGCAAAGAAGGCTTTTGATAATCTAACTTGGCAATTTTTAATTCAAAAAATTTACAATTTGAACCTGGGCACCAAATTTGAAAATATTATAACTACCATATATGACACACAACAAGCTAATATAATAATAAACGGGGAATGTACTCACCCAATAAAGATAGAAAAAGGGGTGAGACAGGGCTGCCCACTCTCTCCCCTGCTCTTCATACTAGCATTAGAGACACTATTAATCTGAATTAGGCGGAATTCAGATATAAAGGGACTAACGGTCAAGAAAGAGGAATATAAATTGCAGGCATTTGCGGATGATATGATTTTTTTTATCAAAGAGCCAATAGATAGGGGACTAAAATTGATGAGTGAATTAGAGAAATTTGGAGCAGTAGCAGGACTCAAAATAAATAGAAAAAAACCAAATTAATGACTAAAAATCTAACAGAAAAACAAACATAGAACTAGAAGAAACAATGCATATACAAGTGACAAAGAAAGTGAAATATCTAGGAATTTGACTAACACCACACTGTAAGACACTTAAAGAAAACAACTATGATAAATTGATACATCAGGTAAAGAAAGATTTAGAATCATGGGGTAAACTTCAAATTTCACTACTAGGTCAGATCGCCACCATTAAAATGAACACCCTTCCCAAATTTTTGTACTTATTCCAAATGATCCCAATTAAATTACACAAAAAGTTTTTCGAAGAACTCAATAGAATAACCCTGAAATTTATTTGGCAAGGGAAAAAACCCAGAATAAATGTAAAAGCAATGCAGGATATGAAGAGCAGGGGAGGGTTAGCATTTCCAAACTGGGAGTTATACCATATGGCCACCTCATTAGTTTGGCTGAAGGATTGGGTGAACTTAACCAACAAAAGAATATTATTCCTAGAAGGCCACGATTTACAAAGAGGGTGGCATGCCTTCTTATGGGATGTAGGGAAAACCAGTCAAAATTATTTCCATAGACATTTAATCAGAGACGCACTACTAACAAATTGGAAGAAAATACAGAAAAAACATTATGCAAAAGTACCAATATGGATTTCAACAATGGAGGCGATGATTCACCCAAACAATCGAGATTACCAAAATGATTAAATACAAAGACTTATTGGACCCACAAGGAAATTTGAAACCGAGGCAGGAACTTCAGGAGCAAGGACAAAAAATTGACCAATGGGTTTACCTTCAGATTCAAAGTAGATACAAATGAGACAAGAAAGAATTTGGAATTAGCAATAAACTTCAACAATTAGATAAAATTTTATTAGGATCAGATAAAAAAAACATAAACAAATTTTACAATTACCTATTAGAAACAGAATTAGAAGAAGAAATCGTAAAAGGAAATATGATCGCTTGGAGCAGAAATGTAGGGCACAGTATCACATTAGTGGAATGGGAGAAAGTTTGGGGTAGAAACAATAAGATCACTAAATCAGCAGCATACAAGGAAAATCTTTATAAAATGTTTTATAGATGGCACCTTCCCCCTTCGAGGTTAGCGAAGTTGCACCGTAACATGAGTCCATATTGCTGGAAGTGTAGGAAAAAAGAAGGAACCTTTTTCCATATGTGGTGGTCTTGTACAGAAACCCAAAAGTACTGGAAGAAAATCAAAACTTGGTTGGAAGAAATTACAAAAGAGCAGATCGAATACAAACCAGAGTCCTTCCTACTAGGGATTTTTGATAAACAAATTTCCAAAAAAGCTAAATACATAATAATACACATTCTAACAGCGACCAGATTAGCTTTCGCTCAACACTGGAAACATCATCAAATTCCATCAGATGAAATGATTATCGAAAAAATTTCAAAATGTGCAGAAATGGATAAATTGACTTTGGCGCTAAAAAACAAAGATTCTTCACTATATTATGATAGCTGGAATTGTTGGTATAATTGGATTGACCAAAGATAAATTATATATCATAAGGCATAAGAGGAGCTATAATAATGAGGCATAAGCTATAAAAACGAGGTAGAGATATAAGTAAAGAACAAGTGTGTGTACATGACATAAATTAAGATTATGAAAAAAGATCTTGCAAACTGTAAAAATAAGAATACTTTTAACCTTCTTTTTTTCTCTTTTCTTTTCTTTTCTTCTCTTTCTTTCCCTCCTTCAAATTTTTCCCTCTTTTCTTTTCTTTCTCCTTTTCCTTTTTTTTGTTTATTTGTGTATGTATTGTTGGTTGGTTTTAATTGTAAAAACTAATAAACTATATTTAAAAAAACAAAAAACAGCTGATACGGAGTGGGAGTGTAGCTCCTTTGGCTGTGGAGAAAACTGGGGAAGGGCAAAGTCTGGCTGGGCAGAGCAGGAAAAAAATAGAACAAGGGAGAGGGAGTTCAGAGGATGACCCAGGCCCAGCCCCTCTTCATCCTATGGCACTCAAGGACGAAGAGAGAAGAGAGCAATGTGGGTTGCATGGCTTATGGGGAAGAAAGCCCTAATTCCCTTCATTATCCAGAGACAGGAAGAGTTTTTAAAAGAGATGCATGCTGAGTGTGGCAGCTGCTGGGAGCAAATGTGAGTTTATCTGGTGTTGACTTTGGTTATCTGTGTTCCTGGCATTCCCCTAACCATATTGAGTTATTGCCATGCCTTCACATCTGGAATTCTTGTTCCTGTCCTGCTGGACAAATTACCTAATTTTGTCTTGATTGGGCTTATAGTTACAGTTTTTGTTGATCATGTTTTGGACTTGATTCTCTGCAGCCAAAGACTGTCCCTGGGAGAGTTTTTATCCAGCCAGAAGGTAAGCAGAACAATGGAGGCAAAGTTGGAGCTGATAAAAGGACTTGTTCTGATTATCTGATTGGGTTGCCTTTGTGCCACACCCCAGGTCATCACAGTCTCTGTCTGTCTTTCTGTCTCTGTCTCTGTCTCTGTCTCTCATCTACTATCTACTTTTAAAGCACCCAACTTCCTCTCAGAGCCCTTATTATTGTAATGGTACCTGAGTGAATCCATGATGTCACTGGATGTTGCTTTGATGAATATGGAAAATTCCTCCTTGTGGATCTATTTCTCCAACTATGATGTTTGGGAGCTGTTTGGGAAAGTAACCAAATTTACAATGTCAAATCCAGCCTCTAGTGCTCCATCTTCATTTAATTTAATTTCATCTCCAGCATTATTGTTGAAGGAAATTCTCTGCACAAATGAATGGAGCTTCCAGAAGAAAAAGTACAAGGGTTAAAAGGAAACAGATTAGCCTCCAAAATGGCTTCAAACAATCCCGCTTTTTAAGTTTGGAGTCTTTCTTCCCCAGGAATAAAGAAGTAAAGAAGACTGAAATAGTCTAGTTGTTATATTGGACCACAGTCCACCTTATGGACTAAAATCTCTTTTAGTACATGTTGATTTTTTTTTTCCCGTGACAATTCAGAAAGGTATTTGGAAAAGATTGAGAAAAGGCCTTGGGAACAAAATCTATTGAGGAGAAACAGAAAAGTAGAAGTATGTTAAAGACCAGTTTTTTGGATGTGGAAGGAGGAAAAAGCTGAGATGTCTAAAGAAAAGACAATACTTTCAGTGGGTCAATGTTTGTAATATCTGGAAGAAAGATGAACATCAGTGATGTTTAGATAGCTGGTCTACAATAATCTGTTGACTCATTAAGTCTTGCCACTCTGTAGTGTTAAGTTTGGTAGGTCGGACTCACAGAGACGAGAGACTCCGGTTAAGTGAACAACAGCTCTTTATTTAACAGGCTAGTTCTGAGTAAAATAACAGCGCTCACGGCGGCTCTTCTTATAGAGCTAGCCGCGGCTAGGTGGCCAATGACATCGCTTTGAGTTTCCCGCAATTGGTTTCATCCAATCGCGGCAGACTCCTAGCAAACCAATCACAGCCGTCCTGACTGTCCAATCATGTAGCAGTCTTTGTGGACCAATAGGAATGCAGGGTTTCAAGCCTGCTAATATGGAACACCCCTCCCCTCTTGGTTTCATCCAAGTGGGGGGGTGACGTAGTCGCATAGGTAGGTGGGTTTTTGGACCTGCCTACTTGACCTGCGTGTCTCAGTAGGTCTCTGGTCATTGCCTGGTTTGGACGGGCTCTCAACCATCTTGGTGGAACCGCCTGGAAGGGTGAGCCGGGCCTATAGCTACGACTCCCACCTGGTCTGTCCGGATTGGTCGAGTCGTTCGCTCCGCCGCTCCCGCCTGGATTCTCTGGGCTGGTCGAGCTTGTCCGGCTACTCCTTTCAGGTGAAGCACCTGTCTGCAATGGTTCTGTGTTTTCAGGTGAGTATGGTTGGTTGATTGTTTGGCTTCTGATTGGGGGGTGTTCTGCTTGCATTAAGAGTTTTTCTTTTTCAATGTTTGAGGTCCCCTCCCCTCTGATTTCTTTGTTACCATCTGTGTGAGGTGTGCTGGCTAGCCTTGACCGTAGCTGGTCGATGTGTCACTTCCAGCTTCACCCATCGGTTGTTTCTAGGTGGTATGACTGGTGTCCGGTTATTTGGGTGATCTGTGCTGGTACCCAGAGAGGGTCTCCGGTGAAACTTTTTGCAAAAACAGTGTCACCAATGTTAAATGCTCGGTGTCAGCTGGTGGAGCCTGGGGGTTTCTCTGGATTATATGTGGGGTGTAACCGGTCTAGTGGTGAACGGAGTCTTCTGCCCATAAGTAATTCCGCTGGGCATTTGTTTGTGGTTGTGTTAGGTGTGATATGTTGTATTAGTAGCATTTTATTAATTTTTTCCTGAATGTTGCTGTCTTCTATTTTTTGTATGTTTTTTTGGGTAAACTGAACTATTCGTTCGGCCCACCCATTTGCCGCTGGGTGCACTGGGTGAAGGGTGATGTTAAAGCATTTCTGATGCCTTGGTTAGCCAGGTATTGTTCGAATGCCAGTGCCATGAACTGTGGTCCGTTGTCGGACACTAGCACGTCTGGCAAACCGTGTGTGGCAAAGAGTTTGTTCTTTTTTTAAAAAAAAACAAGTTTTATTGGTTTTACAAACAAACAAAACAAAACATCATTAAACATTAAAAACATAAAACCTCTTTCCATTGTAAATCTTTACAAGGCAGGTAACACATTGTTTTATATCACATACTTATAATTTATCCCATTTCCATATAAACATGTAAATTCCCTTTACCAAATTCCACATTGTTTCTCTTTAATCACTATTCAATCATATTTCCTTTCTAATTTATCTGCTATTCAATCATCACATTTATATTTTCCTCTGGCTTGTTTGTAATTGTTCTCATCTAGTCTTCCTCCGAGATTTTATTATTTAATTCTTAATTGAACACACACACATAAGACATAAACATAAAAACATAAAACTTTCTTTTAGAAAGTAATTTGGCCCTAGATTACCTCTTTTTGTATGGACTTCAATTGAATTCATGCTCTTCTTATTTACTTCCTGTTTGCCAGGCTTCGGTGACAGCAGGGATTCGCGTCTCTCCACGATCCCTGCTGTGCTAGCTGCCTTGGTGCCTCCGATCCTGACAGATTTGGAGGCTAAGGCTGCCCTGTTGGGGCAGCTGAAGATAGGGGGGATCCGGACAGGGGTTGAGGGGTATCACAAACCCCCTCCCCAGTCGGCAATAACCCCCTTCTCTCAAGACGGTGGAGCGGCGGTCTTAATGGCCGCCATGAAGAAGCCGGCAACTGGATAAAGAATGTGCAGGAGGAAGAAGAAGGAGTTTTAAAACGAAAGTTTTTTCTTGGTCGAACTGGGACCTTAAGGACATATTCAATATCTGGGAAAGTATTGGCTTTTTTCTGGTCGCTACAATGTTCCCGATTGATGTTTTCAGCAGCGAAGAAAAGTGATGAAAAGGGAAAGTTACTCTCCCTCCCTTATGGAATTAACAAATGGACAAGGAAAACCTGCTTTTTAATAGAAGGTAAAACTTAAACCCTTTTGTTATAAGTGGGAAGGGAGAGGCTTGGGAAAAAAATTTTTTCTAAGACTTTGCTAGAGGAGATGCCTTGAAGATAAAGAGAATAGAAATTAATTGTAAAAAAGATTTAAAGCACAGACTAGACGTTTTTACTTTCCCTAATTTGACTTCACCCCTGGAAGAGAAATTGTAAAAAGAAGAAGTTTGTACTCTGCCTGGATTGTTCGATGACTTCAGGATTTTGGGACTTTTGGGAACTGTTTCAAGTTTGGAAATAACTGATTGGCTTAATAATAATAAGAGGATACAGAAAAAGAAGAAGAAACAGTTTAAAATGGCTCTATCTCTTGATGGACTAAAAAAACAATATTTAAAAATAAGGAAAGAAGGCAAAGATGTTATGGGAGAAGCCCTTTGTTTCCTAGATATGGCGCTTGTCATGTGTCAGCAAATTAAACAACTGGAAGAAGCCAAGGAAGAAGAAGCCATTTTTAATGAACTAAATGGTGTGACTAAGAAAGAAAGGAGAAAGAGAGGAACGAAAAGGAAGGACTTAAGAAATAAAAAAATATTTATGAAAGAGAAAAAGAAGATGCAAAAACAACAGAATGCTAGAAAGCAAAAGGAAAGAGGAATGCAACAGAGAGGGGAAACCAAGAAGGCAGAGGTTTGGAGAGGAGGGGGTAAAAAGTTTAGGTGGGCTAAGAAGGAAAGGGAAAAGGGGGAAAAAGTTACAAAGGTATAAAACAAGATGGAGAAAAGAAATTTTTTTTTTTTAGGGATAATGGGTAATGTATGGGGTTTTTTTTCTTAAAAAAAGGGGGATTCTGCAAAGTACACATGAGTATTGTAATAGTGGTATTTGTATTATAAGTAGATAATCAGAACTTTTTAAGATCTAATAAAAGACTCAAATATTAAGGTATAACTTTAAAATGTTTAATAATGAATGATTTTAAGTTTTAATAAAATACTAAAGGGAATGTTTAAAATATTAGTTTAAATATAGAGTTTAATGGATTAATGTGTTGACTGTTATGGATTTATTATTATAGTATTGGTTTTTGAAATAGTAGAATGTACTAAGCAGAATCTGATTGGGATTTAGGTGTTATTTTAAATTTTAATTTAGGGGAATGATAGAAAGGCATCATACTCTGATTAGTGATTCCAGGGGAATCTATTCTTTTTTATATTGGAAATGAAACAGATGTAAATGGAGAAATGGACAAAAGATATAAAAATATTTTTTTTAAAGCAAGATTAAATATATAAAACAGAATTAAGACGAGGGAAAAGTGGAGAGGAGTTATATAATAGATATAGAATGGTAAACAAGATAGGTAATGGTATATAAGAAGAGTTTGTTTAGTTTCTATGATGGCTTCTGTAGTTGTTGTTTTCATAGTGCTAACTTCCAGCCAATTTGAATAAGCATCAATGGTAATCAGAAATGTGTGTCCTTTAGTGGGGCCGGCGAAATCTACATGGATCCATGACCAGGGGCCTCTAAGGGTTTCCCATTCCAGGATTGGTGCTGTGGGGGGTGTGTGGATCATGTTTGTTGGCATCTGTTGCAAGCAGCTACCCATGTTTTGATCTGCTTGTCCATCCCTGGCCACCAGGCGTAACTTCTGGCCAGGGCTTTCATTCGGATGATGCCTGGGTGCCCTTCATGCAACATGTCCAGTACTCTTTTTTGTAAGGTCTCTGGTATTACCACCCGGTCTCCCCAAAGTATGCACCATTTTTGTGAAAAAAGTTCAGTTTGCCGGTTCCTGAAGGCTTTAAAAGGTTCAGTTTTGTCATTTTCAGGACTCGCACCAGCCACTTATCTTTTTTTGTTTCGTGGGCAATGTCGGGCGCGATCGGGAGTGGGCTGGGTAAAGTTTCTATTTGAAGGACTGGTATTGTTGGTGCTGGGTCATCTTACACATCTGGAAGGGGGAAACGGCTTAAAGCATCAGCGTGCAAAATGTCCTTACCGGGTCGGTGCATGAGCTGGTAATTATAGGCGGCCAGGAACTTGGACCACCTAGTCATCCTAGGTGACAGGATGTTTGGGGTGGCCTTGTTGCCTGCCAATATGCCTAGCAGAGGTTTGTGATCAATAATGATTGAAAAGGGCCTACCGTAGATGTATTCATGGAACCTTTTCACTCCAGAAATGATCGCTAGGGCTTCCTTGTCCAGCTGGCTGTAGTTTCTTTCCGGTTTGGACAAGATTCTTGAAAAGAAGGCGATGGGTGCCTCTTTCCCGTCCGGTAAGGTATGACTGAGAATTGCCCCAACTCCAAAAGGCGATGCGTCGCATGTAACTGTCAGTGGTAGGGTCTCACTATATTGGATGAGGACTGCGTCGGAGGTTAAGAGGTTTTTTTGTCTGTTGAAAGGCATTTTCCTCCCATTTTCCCCAAGTCCAGGAGGCGGTTTTATCCAACAGTCTATGCAATGGTTCCGCCAGGGTCATCTTTTGGGCTAGGAAAACATTATAAAAGTTAATGAGTCCTAAAAATGCCTGAAGTTCCATCTTGTTTTTCAGTCTGGGGGCTTCCTTGATGGCTTTGAGCTTTTTCTCGGTGGGGTGAATTCCGTGTTTGTCTAGGAGGTACCCCAAGAATTCAAGTCTCTTGGTGCATAGTTGGCATTTCTTTTTTTTAACTTTCAGGCCAGAGTCTTTGGATTTTTGTAGTACTGCACTTAGACATTTTTCTAGTTGTTTTTTATTAGCCACTGCCACTAGCACGTTGTCAAAGTAAGGCATTACTCCCTTAATTCCCTGCAGCAGCCTTTCCATGAGGCTTTGGAAGACCCCGGGCATGATGCTGATGCCGAATTGGAGGCGGTTGCATTTAAATGCCCCCCCCCCCGGTGTGTTACAATCGTCTGTTCCTCAGCGGTTTCTGCATCGATCGGCAGCTGCTGATAGGCTTGTGCCAGGTCGAGCTTTCCAAAGACCCAGCCTCCCCCCCAGTGAGTTCAGGAGGTGCTGAACTACTGGCACGGGGTTGGCACTTTGCTGCAGGACATGGTTGAGGGTGGCCTTATAGTCCCCACAGATTCTTATGGAGCCATCTGGTTTGATAGGGGTGACTATAGGCATTTCCCAGCGGGCATGGTCAATAGGCTCTAATACCCCTTGCGCGATGAGCTTATCTAGTTGCTCGTCAATTTTGGGCTTGAGCGCAAATGGCACTCGCTGTGGTTTGAGATGGATGGGGGCAATGTCTGGGCTAAGATTGAAGGAGATTGGGGACCCCTTGTACTTGCCTAAAGTGTCATCGAAGACCTCTTGGAAGTCTCGTGCGAGCATCGCCTCCCAATCTTCTTCGTTTGTGTGGTGGATGCCTGCCATATCTATCCCTAGCGGCACGAACCATTGTAGGCCGAGCAGGCTGGGGTGGTCTTTGTCCACAATGGTAAGCGGCAGTATGTTGGTGCGGCCTTTGAAAGTGATTTTGAAGTGCCCGATGTCAGCTACGGGAATGCAGTTCCCCTGGTAGTCTCTGAGGATCAGCTTTTGGTCGCTTAGCTCATGTCTGCATATGCTGGGTATTAGGCATTTGATGGTGTGCCACGAGACCATGCAAAGGTAGGATCCGGAATCCACCTCCATGGTGCATGGTTGGTCTTCGATGTCCACCTCTACACATACCTTTCAGGCGTCTATGGTTGAGGAATAGCTGATGACAACCGTTTGGTGGGTTTCTTCTCTCTGCGGCATCTCATTGAATTGTTTGTTCCGGCCGTCTCGGCTCCATCGGCTGTCAGTCTGGCGATCCCAATGCTTGGGGGCGGTGCTGTCTCATCATCTGGGGCTGCCGCCTCGATGCCAGGGACTGTGGTTATGTTTATTCCAGCATACTTTTGCGATGTGCCCCCGCTTCTCGCAATGCTGACAAATGCATCAAGGAAACGGCATTCAGAATGGGGGTGATCGCCTCTGCAGCCAGCACACTGGAACCCTGACTTATGACCCTGCTGGTCCCGCCAATCGTGTTCTGACTGGAGCCGGTGGATCTCTTCCTCCTCGTAGTCGCTGTCAGAGGAGGATTCGATGTTGCCGTGGTGGGTGGTAGTGGTGTGTTTCTCCGATGTTGAAACCATCTCATGGACAGGATGGCGGTCGGTTCTGTTTGATTGCTGCATCTGGGCCGCCGATTTGCAGGTGGCTTCAGCTTCGGTGGCTTCGGCTAGGGTATCGGCGAGGGAGATATCGCCCTTGGCCATCAGCCTGCTTTGTAGTGCGGGGTCTTTTAGGCCGAGGATGACCCGGTCTCGCATGGCCTCATCAAGATCAGTGAATCCGCACAAACCTCCAAGGTCCCTTAGATAAGCCACGAAGTCGCTGATGCTCTCGCCCTCACGCTGGTCTCATTGGTAAAAATCGTGCCGGCGAATGAGGGTAGGCATGGCCGGGATGTGTAGTGGTTTTGGAGGATGGGTGCGAGGTTGTCCCAATCCATTGTCTTGATGTCCACAGGTTTTGCCAAAGCCTTGGCCATTTTAAACACGGCGGGCCCGCAGTGTATTAAAAATACGGCCCGTTTCTGATTGCCATTGGCGTCTTTCAGTTGCTGCATTCCAAAAACATCTGAAACCGGTCGATGTAGGACTCTCAGTCCTCAGTGGCCAGGTTAAAGGGTGCGGGTGGCATGGTGTTGCTGGGCATCTTGATGGTCATTTTTGTGCCATTTGCCATGTGCTGGATTGTCTCGTTGTCTCAGTATCCCATCCTCATCACCAGTGTTAAGTTCGGTAGGTCGGACTCATAGAGACGAGAGACTCTGGTTAAGTGAACAGCAGCTCTTTATTTAACAGGCTAGTTCTGAGTAAAAAAACAGCGCTCACGGCGGCTCTTCTTATAGAGCTAGCCGCGGCTAGGTGGCCAATGACATCGCTTTGAGTTTCCCACGATTGGTTTCATCCAATCGTGGTAGATTCCTAGCGAACCAATCACAGCCGTCCTGACTGTCCAATCACGTAGCGGTCTTTGTGGACCAATAGGAATGCAGGGTTTCAAGCCTGCTAATATGGAACAGTAATGATGGGGAACAATTCAAAACAGCATTGGGAAAGAGAAAATCTTACCTTCCAGACTTCTACAATCTTTGATCACTTTTGATTCCTATTCTTTTGTATGTTCTGATAAATCCTCCCTGTTTCAGCAGCACGTAATTCTTGAGCCACAACACAGATTGCATTATAGATACTGTAACTATGGCCAAGCATGCTGGTTTCAAAAAAGGGTGCAATAAGGTCTTCTAGTCTTTGCTCTCCAGTACATTCTTCAAATCGAGAAACACTTATTTGGTGGTGAACAGCAGAAAGCTTGGCTCCAGACATCTCTAATAAAGCTATCTTGACTTGTCTCAGATGGGGTGACAGCCTGTATAAATTGTTGAAAACCTGGAAGTTCTCTTGTGCTAATTGAGAAGGAAATAGCCCCATG
>NW_020769447.1:1248732-1277621 GCF_900518735.1 Pseudonaja textilis | reverse complement strand
TTCTTGTATTTCTTGTTTCGAGAGTTTGTAGTGTACAGTTTTTTACATCATTTTAGAATTGTATTCTTTGTTTATGGTTCTAGTAATAGATTTTTAATAGCCTTTTATTTTGCTATCTTATTGTGAACTGCTGTGAAGAGTCCTATAAGCACTGGAAGATGATGGTGAGAATAGTAAGTAATCAAAGTCCCAACTTTGCATGAGATCCAAATTCTTTGTAAGAATTCATAGAAAGATAAATCATGTTTGTATATACTACCTTTATTTTTCAAAGTGTATTTTATATCCATTTTACAATACATCTGGAGTATGGGAACCAGGAAAGATGAAATAAGGCCATGGAAATTGCAGTGAATTTGCGGACATGATACGAACAAGATAATTATTACACTCCTTGAAGTAGGCTTTTTATAGAGTCAGATTTTGGGTGTTTTCACTTTGAAAGTACCATGATCTTGCTGGCTTGAACTGATTATTTAAATAGTTTTAAAACTTAATTCAAGTTTTAAATAATCAAGCTCTGATTTGTATTTTTACCATTATTGCTTGGGTACTTAGTACGTACTATAACATTGTTTTACAGTGTATGTACTATTATGAATGTGGTTAACTGTTTTTTATATACTTTTTATCACATCCTTCATTGTAAAATAGTCCCAGAATTCATTCCATATAACAAATCATCCACTAAAATCTAATAAAAATGCAAAGCAATGGAAAAAAATTCAATATGCTAAATTTCTTTCATTATAATTGTTTATTTTATACAAGTTGTTTGGAGAGGACAGTTGTTTCTAGCCTCATCCTTCCTGAACGAATGCAACAGGAAGTGTCTTCATCAAGTGGGGCAATGTTTGTGCATGCTCAGTGTCTCTCTGTCCTCTTTTGCCCCAAAGTTTGAATTAGTTACAGATGTAGAAATGTGATTGCAAAGTCAACAAGGTAGCTTTAGCATTGTGGATATTGCAGATGGCACTGTTGGGTTAGGGTTGTAGGAGATGAGATATATATTATTGGTAGCCTCTCAGGAATTTTCAGTGTCTGGATAGACTTCTAATTAACCAAACCTAGTACAAGTTGCTTTTCTGCACTAGGAATCTCAAAAACATCCCCCTGAAATTGTTTCTTCCCATCACCAAGTTGCCATGGAATATTTTGACAGAAAGATTTGGGGGGGGGGGGGGGCTGTTAGGACCAGGAGAAAACTGTGGAAAATTGAGCACATTTTAGTATGCTGGAATTTGCAGGCAAAATATTGCAAGAGTTCTTCAAAGTGAACTAGATGTCAGGAGGATCAGCAAATGTTTTCTAGGTGTAGAATAGGGATTGTGTTATGTCCCTGGAACTTGCCAAAGTCCCCACCCAGGTCCGTTCATGCTGCGGGGGCTTTTGCTACCCCTCATTGGCTGGCCTCCCTCGACAGCCGGCTATAAAAGCCAGCTGCAGGGTCCGGCCAGCCGCTGATCGCTGTGAGCCTGCTCCAGGCAGAGCTAACACGTTCAGTCCTTTATTGCTACAATAAAGTCTTGTTGCATCCAAGCCCTGGTCTAGCCTCTCATTGCTCAACTACAACAGATTGGTTGAACTATTGGAGAGTAAGAAATATTCTGCTATATACAATAAAGCAGCTGATTGCTTGTTCTCTGAACTAGGAGTGTTAAAGATATGAAAATTAATAAAGTACTATATGAACTTCAGTTAAATTTGTAAATATTCCAAATTCTTGTGAGTACATTTAGAATGCTAAAGGATAGATAGTCCATTCTTTTGAGAAGCAAGCGTCAGCACTGAAAAGTTTCACCAATAGGCAAAAGATCTTTGCTTAAAAAAAAAAAAACTTTCAGGTAACAGGAAGTTTTCCTTAAAGTCTGGGTTTAATTGTAGAAATACAACAACACAGATGAAATCAGAAGCATCAGTTGTACAATGAAGACTCAGGTGGGATCTGAATGACAGCAAGTGGGTTGGAAAGTAAATACCTGTTTGGGTAAAATGAAAGGAATCCCCTTCTTCAAAATTTTGGAATCCCCTTCTTCATAATTTTGAATGGTCGTATGTTGAGGGCTGTCTATAAATTGCCTGTTATACCCCGAGGACTACCTGTATTTGACAGTCAAAATAGTGCTGAAGAATGTTGAGTGATGGGGGTTGAGGACCAGAAGGATGTGATAAATTCATCCTAATAAAAAACAATAATGTCATCCTGGTTTAAATGAATATGTGAATTTAGTTCGAAAGCCAATCAATTCTTAAAACCATTGGAATGCATTGCAGAAGCAGAGTAATGATTATTGCCCCTGGTGAAGTATAGAGATTCCTTGTGCTCTGTGATGAGTCTTAAACATAAGGTAGCTATCGATTTTCTCAAAAAGAGGAATCAAGTGAAGTTATACTTCCAGAATCTGCTAAGGACTACAGATGTAATTTCAGGAGCAGTCTGGGTCTGAAAACTAACAGAAATGACTAAACGGCAATGCATAGCTCTGCATGTCTGAACTCCACTTAATCTCTAGAAATCATCTCATTTTCTGACAAATCAAGATTTGGACCATTTAGGACATTTATTTGCCAAATGCTCCATTACCTAAAAGCATGCATAATGCTTAGTTGTTGTTTTCAATGGGAGTGCTATTAATATGTACTAATAGGCAAAATACTGTAGTCAGGTTTTTTTAAGAATATAGGCTTGTTTGAAAGGTCTCCTTTTGACATATAGTACAGGTAGTCCTTGACTTACGACCATAATTGAGCCCAAAATTTACATTGCTAACATTTGTTAAGTGAGTTTTGACCCATTTGTTACGTCCTTTCATGCCACAGTTAAATGAATCATTGCAGTTGTTAAGTTAGTAATACCGTTCTTAAGTGAGCCTGACTTCCCCATTGATTTTGCTTGTCAGAAGGTCAAAAGAGCTGATCCTGTGTCCAAGAATTTGGCAAAACACATCAAGAAATTGCAGCTTCCCGCAATACCAGCGGAACTGCAAAAAACTGAAGTATTCGGAACATTGTACATTTTAAGAAGATACTTGATTGATACCTAGGATGCTGGCAGCAACTCGTATCAACCATTAGCACCAGTCACTGGTATTTGTGATACATTTTTAAATGTTCAGTTTACCTAGTTTCATGTTAAATGAATAAAAGAGATAATGACAATAACAACAACAATATATTAAATTTACATGCCATCTGATTTCTGGTGACTCTGGACAGATTGGTAGTTCACCCCCATCTCAAAAGTGTTTCTTCACCTTATTTTTAACACTATTTCTTCTAGTGGCAAAGGTATCACTAATAAGAATGATCCCAAGTTGGGCAGGCTTTGTGAAAATATTTTCCCATATCCATGTTAGCATCTCCTCCAAATACGGGCTTATTAGAAGACAATGATGTCAACATTTTTATCTTACCACAATGTTGCACAGCATAATACTTTACAGATGCCCTGTAATTAGGGTCATGCTATATAGCAGGGCTGTCAAACTACTGGCCCATGGGCCATATGCACTCACGTGCTGGCCACGCCCATACCCGGTTTAGCGAAGGGGGGAAAAGTCCCGATACATCATGTAACGCTGCCTTGATGACATTTGATAACTCTGCTGTATAGGAAACTGGTGTGCTGAGCATAGCCAATCAAGGAACTGAATGGCCCAAATTGTATCATTTGTAAACTCTTTGAACTCAATGCCAGCAGTAGAACTAATCTGATTCACATAAGCTAAGCCATGAATCATGGTTTATCAACCAGGCTGTCCTAAGCAAACAAACCATATTATCACTTAGGATAGGAGTAAATTAGGCCTCTAAGGATGGATCAAAAATCAACCAGACTAAAATACGCAGAAGTGGAATAAATTAATAATCTGATATGCAATAACCCAGTTCCTTAGGAAATAGAATAATGCATGTTTAAGCATTTGCTGAAGCAGGGTTTCTCTAAGATATTTAAATATTTCTCGGTGTTTGTCCTGAGGTCAGCATTGTATAGATGAGTCCTAAGTGAAAAAATTCCAACATGTTAATTTATATGAATAGCCAGAATTAGAAATAGTTAACAGAATTTATTTAAATGTCAGAGAAAATAAGCCAATTAATTTTTCATGCAAAATTCTCCAGTTTTCTTAGTTTGCACCCCATTGCCCCATCTATCCAAATCAGCAGTTTCTCTTCAATTAAACCACTCCCAATTAATTTTCCACACAGATCTAGCTTGAATTCCTTTTCAGTAAATTCAATTCCTTTTCAGTAAATTACCTTCCTCCATCATGCTTCCATCTCCTCTTTAGAGAAAACTGTAACAAACTTTGTATAATGATCAGAAAAATAAATAAATAAAAAACCTATTTTTAAATTGTGCATATGACATAGAAATATCAGCTGCTTATGAAGGGGTTCTTCTGGGAAATATTATAGATCAGCAACAGACAAGATAGTTGTTATCTCTCTGTGGATAGGAAAAGTCACATAGACTCTTTTATTTTATATTTTAATATAAAAATATATTATCTGCCTAATAATTTAATTACTAGCCCTATTCTATCTTATCTTACATGTATAACATTTATGCCTACATCTTACAGTATTCCTAAACAGTCTATTCTCTTTGTTGCATGAACTTACATCAAAGTATCTACTACCATTTAGCTGTCTTCAAATTCTATTGCTGTCAACTACTATTCTAAACTGCTGAAGCATTAAGTTGGCAGCTCCTCAGTCTGTGCTCGGGAGAGAAGGAAGGAGCCTCATTAGCTACTGGTTGTAACTTCTGAGCAGTGGTGATGCTGCTGGATTCTGCTGTTGGTTTGGTGAAGCCAAGCCTGATTTTCCTTTATCATCGGTTTTCAGCTGTTCTACTTAGCTGCAAATTCCTCCTTTCTGCTTTACCACATAGCACAAATTGCTCCCCAAACACACCTACACGCTAGTGGTCTCTGTGTTTTTCTTAAAATCCCAGGGGAGAAAACAAAGAGAAGGAAGAGCTCATTCTGGCCACTGCAACACTTTCCTTCCACACTATTCAGTAGCTGTTCTCTTGTGCTCACAATCATAAGACAGAGAAACAAAACGGACATTTTCTAAAAGCAAATAATATAATGCATTTTTCAGGAGGCAACCGGACTTTCCTATTTCTTGTAGGGTGTTCTCTGCAGTCTTTTAGCTATACAATTTGGGGAGAACACCATTAGAATGGTGTGGGAGTAGGAATGGATTTCCAGACAAGAAAATTGAAGACTACAGGAACCAAGAGCATTACACAGGTGACCCTGAGGACACAGATAAACGACCCTCTACAATAGAGGTGTCAAACTCGATTTCATTGAAGGCTGCATCAGGACTACGGTTGACCTTGGGGGGGGGTGTTGGGGGGGAGTGGCCAACTGGGAAGATGTGGCCAACTGTGTGGGCGTGGACAGCTTGATGCCATTCACTAGGTGTGGCTGACTGGATGAGCATGGCTGACTGGGTGGGTGTGGGTAGCTTGATGCCACTCCCCAAACTGCAGACATATTTCCTCTTTGCGCTGGGTAGAACAGACCAAAGCCACGCTGGCCCAATGTTTCCTCTTCACATTGGGTAGACTGAGCTGAAGCCATGCTGGCCTGAGGTTTGCTCTTTGCATTGGGTAGGCTGGGCCAAAGTGACATGGGCCAGCCCCTTACATTTTCCAGGATGGCCTCACATTCGGCCCATAGGTCTTGTGTTTGACACCCCTGCTCTAAAAGGATGCAAACGACCAGCTGTCTGCAAGCAATATAAACCCTTCCATTGTCCACTATCCTGTAAGTGCTGAAGAAGCTTCTTGGATGAGAAGTGAAACATCTTCGAAAGAAAAAAACAAAGTCCAGTTGTCTCCTGAAAAAAATCACCTTTGGGACAACTATGACCTGGATGACCGAGATTTTCTACGGACAATAATAGATCTGCTTCTTGAATTTGCAGCAATCTAAACATCATTTGCAAGACCCATACATTTAGCCTCAAGCTACAAAGAAGCTGGGTACTTTTGACAGCAACCTGTTTTTTTAATTGAAGAGGAATTGAAATTCTTGTGCCATTAGTATTCTTCTATAACCTTGAATACATCTGTTTTTATTACAACAGTTATAATGTGCATCTCTAACAAATAAATGTTACAAATCTCTTCCTGGAATGCCCATTGTTCCCCATAACTTTGGGGGTGATGGATGTAGCCATACACCTAGTTCCATCCCAGCAAGTAGTTACAGATGTTTACAACCACAATTAGGAACAGAATTTCTATTGCTAAGCAAAGTAATTGTTAAGTGAGCCATGCCTATTCTATGACCTTTTTTGCCAGAGTTAGGTGAATCTCTGCAGTTGTTAAATGGACATACAGTGGTTATGCAAATATGGCTTCCCTCATTGATTTTGTTGGAAGTTGGCTGAGGTTGCGAATAGCCTAATTACCTAATTCTTGGACATTGCAACCATTGTAAATACCTGCCAGTTGCCAAGCGCTTGAATTTTGATCACATGACTATGGGGATGCTTGCAATGGTTTTAAGTGTAAGTTATTTTTTCCAATGCCACTCTAACTTTGAATAGTCATTAGACAAATGGTTATAAATTGAGGATATACTGCTACCATCAGTTCTTGGATGGGGAATCTAGATGAGACACAACAGGAAATTCTCCTTTCCTGGGTCTAAGAATTGAAATAAATATCTAGTGTTTTCTTTTAATTAAGCTCAATCTGTGTATTAATACAAACTCAATGTCAGAGTAACACAAAATAAAGTTTTACATTATTTTAGTAAAACCGATGAAGTAAAAGGGATTAATGTACCAAATGATATAAGACTTAGTTCCAAATATCAAAGCCAAGAGGCAGTCTATAAATAGGATGAACAAAACAACAGAAGGATGGAAAATATAAAGCTACCCAACTGAGCAAAAAAAGTATAAGATCTCTGATGCTTCTGTCTGCACTTTCCTTGCTGAGTTTACCTTGCTAATTATACTTCACCCATGGTTTTGGGGGAGCTGTGCCATAATACCAAGCCCAGCCAGGAGATTTGCTGTTATCATCTCTGCTTCTCTGAAGTCCTCTTAGCCTGAGGACAACAAAAATTTTTTGTTGTCCTCAGGCAACAATGCTGAATGCCACCTCTTCCTCTGAATCAGAGGTAGCATTCAGCAGGTTCTGACCAGTTCTGGAGAACCGATAGCAGATATTTTGAGTAGTTCGGAGAACCGGCAAAACCCCCCTCTGACTGGAGATTTTATTGTATCCTTCCCTTGCCATGCCCACTAAGCCATGCCCACTAAGCCACGCCCACCAAGCCACGCCCACAGAACCGGTAGTAAAAAAAATTTGAATCCCACCATTGCTTGGAATCCCATCTCCAGCCTCTTATGAAAAGAGGCCATAAGTTTAGAGTGACAGAACACTAAAGAGTATAGTCTACAGATCTCCACTGAAATTCAAAGCAGAAAAGGTACTGGGGAGGGAGGAAAGGAACAGCACTTAAGAGCACCTAATAGTGCTTGTTTAAAGGTGCTGCACTATTCCTGGTGACATAGAGAAGGTGTGAGCACTAGGAAAATGCATTCTTGAGTTATAAAAGTGAAGATGAATCACTGTAGAGTTGTATCTGTCACCACCTGTTTATTTAAAGGCATATTTTACTAGGACTTCTTGAATTCAGAAAATGATGTGCCATCTTGAAAGAGATGCTAGACCACATCCCCCTCCTCCCAAAAAACCTCAACTTTTGGATCTGCACAATCATGTATCATTGTCCATTATATATAGTCATCTATCACTCTTACAGAAAATCATCAATCCATACAGAAGGCAAAAGCCGTTTCTTGCAGATTGGGTTTTTTTTGCGGTAAAAAAGGGATAAAGCAGCAAGATTTCTTTATGTGAGCAGCATTTGCCCCAAAGGAAGACAAAATTAAGACAAATTCTAACCATAAAAGGAAGGTAAAGTCAAAATATTTGGCTCTTTCCATTAATTAATCCATTTTATTTGTAGCCTAAGGATCCAAATGTTAAAAAATATAACCTAAATGTTTAACAAGGAAAGTATTTAAGTAATACTACATAACACTTAAAATCTAGCTCGCTGATTTATTAAATGCCGTATTTTTTGAGTCATTTAAAAATTGCATTAACTAATATTTATTAAATATTTTACTTGTTAAACTGGTTTATCCAATGTTTATATTATAAATTGTAACTTGCTTTTGGGCCATTTGACAGTAATAAAATGGGTTAATTTTTTCATTACTATACTCTTAACAAATTTGACAACCTTCATATTCAAATGTAAATTATTTGGGAGATAGGGTAGAACTTATTTTCCTTTTTGATAAATGCGGTAATTTGCGGTTAGTTATAGAGGAATGCTGTTTTAAACTAAAAGGCTCTACAGGTAGTCCTCGACTTACAACAGTTCATTTAGTGACTATTCAAAGTTACAACGGCCCTGAAAAAAATGGCATGACCATTTTTTTTTTCACACTTATGAGAGTTGCAGCATCCCCATCATCACATGATCAAAATTCAGATGCTTAGCAACTGGCTCATATATATGACAGTTGGGAGTGTCCTGGGGTCATATGATCAGCTTTTGCGATCTTCTGACAAGCAGTCAACGGGGAATCCAGATTCACTTAACAACCATGTTGCTAATTTAACAAATGCTATGATTCACTTAACAACTGTGGCAAAAAAATGTGGCAAATCTTGCTTAACAAATGTTTCACTTAGCAACGTAAATTTTGAACTCCATTGTAATCTTAACTCAAGAACTACCTGCATATATGAGCTCTATTAATTTCTTTGGAAGTGGGGAGAGAAGAAATGAAATTGTAGACAAAAGAAAAATATACGGGCGGTTACCACAAAGATAAGGCTAAGAAAAAAAAAAAGCATGGGAACTGAATTAAAGATGCAGAATTCATCAGGAGCTAGATGGCTTTGGAAAGCCAACAAGCTTAGAATAAAGTAGCAATGACTGTATAAAGTTTGCCCCTAGCAACTAGTGAAGAAAGCACAATGCTTTTGAAAGTGAGCTTTCCATGATCAGGCTAACATACACCTCTATAAAAGTGATGGAAGCGTTTAATCCTTTTGAAAAAGCCATCAATTCCAGAGCTTTTATAGTAAGTGGACTGTATAATTTAATTAAATATTAAGGCAGAATTTGAAAAAGAAACCAGAATGTGACCTGTTGCTTACTTGGTTCCACATTTTACATTTACATTTCTCCTTTGTGTATTGTTGCTTTGTTAATCCCTCCAGAACATTTTGTCTTCTCCTCTCCCCTCCCTCCCTTCATTCTTAACCATGGTTCATCAATAAGTCTCAGCCTGTTTTTGAATAATGTTTATTCTATCAAAATATTCAGAAAGAAATTTATATAAAATGCAAAAAAAAAAACCCAAAACTGGCACACTTAGAAAGAGCACAGATGGCCTTACATCAGGAGGATTCTATACATTCAAATATTTGGAAATACATGATGAAAGAAACAAATTTGCTGTCTGTCGTGAATCCTTTAACCTTAAATCAGAGGATCGGACCTAGTGATTCCCGTTTCCCATGGGGAACATATATACACGAGTAGTATCTTCAAGCCGGTGCACAATTCCACTGCGTTCAGTTCCAAGCCCCAGTGACACACGTGCGAGAAAGAAACCTAAAGCCTTGGCAAGCTTTTTCCTCGTGCCCTCTCCACCCTTTAAAAATAACTTTTGAAAACGCCAGTCTCGGCTAAGGTGCACCATTCAGTTCAGAAGCTAAAGGATTTATGACGCATCTTTTTCCTTCGGCAAGATTGATGCTGGCCTCAGCTCATCGCAAGGCAATTATAATAATATCTGCGCTTTTTAACCGAGTTAATCTCACCTCTTACCTCCCCCCCCCCCCCAACGCCCCGCCTGGTCATACACGCCCCTTCCCCCAGCCTCCTGGAGGAGGAGGAGCCGCAGCGCATCCTCGCTCTCCCCGCGGAAGAGGTTGCTCTTCGCGGGCCAAGTGTGGCGGTAGATCTGCTGCAAACAGGAGTGGGAGTCCCGTCGGCCCGGGGGAGGGGGAGGTTAGGTTGAGAGCCGCCCCCTTTCATTCCCATTTCCCCGTTGAGTCTTCCCTCCACTGTTAGCGAAGGGCGCTGAGGGATAGCCAGCGAAGCAACTGCGGAGCTCAGCGCCGCCTCCTTTCTTTTCCTCTCTTCTTCCACCCGCCTTTCCTCTTCCTTGCCTGCATCTGCGGAGATGAGCAGCGCTAGAGACCGACGCCTACCTCGGCAAAGCTGGTGGGAGAGGAGGCGCTCGGGTTCCGGGCTTCCCTGAGGTGCCACGAGGATTCCGCCCGCCGGCGTCCGTCCGAACCTGAGCGGAGCGGCCGTCCCCTCGGCCAAGCGCTCCTGCCCTCCCTCCTCTGGATGCTACCGCTGCTGCTGGTCCACGGCTGCCCCCCCTGCGAGGGCGCGGGAGGCGGGGAGGTCGCATGGCGGCAGCGCAACGGCGGCGGAGGGCTTCGAGGGGGCGGCCCAGACAGCGTCCGAGGGTGCCGGGCTTGCGAGTTGTACGCTGGCGCAGGGCAGCCCCGTGGCGGCGGGCACTGTGGATTCTGGCCCTGGGAACCTCGCTGGGTCTACTCCTGGCGTGGTCGTCTAATCGGCTTCTGCATTGGCTGGCTTTCCCGTCTCACACGACGGTGCGCACCGAGTGGAGCCGTCAGCTGGCCTTCCCTGCAGTCACGTTGTGTAACAATAATCCGCTCTGTTTCCTGCGCCTCTCCAAAGGCGACCTGTACTACGCGGGCAACTGGCTCGGCCTTCTTCTGCCCAACCGGACGGCGCGGCCGCTCCTTGCTGAGCTCCTGCGCGCCGAGCCGGAGCGCCTGCGTTGGTTCGCCAAGTTGGCCGACTTCCGGCTCTTCTTGCCACCGCGCCACTTCGGTGGCATCAGCGAAGAGTTCGTCGATCGCCTCGGCCACCGCCTCGACGACATGCTCCTCTCCTGCAAGTTCCGAGGCGAAATGTGCGGCCCACACAACTTCTCTACCGTGAGTAGAGGAAAGGAGGGATGAGCCGAATGGGGTGGCTCTGCGGGGGTGGCGCCGTGGGAAAACCTGCGGAGTGGCCCGTCAAGCCGAAATCCCGGTAGTTCTCGGTCGCCACCCGCGCGGAGCCCCAGTAGTAATGGAAGAGTGGCTGTACCGTTCCGCATGGACTTTGCATGAGCTTTCCGTGGACAGTTCCAGTGCATGTTGAATGTCTAAAAATCCTGTACCTGGAAGTGTTAATACTTTCTTATATCACTATATTACTATTACCTGTTTGAACAACTTGGGCAGGGATATCCCTTCATTTGATCTTTAAACAATGTCTGAGCTAGGTTGGGCTGAAAGAGTAGCCTAAAATGATCCAGCTAAGCTAGAATGAGCTTAAAAGAGGGGGGTCTCCCCAGTGCTGCTTTTGACCATTAATGGGACCAGCTTTCTTCTCAGTGTTGTTTTTAACTGAAACAAAGTAAACAGGCTTATATGTGCCTTCCATCAGTGGGAAATAAGGCTATACCTGTTGAATTTCTTCATGTTCTATAGTTAATATAAGTGGCTTCTGCAGAAAGAAGTTTGATGCTGAGCAATGTTGTATATGTATACTTGAATTCTTTCAATAAAGAATAAAAATATTCTTTCAAATATTTTTAAATAGCTGTGTGAAAAGCACTTTTATAAGATTTTTCACTTCTCTGGTTACAGATTCTGAAAAGTAATGTCTATTGAGTTATTTTTTTTCCTTTTCATGCTTCTGTTTAGAGATACAAATACAGCTTTTCACACAGTGAAATTGAATACAGTAGAAAGAAGAATCTAATCTAACCTTAACTATTTAAAAAAAATGTGGGGGGGAGGTAGGTATGTGAAGAGACTTTAGAGACAGACACGTGTCCTATTCTGGGCAGCTAGAAAAATTGTGGTGCTGATAAAATACCTGGCAGAGGAACAGGATTCGTGAAATGAATAGCATCTGTAAGCGTATTGAATATAACTTTTACTTTTCATGACCATTCAGACTCCCAAGGAAGAAAAGTAATATTTTCCCTCCTTTAATTTATTTGGAGCTGACTGAAGTCTGTAAAAAAAGCAAGAATGATTTCTGTTTCTATATGGGGAGTACTTGACATTTTATAAAGAAAATCATGACAAGGAAGCTGTGCAAATTTGCATTATGGCAAAAGAAAGGAACAAGAGATAGAAGATAACTTCTTTTCTCAGGACAGAGTAATGGCTGGTACACATGCTTTTCTTAACAAGATATAATGTAATATTTTCTGGATAATCACAATATTAGTGATTAAAGATCTGTATTTTTAAAAAATGTTATCGACAATGGATAGTGTCTCAGGAAGTGGCCTGATAACCTTTAACTTTAAAACAATTGTAATTTTGTATGTAATGTTAAAGAAGAGGGCATGTGAGTAATAAAGCCCAATATTAGTACATGTTTAAGCTGTTAATTTGAAAGATCCTGTGCTGTCTGCAGTAATATGAACAGAAGGTTCCAAGCCAGGGAGATCTACCAAAAATACTTTGCTATAGATAGTCCCTGAGTTAAAATTATAATAAGTCTACCCATCATGGTTGTAACTTGTGATAGTCATGAAATCTTGTGACTGATCCAGGTGTATGGCCTTTTTTGGTTGATTGTTAAAGCATGGTTTAGTCCTAATCATGGTTGTATCTAGCAAGGGGATTTGTTGTACTGATTTCATGGATGAAGATCACTAAGACTTCAGGATCACTGCTCTTTCATTTCAGAGGAAGCTATTATTAAGCCAGTC
Source organism: Pseudonaja textilis (assembly GCF_900518735.1). Next base: position 1,264,793 of record NW_020769447.1, on the reverse strand, counting down.
TTTGATTTGCTTATTACAAGTCCTTCTGCAATTACAAAATTTGTTAACGCTTTGTTTTGACAATCTGGTTGAACATGTGTTAAAATTAAATTGGTTGTTTTAATAATTCTATTTGAAATTCTTTTAAAAAGTTAAAAACTAATCCACATTAATGTAAATGGAAAAAAAGGAAGAAAGCAAAGAGTAAACAACGTGCAAGAAAAAAAAAAGAAAAAGTTTAAGCAAAATGGAAAAGAAAAATATTTAAAAAGGGGTTTCCAAAATATTTCTCTTCTCATCCAATCAGCTTCTTCAGAATTGAAGAAGCTTCTTAGATGAGAAGCAAAATATTTTTCAAGAAAATACCAAGAAAGTCCAATTGCTTTTGGGGAAAAAAATACATTCGGGACTTCAGTAGTACTCATAAATTTTTGAGTGGTTTCTTTTAGACTTTTAAATACTCAAGATTTGTAGAAGCAATAGAAAACTATTCAAACTGCATAAGAAGTAGCACTGTACAAGATATTTCCATTTCAGGCAAGTTTATATAAACTATTTCTAGACTTATTTCATTATAGTACATTTCTGGTCAATATTCAGACCATAAATAAGAGCAGTTTAAAGAACATCAGAAGACATAACATATAAAAATAAGTAATATGTAGATGTTTGACTTTGTGAATGGGACATTATGCTATTTTGATTTACTCCAATGCCAGTACTCAGAATCTGTTCAGTTCACACACATATACCACAGAATATATTCATTAAATATAATCCTGTGTAATACATGCAGATGCTGCCCCAGGTGTTCTCACCAATACAGAGCCATCATAAATGTTAAAGTTAGTGTGGCACTGCTTGTGCTACAGGAGAAATTGACCTCCCGGAAATGGAACCAGCTATCCTGGAAGGAGGAAGCAATGTAGGCACTCAACCAGGTGCCCGGGAATTGATGGAATACCTGCGGAGTTGCTGAGACCACTGCTAACAAAAATATTGACAGTACTTTGCCAAAGTATTGAAGTCTGGTCAGTGGCCAAAAGAGTGGAAATGGTCAATATTTATTCCAATATTTAAGAAAAGACTTCTAACCACCAAACTATAGCGTTGATACTGAACATGAGTAAAAATTTCTTGAAGATAATTCAGCAACATTAGAATCCAACCGCCAACAGAGAACTGCCTGACAAGCAAGATTATAGAAGATTACAGAAAGGAAGAGGAATGTGAGATCATGTTGCCAATCTACTTTGAATGAAGGAAAAAGCAAAGGGATACCAAGAAAACTTATACATGGACCACACAAAAGTCTTCAACTGTGTTGACCATGACAAACCTTGGAACTGCCTCAAAGAACTGGAAATATCACCACACTACATCCAGCACATTCAGTCATTGTACTCTAGTCAGGCAGCCACTGTGAGAATGATATATAGAGATACAAAATGGTTCAGAATTGGAAAAGGCACTTGGGAAGATTGCATCCTATCACACACTCTATTCAACATGTACACAGAGTTATGAGAAATTCACTTTTGGGAGAATCTACCATTGGGGTTAAAATTGGTGGTAGGAATATCAACAACCTCTGATATACAGGATATGCTTGCAGAAAGCAAGGAGGATCTAGAGTAGCTAATCCTGAGAATCAAAGATGATAGTAAAAAATTTGGGCTGTACCTTGGCATTAAGAAAACAAAAATAACAACAATTGCAGAGAACACATAGATCAGAGTACAAATCGACAACGAGACCATTGAAACAGTAAAAGGAATTCATCTTCCTGGGCTCTAACATCAACCGAAGTGGTGACTGCAGCTGTAAGATCAGAAGGTGGAAAGCACTTGGAAGAACTGTGATGTTATTCATGCAGGAATAACATTTTGAAGAGTAAAGACATCAGCCTCACAAACAAATGCAGATTACTTAATGCAATAATTTTTCCAATGGAAAAGGCTGATAGGGGAAAGGTGGACATCTTTGAACTACGGTGTTGGAGGTGACTATTATGCATCTTGTTGACTGAACCAAACATCTCACTTGAAGCCAGAATCACCAAACAGAGGCTGTCATACTTTGGTTATATTATGAGAGCCGATTCACTCACAAAGTCAATCATTCTGGGAGTGATCAGCAGAAAAAAGAGAAGGGGCTGCTCTAGCACCAGTTGGCTGAACTGAACTAAAGGATGGCACTTGGGATGACCCAGTGGCAGATCGGAAGGAGATGGTGTGAGACAGAGGGGCATGGAGAGTTCAGATCCACAGACTGGCAAAGGGTTGGACACGACTGAATGGCTGATGACAATGCTTGTGCTGCTCATTACTTTATAAGGACTTTATAACAGATTTTCTATTCTATAAAGTAGAAGCATCTGGTTATTGTGGCTGAAACTAATAGGGTATGTATGTATGACTGTATCTATCTACCTACCTACCTACCTACAAGTGATTTGCTTGCTTCCAAGAGCCCGAGAGAGAATGCCTCAGTTACCCTGCTGGCTTTATTCCGAAGGTGGTCCTAGAACTCAGTTTTCCAATTCTAGCCTGATGTCTCAACCCCTATACTAAACTGTCTCTAGTTTGTCCAATATTTTTGTTCAAAAGTCAAATGATAGTATATGTACCAAGAGATGCCTAGATTTAAAAACAATTTGATAATGCAGAAGCTTAAGACAACACATTTCTGGGACATAGCTAATCAGCTATGAACATGAAAAATGGGAATCATATAATCCATCCTTGAAATCCCTAATCCTTGGTTGGCTGTAGTGATTCTGTACTCGGTGTATAGAGGCTTTTCGTCTATACTTTTTTGGAGCTCCCCCTTTTTTCCTGTGAGATAAATTTTTTAAGTATTGAAAACAGGAAGACAGACCTACTCAGAATCTTGCAACCATGGATAAATCTTGAAGGAACTGATACCCAGTGACATTCTAAGTCACATACTACCTGACACATCCATTCAATTCACAGGGCTCAATGAGGCTGTGATCTTTGTGACTAAATCCAGATTGAGGAAAGTTTGAACAGGTAAACCTGTGCTCACAAGGTCAGCAAATAATGATGTAATTTCTTCTCACCTGCTTGTTAATTCTACACTATTTCCTTTCCAGTGGGTAGCTGTAATTCTCACTTTGGCAGTAACCCTTAACGCCTTAGGGTTGTGATATTGTAGCATCTTGACAGAAGCCAGACTGGCAAGGATATTAGTTTCTCCCCTGCCATCATCTGAAGTTCAGCTCCCTTTTCTTCCATTTGAAAAATATCTTTCAGCACAAAGAATACCTGTTATCAATGTTGCTCTTTTTGAGAACTAGAAGGACAGCATCCAAAAAGAGCCACAATTGATGGCTTTGTGGAACCTGGATTCCTTGTGAAATCTAACTATTTTCTTGAACTGACTGTGTTTGTAATATTCTGGCTGAATCTGGATAATATGGGTTGATAAGACAGAAAAAGGTTGGATGTCCTCTTTTTGCTTTAGTATTGTGGCCATAATCACCAGTGTTCTTTTTTTCTCAATGTTCCTTGAGCCAATGAGAATCGAACTGCCAAACTTCTGTCACTGGCAGTCAGCAGAAGTAGCCTGCAGTACTGCATTCTAACCACTGTACCACCATGGCTCTTCACCACTAATATTGAAGACTTTCTGGATTAGATTGCCTAAGGTGAGAAGTTGTGCTGATTTCTGTCAAAATCCTGAACTCACTTAATGAAAGTCTTGGAGCAGTTTGAAATATATCAACTGAGGTTATCCCATCTATAAAGGGGATATCTCAGTCACTTTTATAGGACCATTCTAAGGAAGAGTGATAAACATGTTGATTATGTTTTTATATAGTTATATCACTGTTCATGTTTGGTAATTGCATTAATGTTTCCATTTAGTTCCATTTCTAATTAACGTAGGATAGAATTATGCACAATATGGAATGGGAAGTTGAAAAACCAGGGATCTGGAATCAGGAAATGAAAGCCAGGCGTATAGAACAAAAACAGTCACAAGGAAGGTGAATTCTTAAGTAAGATAATCTTTCTCAAACAGAGGCTATCTAGATGTTTGGTTCTATCCGAATTTTTAGCACCCACTGGCAAAGTATCTTGGAGTTGGAGCCCAATTCTGTTCAAGAGTATCAATCTGAAAAGGCTTAAAACTGAACCTAACCACACAGGATGGTACAGGTTAGAAAATAAGGCCATCTATTCTTCATGAGGCTATTATCATAATATCTGAAATGCTATAGGTGATATTAATCTTTGCAGCAAAAATATGCAGGCAATTGAAGTGAAATTTTATTTGCCCTGCCTTTATCAACACACTTTTGCTTCAAGCAGTTCTCTTCCCTAACATGACAAGAAAAAGACAAGATTCAGCTTCCATCATGCGTGCATATTTTACTCAGAAATATACAGCCTGAATACCTTTGTTTTAGACATGAATGGAGTCTATGTACTTCCTGTCATATCTGGTTTGACCTTTAAGCTACTTTCAGTTTAATACAGTTTGATGCCTCTGTTCTTTAGCAGCTCTCTTTTTTCATTTTAACAATGAAAATAATCATTGGAAGATTATCATCAGAAAAAATAGGGCAAGGAAATGATGTTTCTTTTCTCTGTTACAGCCCCCTCCTCCATTTTTTTGTATATTAGCAAAAAGTTTGTACTCTTAAGAAGAACAATGGCTTCAGGTGCAGTTTTGTAAAAGAAACAAGAGGTAGAATTGGACAATTTTTCTTCTGATTCTACGTAATGTGGTCCTTAGATATTATCTAGCAATGATCAAGAACCTGTAAGAGTAAATCTCATTCAGCGGATAGTTCATTTCTTCACGATCAAATTTCAGTCCAATTCTTAAAAATTGTGCCAGTCCAATGGCACAAAATTTGCAGTAATGTTTCTGATATGACCACTATTCTGCCTCTGGCGGAAAAAAAAACAAGATAAGGGGTCGGAGAGCTAAAGTTAAACTTCTGGTTAGTGCAAGCCTCAAATATTCTTTCTATATCTAATTACAAGTACAAGAAGAGAAAAAACACACCTCTCTTTCCAACAACTGGATGATGATATGCAATAACTTCCAGTGTTTGTAAAATTGCAGTGGGATTCCTAGTTTACATGGGGAAGAGGTGTTTTTTGTTCTGAATTTTTATGACAAACAGCCATAGCTGGAGCTGTGGATCTTAATCCCCACCCCACTCCATTTTGTATTGAATCGATCTGACTTCTCTCAGAATGTTAATAGCTTTTCCTTTCTCTTTTGTGGAATTTCATTTCATTGGATGTTCAATTTAGAGAGATTATTTTGAAATTTACTCTTGCTGTCATACCTGATTGTTGCTTCCTTATTATTGCCGAACAAGGGAAGGCTGGTTTCAGATTGCTCTCTTGAGAAATCTAAACTGGTAGCTCTGTCTTTTTTCTTTTTCTTCCTTAAATGAATGAGTCCAGACTTTCAGTGAGGAATATGAAACTGAAAAGCAGCCTTTCCTCTAGTCTGACTGCAGCATAGGGTTTCCAGCCCTTCCCCATCTTTCTGAGTTGTGAAGAAGGAACAGGAGAGAGATCTTACACACACACACACACACACACACACACACACACACACACAGTCTCTCTGTCTTTGTCTCTCTCTCTCTCTGTGTGTCTTTGTCTCTCTCTGTCTTTGTCTCTCTCTACACACACACACACACACACACACACACACAGCTACCAGCTGCAATTTCTGGATTCTTCCAGCTCTATTGTGCCTTCATCTTATAGTTGCTCTTGTTTCATCTGATCTCACTAATAAATGAAAAAATGACAGCAGAGAAAAACTAACCTCTGTCATTTCTTCTTATGTGTCTTGGATATGGTGCAGATGAAGCCTAAAGGAAGAGGTGAGTTAGTGCAATAGCAACAACAGGGATGGATGGTACAAGTCTTAATATTTTGTGGAGGGTATAAATACATACTCAATGAATGGGCTAATGAAAGAACCTTTGCTCAAGCCCCTAGACACCCAGATTTTATACACATGCATGCACACACGCGCACACACAAGCATATATTGTATGCTAATTGCATATTAGGCTTCCTTTGCAGCATCTATACCGTACTCAACATTATTGGCATGAACTAAGTGGAAAATGTGTTTGGTTTCAAACTTGAAACAAATATTATTCTGGAAGCTTTATTGAACGATTTCAGTAGATCTTTTGTAAATCTGTAAAAACAAAAACATTTAGGGCTCAACTGAAACAAAATCCATAGTGATTCTGGAGTGATATTATGGGAAAGTAGAGCAAGTCTGCTGTACACTAACTCCTGTCTAGTCCCTTCTTCATAAAGAATGCATGCTACCTACCTACACTCATTGAATTTTCCTGTGTCTTCCATTCCCAGCTTTTTAAAAACTGCTGCTAGCAGTGATATTCCAGTCCAATTCTTAAAAATTGTGCCAGTCCAATGGCACAAAATTTGCAGTAATGTCTCTGATATGACCACTATTCTGCCTTTGTTTCTGTTTCTTATTGAGATGGACTCGGCAGTATGGGGAGGTTCCCAGCATGCCATACTACAGATTCATTCATCTCAGACCTCCCAGTGCTTCCCCTCCTGCCTCCAGCTACTATTACCAATCTCTCAAGTGCAGCATATCCCATCTCCCCACATGTTCTCAGGTTCCTATCACCTTTCTCCCTCCGTGCCTCAGCTGTTGTTGCCATCACTATAATATAAACACACACCATCACCAAGCTCAGCTTGTCTGTTTTTCCCACAGTTAACCCCCACTGGCTGACCAAACACATTTTGGTTACACTAAGAACTGAACAGCCCTGTGTCAATCTGAATACAAATCACAACATCCAAGCCACGGATGTTTCTGACTGGGCATGCCAAATCAGCTGTGCTTTAGATGCATAGAACAATTTGTGTATAGAAGTAGAATATCATGCATACCACATTGGAGACAGTGCTGGAACTACACTATTGTTCCTGGTTTAACTTATTTGTTAAAGGTTTACTAGATTCAATGGTGGGATTCAACTGGTTTGCACCACTTCGTGTGAACCAGTTGTTAAATTGCTGGCTGGCTCCGCCATGCCCCTCATTATCTCGCCCCGCCCACCTTGACCGATACCTACAGTCACACCTGTGGCATAGCTGCTGCTGCTGTCTGGTTCCCTTGCTTGCCTCAGCCATGGCCCTGCAGCCCAGCTGATTTCTGCCTGGTGAATCTTCCTCCCTTAGCTACTTTCCACACAGCCCAGCCTGCTTGCCTGTACCTGATCTCTGCATGGGTGAATGGACATATGGCTGACACTTGGCTTCCAGCGCCAGAGAGAAAGCGAAAGGGAAGTGGCCGGGCTGCCACTGCCTTTCATTGGGGAACATGGAGTGAGATGAAGCATTTCTTGCCACCTCTTCTCCACACCCTCGTCAGGCATGTCAGGGCTTCCAGCCCTTCACTTTTGCTGTAATTTGGGAGTGTGGCGGGTAGGGAAAGGTGGGTCAGGGGAGGAAGGTTATTCCAGACTCCTGGGCCTATTGGCTTCTTCCCGGAAGCTCTTGCTCTGCCTTTTGGTGTCAGCGGTCAAAGATGAGGTTTTTGTGGGCAGAAGAGTTTGCCAGCACTGGCCAGATGCCCGCACTTCCCCTGAACATTTTTTTCACCTACCTGATTTCCAGATCAGTCGCATTTCTCCATCATGTTTCTCGCCATCATGTGCAGGGAACAGAACTTTGTGGGACTAAAAATAAAGTGCAATCAATCAATTTCAACCTCTCACGAAAGAAAAAAAATCTTGCAAAGTTGGAATCAATTGAATTTTTTTTAGTCCCGCCAACTTTTGTTTTCCTGCACGTGATAGCAAAAAACGCGACGGAGCTGGAAATCAGATAGGCAAAGCAATGCTTGGGGGAAGTGAGGGCATCTGGCTGGTGGTGGGTGGGGCAAGCAGCAGAATTGTGGTGGGAAAAAAAATGAAGCCTCCTGTTATAGCCAGGATCACCTGCACTAAACAAGCAGCAGCCGCGGTGGCTCCTCCTGCCGGGAAGCGTGCCCAGTTGTGCATGGACTTTCCTCAAATGGAATGTCTGTGCACATGGAGCGCTTGGAGAGGGAGTAAGAGAGCTCTACGACCTCTGTGTGCTGTGTGTGTGTGAGAGAGGGGGGGCAGTGATATGTATTTCAGCCAAGGCACCCAAACTTCTGGCAGTGATGGAGGTGGATTCTGAGCAGCATGATTCCCCCCCTCCCCAGACAGTTAGCTCCACCTGACCCTGACCCTGAGTCTAGCCATTCTTGCCCCCCACATACAACTGGCAGCAGGCTCTGCAGGACAACAGGATCTCTCATTTTTTTGCACGGCATGGCATATGCTTGCTACCTCTGTCTGCTTGCAAGAAGGGATCTCTGCTTCTCTCGGGATGCGGGTGCAGACACAATGCATTGCTTGTTAGGGCTGAGCAGGGAAGCCACTGTCATGCCATTCTCCCTCCCTGAGCATAGAGTTGAGGCCATGCGCTTCCTCACCTGACTGGCCACCAGTAAAGAGCTGCACGGATGACAACAGCTCAATGCCCCGCAGAGCATTGCCCATCTGCCGAAGGGGATGGAGCAGCCAGCAGTGGCAGGGTCCGCAGGAATCATTCTTGCCCTGGTGCAAGAACTCCAGAAGGCTGAGCACTGCAGAGCCAGGCCCTCCACACCGGCATCCAGTTCACCAGAATTCACTGCGTTGGGGCAGGAATGATTCCTGCAGGCTCTGCCGCTGCTTCAGCAGGTAGAATGATCCTGAGGAGAATGATACTGTGGTTTTTATCCAGGCGGCTCGCTCTGGAGTGGTGGCTTGAATGGCCCAACTAAAATTGTGCTTACCATGAATCACCAGTGTTGGCCTTGATGACTTCTGTGAAAGGCTTTTTGATACCCTTCCACAGCTCCTTTTCGATCTCGCCTGCTTCCAGGACAATGCCCCCCACCACCACCACATACTCCACTGCCTTGACCTGCCGGTTCATAGATTCCAATGTGAGAATCTTCTCATTTGGTGTCTTCTCTTTCAGCTGCAGCACTGAGGCCGCTCAGACTGCAGCTCTACTCCAACCATCTAGCCTAAGCCCAAGCTGGGCTGGCCACTCCATCCCCACTGGCAGCTAGGCAATGCTGCCTGCGGCATTGAGCGACTGTTGGCCACGTGGCTCTTTGCCAGTAGCCAGTCAGGTGAGGAAGCACATGGCCTCAACGCTACGCTTGGGGAAGTGAGGGGGCGTGGTGTTACAGCAGCTTCCCTGCTCAGTCCTGAGAAGCGATGCATTGTGTCTGCACCCGCATCCCGAGAGAAGCAGAGAAGATCGCCGCTTGCAAACAGACAAGCAGGTTGTTAAATTATTTGAATCCCACCACTGACTAGATTTATATCTTTCCTTGATTTTGGGCAACTCAGAGCAGCATATATACTGTAATGCTTTCCCTGTTTCCCCCATAACAACAATCCTATATGGTGGGTTGGAATAAAAAATCATGATTTGCAGAAAATCATCTAGTCTGTTTCTGTCCCTGAAGGAAAACTAAAACTTAAGCAGCCCCACTTTCGAATCCAGTGCCTTAGCTTAGAGCCCCAGACAGGTTCTCTACTCTTTCTACTTGATAATTATCATGTAATATGTAATAAAGTTAGATCTTTATCTTTCCCAGAATTGAATTTTCTATTTACTTTCCATTTTTTGTCAGATAAACCGAACTGTCAAGAGTTTGTTCAATTGTAGTGGTAGCAAATTATATGTAATAGATTGATAAATAAACAGACCAAGTTTATAGTTAGGTGGGTTAGGTTGAGAGAGAATGACTAAAGTAATCTTGCTGGCTTTCCTTGCTAAGATGGGATCATGAGTTGATTTCCCTACTTTCTAGCCTTGCTCTCATATCATCACTTCACTCTTTTATGGCATGTGAGAGATCAGCCTCCATGTACATAAATATGCGTGAATCTAACTGAGATCTCATTTATTTTGTTTTTGTATTAAAGTAATTTCCATTATAGATGAATATGTGTGAATGTGAATGATTTGTGACCGGTCAATTAACAAATAATTATTAAGTAATTGTGACACAAATCTTGCATTGATGAGCTAGTTAACATATGGGATGATTAACGTGTTTAATCAGTGAAAAATATTGTTTAATCACCTAATGACCGATTTCAGCTGTTTCCAATTAAATTAAAAAGAATATCCATTCCTCAAAAACTGCTACTTCCAGAGTCCTAGAAAGTGACATGTTGCCCCCACTACTTTTGAGAATCTGTTCTTTTACATAGAAATTGGTCATTTTAACCAATGTTGTATAGAGGAAAGGAATGACGATGATGATGATGATGATGATGATGATGATGATGGAGGAAATTGAAGGTACTCAACAGGAAATTATGCATCTGCAAGTCATTTGCAGTAAATATGAAAATCTGAGAAAATTCCAGTGAAAATAGTGAAAATCTGTCTTAATACTTCAAATATACAACCCAAACCCATCTGTTGCACCATTCCAATCTTCTGACCATTTGTCTCTGTTCTTCAACTCTTACATTTTCTAGGCTGCTAGAATCCTTACCAAGACTGCTTTTGTTTAGGGTTCACATGAATCACTCCTTCACATGAACCACTCCTTCATTTTCTTCTTAGACTGTCTCCCCTTCCCTACACAATTTCTTCGTTAATTGCTTTCTTAAACTGAAGCTTTTTGGTCCCTTTAATTTGCATGTTCCTTGCTTTCATCAGTTCATTTAACCTCTGCTTGAACAGTTAGGTCATTGGCAGCCTAGCATCTTCTGCCTTGCCAAGTCCTTCTGTAATATCAGTACAGCTCAACTGGTCATGACAAAAGGCTCCGTTGTCAATAGCGCACAATTATTATATTCATCAAAATATAATTTATATTAAAAACTATTTTCACTGTATTAATGCTCTGTTAGCTGTGTTCATTTATTCTTTTGGAAAGAGAGATGGAAAGTTATGCCACATACTGCCTGTGATAACTCTTTAAATTGCATTTGTTTCCTTTCAGTCATTCTTCTGATGACTTACATTTTGACTCCTTCATCATCCTGGTTGTTATGGCTTTTATTAGCCTCGAAGTGTAGAATCAAAAATCTTCTACTATTGATTTTCATCTTTTCATTGCAAGTTTTATCCATATGTTTGTTTGGCGCTTCCTGTTTAAAAAATAATCTGGTTTTCCACATTTATTGACAATGTCTCTCAGCCCTGACACCAGCAGAACTGTATTAACATTCACCTGCTTCAATTCTTGTCTTAGCCAGGGACTGTAATGACAGTCGGAGATGTGGATGGTGGGGGGAGATACTTCCCAAGAATGATCCGGGAACAGTTCTATTATTCAGTGATTTCTTTCCAACTCAGTGATTTTTGCTTTTCAATAACCTTTCAGTGCTCTGAAGATGGGAGGTGAGATAGAAAATGTTTTTTCCTTCATTCATACAGAGTTGTGAAGATTCCAAAAATATGAGATTCTTAAAAAATGATTGAAAATTGCAAGAGAAAAAAATATGGTAAGACTTGACAACACAATGTTAGAAAAGATTTCAGAAGGATTGTTATAGCCTTTTTCTTTTCTGTTGAAGCATAAGTGTTAATTTAAAATAGCAATTATTAAGAGTCCTTAACATTGCACTGCTAAGAATAAATATCCAGAAATAAGTTCCATAACCAATAGAAGAAAATATATGTAGCTCAAGATTGTTAAGTTCCTGGTATTCACTAACTTGGTTGTTTTCTTGCAAATCTTTCATTACAAGGCTATGTGTTAAGTCCTCTTCATTAAATTTGCATGTAATATGAAACAAATATATTTAATATGCAGGCCTTAAACTATTAAAAACTAAGAAAATAAAAATTATTTCTAATAAAGGAGAATATTTGTAGCTTGCAGTGGGGGATGGGGGCTTGGAACACTTTGAGTCTGACAGTTTTCTTGCCGACATTTCACCACCCAAACTGGATAACATTATCAGTGCTAGTAGGAAGTGGGGTTTCTCTCAATTTGTATTGAGAGAATTTCTCTCAATTTATATATCTGAGAGTGGTCTTGGAGGTTCTTTGATTGGAGTGTTTACTATTAGCTTGTTGATAATTCCTTGATTAGCATATTATTTACTTCTTGATTCTGGGTTGCAAAGGACTAAGGTAGCAAAGGACCTTGTCCTCATCTTCAATTCTGTTGATTGCTGATGAGGACGTATTTTGGTCTTTTTTTCCCCTTTTTGGTTTGTTGATGGTCTCTTGCACAGTATGTAAATATTATTTATATATCTATTTGTCTATTGATGGCTAATTTGTTAAGAGCGCTGGGCGTCTAGAAATTCTGTAGCACATTTGGATTTGGCTTGGTCTAGGATGATCACAGTTTCTCAGTTGAAATTATGGTTAAGTCTGTCCATATTTTGTGAAATTAAGGAATTCTCATCATGTCTTCTGGCTGCTGTTCATGGATGAGTTCTGTTAGTCTTCCACCTGTTTGTCCTATGTAGTGGCTGTTTGCATTGTACATTGTAGATGACTTCTGTTTTTTCTTCTGGAGCTGCTGGATCTTTTGGTTTACTTAGGATATTTTGGAAGGCTTTAGTTGGTTTATGTGCTATGGGGATGCCATGCAGAGGTGCTATTCAGCAGGTTCTGACCAGTTCTGGAGAACCGGTAGCAGAAATTTTGAGTAGTTCGGAGAACTGGAAAATACCACCTCTGACTGGAGATTTTACAATATCCTTCCCCTGCCACAACCACCAAGCCACGTCCACAGAACCGGTAGTAAAAAAAAATTGAATCCCACCACTGATGCCATGTGGTAGTAATTTGTTTCTCCTAGCATGTAAAAAGCACTGAATTCAGCCTTCAGCTTTGTGGGGTGCGGTCATATATCAACTATCTTTCCATTTTCCAGTTATGAACAAGATAGACACTAGATAGAGACTAGGTAATAAAAAAGACAGTAAAAAAAAATCCACTGTTCTTCCTTAGTTTTCTTTGCAAAGTAATTTTGTTGACAAGTTCTTAGTGTGTGGTTTGGCAGCAACAGAGAGGGGTGGTGGGGTGTCTGGGATCTTCCTGCAGGGAATATGAAAATGGGAAGCCCACAGGCTATGCTGCTGCCGCAGTGTGCTCTGCCCATCCACTCACTCATTTGCCTGCCCAGCTCCCCTTGCTTGCTCACTCACCTGCCTGCCCTAGTCTCCATCCAGATACCTGCAGTGAGTTGTTCCCACAGTGAATCGCCTATGTTGAGTTGTCCTACAATGACATGGCAGCAGTGAGTAGACAGAGGTAACTTGTCAGTGGCGAGGGACTGCCCCCAGCTGGCCACACAGAATTGCCCTAGACCCCCATTCCTTTTACCAGCTTAGATTTATTTGTTCTTTCTCTGTGTTTCAGCTCATTTTTCATTACTAGCATTTGATTTCTTGGTTTCTCAAAGGTTACTATTTAAAATTCGACTGCTATTCAAGATAATCTTACAAGATGTCTAATTCCTGTCGATTTAGTTGTTAACTGTTAAAATACTTTTGTCACTGATTTAATTTAGACAGAGTTTTTTCTTTGATGGACAACTTAAAAGAAGTTTATTGGGAACAAGCTGCTCAACTGGAACAGTATGCTAAGGGCTCTTAAAAGCAGATGCTACGTGTCTATGTTGCTTTCCTTGCAAGTATTCACTGTCTCCCAATCCAGATTATCAGGCAGCAACTTCGATAGGAGAGAATGGGGAGAGAAGGAAAGGATGCTAGAGGAAAAAGGACAAAGTAAGAGTGTAAAAGAAGATGAGTAGGCAGAACATGTTGTGGGGTGAGGCTCTGAAGGCATGTAGCTCAAAGTCATCTTTGTCTTTGCAGTACCAAACACCAGGCCATGCTAAATCTTTTATGGAGAATGGAAACTTGGGATGTTGTTACTGCTTAATTCTGTCTGAGATTCTAGTGCAAATTAGGCATTAAACAGTTTAGGATTGAAGTTCCTATATCTGTTTTCCCTATCTATTTTTTTTTTCTGGTTAAGACAGTGTAGTCCTGATGGAGCAGCAGACAAATTGACACCCTACAGAAGCAGAAAGAAGTAGAAATCTGTTTCCTAGATTTAAGATTGCAAATATTTTCTTGAAAGTTTATGATACAAATGAAATCTCAGGAGCTTTCAGACAAACTCTACAATATTGCTATTGGTGAGAGGCTTCAGTACTCCGTATACTGTTCCTTGCCACTCCCCATAATTAGGAGAAGCAGAATGAATGAGAACACATACATTTGATTAACATATATGATTGATGCAGTTTGCAGAAATATGTGTTTGATGTCATGGAATTTCCTGAATTTTAGAATACAAACAATTCTATGCTGAAAGGTTGTTGGATGGACAGGATAATATCTGGAATACTCTAATTCCACTTCTGGATTATTTTCTTGCAGCCAATTCTTTTTTTTTTTTTTGCCTGTATATGGTCTGCATACATTCTTTTATTTTATTCTAAGTGGAAAGCTTATTATTGTTGCACACTGCACTCCTGATTCAGTTATCCCAATTAAAGGACTAAGCAAAGAAAGTATATTATTTGATCTAAGATAACATGAGGAAGGAAATAATCACTGCAATCGAATGCTTTATAACATTAGAAGAGAGCTTTAGATTGTGGAAGAGTGAGTGAGGTGGAATGTTGGGAAGAGTCTGCAGTGTTTTCTCATTATTTGGCTGTGAAGCAAAGCATGGCAAGAGGTGTGATTAATGGGATACCTTGGAATCTCCAAAGTTAATTACAAGTGAAGTGTGTGTGTGTTATTTTCTAATGCTATCACCATTTGCTTCCCAAATAAAGAGCCTATTGTAGAATAATCAGATGGAAATTTCTGTGTTAATTTGCTGCATGGTGAAGTATTTGTCAATAGCTGTGCTTCTTCCACTTTCCCCCAGGTTGTCAAAAGAAGTGGTTCTGCTTTTTCTTAGATACAAAGACGAACACTTCTACTTTTTGTTTTCTCTTTACTAAACTTTGGTCCTGGCTTTGATTTAAATCCAGCAGCCAGCCACAGGGATGCTGGGTTAGAAAACACACACTTCAGGTATTTCCCTAAAAAAAAATCAAAAGGTTGGAAACGTTTGCATGAAGTTTTAACTACAGATTATTACATCATCAAAGCCAGTGTTGCCTCTAATATTAATTATGGTTGGGTTGAAAGGAGCCAATTTCAAGTCAGAATTTACAAAGTTAGGTTTTTCAATAAAACCCTAAACATTAATCACAATTTATGGTTTGGATGAAATGCTTAATCGAAAGTGGAAGTTAATACCTCTGGTCTTATTATACTGGGCGTCTGCCAACGAAGAGGAGTCTGCTCTTGTCAGACCCCTCAATCATGGAAAGTGAGCATTGTTACTTTGTTTTTCATATCAAATGCATGTTAAAATCGCTGTTTAGCTGAAATCTGTCTAATTTTCAAAACGCACTCAAAAGTGTTTTAGAATATGTGCTAAAAGGTATTTTTACATGTTTTTGAGTTTGAAATATATATATATGTTCTGTCTCACCTGTAGCCACAAGGTGAGAGTCCAAATGTCCCAAAAGAATAAACACGAACAGACAATATCAGGAACAACAGAGTTACCTTCCTCTGTAGTCGTTGTTGGCAGCTTTCCCAGAAGCTGTCTACAAACCCAGATAACGAGCCACACGATAAATCAGAGCCGAAAGGCAAACAGAAGGCTTCTTCCAAACTTGAAGGGGCGTGTCAGTCTTTTTAATTAGTCTCTAATTTGATGTTTCCTTTAATTTGTGGTTGACGTCTCAGCCTATGTCTAGTCCTTGCATCAACCCAACATTCGTCAGTTTGATCATCACTCAAAGACTCTGGCACGTTCTGTGGATCAGCTGCTGACACCTGAGGCATAATTGATGTGGAAGGTTCTGGAGAGGATGATGATTCCAACACTTCCTCAACCTCCTGGCTCACGTCTGCATCTCCCATTAAAGCAGGCTCAAATTCCAATGCCAAACCCTCCTCATCACTCGAACCTATGTCTTCTGACACATCAGAC
>NW_020769447.1:1230101-1248332 GCF_900518735.1 Pseudonaja textilis | reverse complement strand
ATATATTGGAGCTATTTACATTTTTTATAAAGCATACATCATGAAAAGATATTTTTAAAAGTATATAGCAGGAGAACTTGTGGGAAAAACTGGGGAAGCTTAATAAATGCATTTGATAATCTTGCAAAAAAAAAAATCAAATTTCTGGTAGATTTTTAGAAAAAAAAATTTAAATGCTTTTCTGAATGTGTTGATGGATGAGAGCCTGTGACATATTATATTGTTCTTTTGACTTTCTGACCCCCAGATTATAATTTAATCTCAGTAATAGATGTTTGCCTCATACAAGGTTATTTATGTGAAATACTTTTTTCTATCTGTAAATTTATGTAATACATTTGATGCTTTTTTAAAAAAAGAAAATTTATTCCCTTCTCTCCCTCCTTCCCATGCCATAGAGGATGTAGGATTAAGAGAATAAAAAATCTTAATGAACAAATTATTATTTTATTATTATGTTTTGCACAGTCAGTCAGGTATTTAGATTGTATTTGGCATTTTTATCCACCTATTGAAGCAAAGGTTGTTTGCTAGGGTTAAAAGTATCTTGGCAGGATGTAATCTGTTTCAAGTAAAGCTGTCCTTTGCAATTGACTGATAGTGATGTAGTCAATGCCTCTTCTGCAAAGATGTTGAAGAAACAGATTACTTAGTTAGCTGCTGCATAGTCTGACTACAAATAATGGCATAACAAGTAGCAACAAATGTACATTGGAATACCTGCACTAAATACCATTTGTCTACAAGCAAGAACTGATGAAATAGTCAAAGTAATGAAGAAATTAAAGTGATCTGACCTGGGATTGCCACAAAACAATTGTTGATAAGAAAGACAAAAACATCTAGATAGTAGATATAGCAATTCTGGAGACAGCAGAAGAGAAGAGAAATAACTGAAGAAAATAACAAAATACAAGGACTTACAAATAGAAGTAGAATGACTGTGACAAAATAAAGCAAAGAAAATACCATAGTAAAAGGCATCTTGAATGCAATCCCTAAACAATTGAATCATCACTTGAATGCTCCATTGGCATTGACAAAAACAGCATCAGTTAATTGCCAAAGGCAGGTTTACTTAGAATAGCTTACATTCTAAGAGCCATAGTGGCATAGTGTTTAGAATGCAGTACTGCAAGCTACTTCTTCTGACTGCCAGCTGTAAGCAATTTGGCAGTTCAACCCTCACCAGCTCAAGGTTGACTCAGCCTTCCATCCTTCTGAGATCGGTAAAATGAAGACCCAAATTGTTGGGGGCAATATGCTGTAAATCGCTTAGAGAGGGCTATAACACACTGTGAAGTGGTATATAAGTCTAAGTGCTATTGCTATATACTGCAGCAATAGCTTTAACAGTATCAAAAAACATCTGCCTATCCCAGTTCCTTGGGAAGGATTGGATAGGTGGATAAAAATGCCCAATTCATTCTAAATATCTGGCTGACTGCGTAACGAATCGTAAGTAATACTACTAGTAATATTTATGTATGTCATCATTAGGTTTCAGACTTACCATTTCAGTAGCTTTATTTAGGTTCAGAAATAGATTGAACTAATGATTTGCAGCCCTGAAGCATGATTGGTATGATTAGGGATTTTAAGCAGCTGCTTGCAGGATGTAATAACTCATAATATTTGTGAATTAATGTGAATTTTCTTTGCATGTATGAGCACATGTGGAGCTTCCATTTTAGCTTTAGGAAATTTTTGTCGCATATTGACAGATTGTAGTCTCCCATTAAAACCAATTAATTAGGTATTCTTGTGAGATCTGTGAATGGTTAATTTTCTGCTTTTCAGGAAGCTGTGTTAACACTTGCTGGTAAGTGGGCCTGTGGCTTTGTTTGGTTTTGCGTGTAAATGGACAGTTTCCATTTTTCTTTAACAATTTCTGGAGTGAGGCACAACTGTTCAGGGAAAGTGTTGTCTAGTTCCCATGCTAGAAGCAATGAAGTCTCTATTGTGCTCTTGTGCATATTCCTAGAGCATAAGGTTAGCTAGTACTGAAAAAGATGAGGCTGGTTCAATAAAACTATTCTTATTGTAGTCTCAATAAAGGGATATAGAATTTAGCATGAGAGTAAAGAGAACAACTTTCACAAAGATCAATCAATGAGTATACGGTATTTAATATTTTTTTTAAAGTTTTAAAACCCGAGAAGCAAAACTAGCTTATGCCTATACATTCTACTTAAAAAAGTGATTTAAAACCTGTATAATATCCCATATATTCTGTACTGTAATTAGTTAAAAAGAAAGTACACAGGAAGCTACCTTCCAGATGTCTGATCTAATTTATCTAGCTCCTATAGTATTCAGATTTTTAGAGGGAGAAATTTATAATTCTGTTGAGGTAATTCCCCGTTAGGAGAATGAGCGCACACAGGGAGACGTAGTGAGAGTGGTGAAGAATAATACACAAACAGCACACAGGTACACTGTACAGTAAATGTAAGTTTTTACTTCCAAAAAACGTTTAAGCACAGTTCAATATAAGCAGTCCAAGTCATTCACAGGTAAGGCAGACAGTGTTCAGTTCAGGGATAATCCAAATATCAAAGTCCAGTATCAAAAACAGTTCAGTAACAGACCTACATCAAATCCAAGAATAACAATCAATAGGAGGAACGGCAACTCTCTCCAACAGAAGGGAACAGAAACTCACTGAGACTAAACAACCCAGGTTTTTGGCTCTGTCTTATGGCTGTTTGAGAAACCACATCCAATTACAGTTTAGCATTCTCTTAAAGACATAGTATTAAAATGTCTATCCTAGTTTATATATTTCCAACCCAAATAACAGTTAGGTGACTTACATTCCTAACATTTTCTATCTGGAGATGTTAGGGGTTGAATTTGGGGCTTTATCTCTCTTCAAAATAAGTAATGTAACACTTCGCTAAAGAGTGAGAACACTGACTTGTGTTGCAGCTTTATGTATGGTAGTTCTGCAACTCAAACGATAGCAGGCTACATTTCCAGTATTTATTTCTGGTGTGACTGGTCCAGAGTTCCATACTGCTTTCCATTTGGGGTGGGAGAACAAATACATAATATGTATTTGTATATGTACTTTCTTTCTGTATTTGAAGAGAGTTGTGAATCTTCTTCACAACATTTTTTTATACTGAAATCACTGAGGTCCCCCTTCCCTAATCGGTCTCCCTCAAATTATTTTGGGACATAACATCCAGCAAGAATAGCCATGTATGTGTACATGCACACAGATGTGCATATGTGTATGTATATTTCCAAAGGCTACTAGTTCAAGTTCCCAACATTTTGCCAATATAGAAGCTCTACAAGGCAGATATGGCTTGCTAGGACAGATAAGGCAAAGGTGGGATGTCTTAGAATAGGGCTGTCAAATTTGTGGCCCGCGGGCCAGATGCCCATGACCACACCCAGTTTAGCAAAGGAGAAAAAGTCACAATACGTCATGTGATGCTGCTGTGACGATGCAAGTTTGACTTATCTGTTTTAGAAGAGCTTCCTATGCATTAATATAAGACTTGAAGGCATTTGGACTATTCTGATTATCCCAAGTGACTAGATTCTAGAACCTGATCTTTATGAAATAAAACTTTGCAATATGATTTAATAAAAAGTAATGTGTAATTTGCTTATGCTTCCTCATTCCTCATTTATGTTTTGAATGTGGCAAGGGCCTTTTTTTGTGCTTATAAAATTTCAGTAGTGATACACTTGATTAATTTATTTATTGTATTACTGTTTGGGGGAAAGATAACCTTATTTTAATCATTCATTCCAAAGAATACAGTTTCATGCAATGGGTTTTGAAACATGTAATCTTTCCCTTTTTCTTCCCTTTTAAATAATTTTTCTATCCTTCTACCTCACCCTACTGGACTTCTTAATATTTGTAATTTATTTTTTGAATAATAGGCATTCCCACTTCCCCCATGAAGAAAATCACCTTTAGGCCTTTGAGTTTTAAAGTTTCTTAATAATATCAGAGAGAAGCACAAATTAAAAATTAAAGCAGTTGTTAATCTCCTGGAAGCACACATGCAGACACAACAGGCACAAAGATTTTCAGATGCTATTCAGTTATGACAAACTACATAGTGTGATGTAATGAGATATAATTTTCAAACAGGATTTTCAGCTTGGGAGTAAAAGAGAAATAGAAAATACATTTTTCCCTACAGAGCTTTTCTCCAACAGTTGGAATATAGTGAACTCATGAGCTGCATGGTCATAATGAGAGCAATTTATAGCCAATATAGGAACCCACATATGAACTAATTTTTAGTACTGAACCTGATATGATAGCATAAGAGTGTTTTAAGGTTGCAAAGTTAAATGAGGAGTCACTGGAATGTGCCATGGATTGTGCACATAGTACTTAGTTATTAGGTTTGATTGTGGTCTCTGAAGAAGCCACCTTTTATCTTAAAAAAGAATGCTGGAGAATCAAATAAGGCCTGCTTTTCAATAAGACAAAGACCTTTAGGATTTTGTAGAACATAATGCTATGTTTAATGGTGGCTCTTTAAAAAAAGCTGTTATAGTAATTGCTGTGGCCCATTGAGGCCTTAAAAGCCAAATAACAGTTGAAGGATCTCTGTTTTTGGCTGCTCCAGTCATGAAATAATTGATTTCTGAAATATCACTTGTATACGTATAGTTGAGGTGTAGTTATAAGCTATGGGGGATTCTTATTGAAATATTTCAGCCATTTGGAATACACGAGGACAGGAATAGGCATGGCAGGAATTTCAGGAATTCTCCAGCATGCCTTTAGGATAATCCACACATATGGGTTGAATCTGCCTTTCTGCCCAGAGACTGAGTCATCAATCTTTGCCACACCTCTTCCTGTTGGAGCAGGAAGCCCCCAGTCATGACTCAGTCTTGGCCCTAGGTTGGCTCCAACATTTCAGCAGAAAGCAGCTGTTTAAAGTGTGGATTCTCCCAAAGGTTTGCAAAAAAGCCCCTAAAGCATCCAAACAACATAAGCAAGCAACAAATGGATATTTTGCCTGCTCTGAATTTTCTGTGGCCCCCCTGAATACCAATTGAAGGCCTCACAGTCCAGGAAGTCAAGGGGGAGCTCCCAACAACCCCCCAACCCTGGGGGGCGCACGCTGAAGCCATGATAGCCCCCAGTGTGTTGTTTAACTGGATAGATCCGGAGGCTTAACTGGGTAGATCCGGAGCAGCCACTTTTGATTTTGTGATCTCCAGCTGAATTTTGGGGCCGGGTGGCCATTTTGGCCACGTAGTGAGTTGCACAGGCTATCCAGGAGACTGGTAGGGCCACCACTGCCACAGCCCAGGGAAGGCTTCCAGACCTTGAATTCCCTTTGGAGCAGCAGGAGTGGAGGATTGAGAGAGCTTTCCTCCCAATAATCGGGGCAACAGTAGCATGGCTGACCAAGGCAGCATGGACCCCACAAGTGCTAAACGATCCAAACAGGGTGCTAGCAAGATCAGATCTGCAAGTCACGAGGCTGCTAACAAGATCAAAGCAAAGGCTCTTTATTTCAGAAAGCCCACAAAGAACAGAAGAAAGGAGGCAAACAGCATTGGAAAAGCAGTTCTCCAGAGCTCAGAAGCGGGCAGGCTAGGAGAGGTATTCTCCCTTCCCCCAACCAAGGTCTGTTAGTCCCTCCCTCAGCAGCCATTAGCACAGGACTTGCCTGCAGTTTCTGGGGCTTGGTCACCAGAGGGAGAGAGGGAACAGGAATTTATCCCTTCTGCTGTAGAAATCCAAACTTAGAGATTTCCTTTTGATTGCATGCTTCTTTGTCCTGCAGCATTGCAGACCAGAGACAAGATCTCCTGAGGCCACCTTTACTCCAACTGCAGCGGGGCTGCGCTCAGCAGATAGAGTGGCCCCAGAATTATCAGAGGATCTTAAGGTCCTTATTGCTCAGGCCGTTTCTCATGCAGTAGCTTCCACCCTGAGGGGGAGGAGCCATTCTTCTTCCCCAAGATCTGATCCTCAGCGATTGCAGTCAGTGCAATACCAGTCCTCCATGGGTTCCTCCAGTCACCAGAGGGAGGCTTCTTCAGCCCACTCTATTAGAAGCAAGGTATCTGAGATGGAAGAGGAGGTTCAGGGAGAACAGGGGTTCTCAGAAGATGAGGACTTATTACCTGATCCACCCCCATTTATGGGTCTGTTTAGTCTGGGGCTGTTCAAATGTCTCCTCCACAAGGCTAGGACCACTACCCAAATTGATCTTCCACCCAATATCCCAACTGCTTCATCAGACACTCAAGGGCCTAACAGAAGGGTTTTTTCTGAACCTACAATTCTCCAACAGAAAATTCCTTGTCCCAAGTTATTTTTGGATATAGTTCAGCAGTGAGCACAGCCAGGATCCTTCCCCACTTCGGGGTGGGTGGGTGGAGGGGGCGTAATGATAAAAAAATGTTCAATATGGCTCCTCTCTGACTCACTACAACTTCCCCCTCTGGACGAACCTTTGGTGTCCTTGGTTTCTCCTTCTGCAATATCTGGTGACATAGCAGAGGCCCTTAAAATGGAGGACAAAAAGGCAGAACAAAATTCTGCAAGACACACGAGGCCAATGCCTGGGTGGTTAAAGCAGTTGCCACCTCCTTCTTCATAGGACATCCCTCCTCTGGCTCCGCCAATTACAGGCTAGAATTTCCCCTGAGGAAATCAGAATGCATCAGGACGTCAACAAACTGGTGGCGGCCGCCGAATTTGCAGTAGACTCTTCCCTGCATGCAGCCCAATTCTCCTCCAGGGCCCTGGCCTCCAACATCACTTCTCATTGCTGTGGTTACGACAGTGGCAAGCAGATGCTAGAACCAAATGGAAAGTGGCCTCTGCTCCCTATATGGATTGATCCCTATTTGGAAAGGCCTTAAATCCCTTTGTAATTGAAAATAAGGACAAGCAAAAGGTGTTCTCCTCGCTTACCAGGAGGGCTGATAGGAGGGCTTCTTCTTACGCCCATAGACAGCCATCTTGTTCCTCAGACTCAGGCCAGGAATTTTCTCAATTCCAAAGGTCTTACCAGCCCAGATCAGATTGACCGACAGATAGATCGGGATTTTGAGACAGAAACAAACAACAGTTTCAATCTAAACAGCCCTTTTGTGGCATGGAAGGTCATCCCTACCATCGATCCAAATGACTGCTGGACCCTTCCTCCCATTGGTGGCCGGCTGGCCCTATTTGCAGAACGATGGGAGACCATCACTTCCGATTCCTGGGTCCTGAAAACTGTGATTCCTCACCCTGGATTTTCTGTCCACTCCTCCGAAGACCTTTATCTGTTGCCCAACCTCTAAGAACCATGGAAGAAGCTCATGGACACCGTGGCCCAGCATTTTCTGGATATCCAGGTCATTGAGCTGGTACCGGAGGCCCAGAGGGGGCACAGTTTTTACTCCATTCTATTTATAGTTCCCAAGTCCTCAGGGGTGTGGGGTGTGGAGAGCTATCCTGGATCTCAAAAAGTTCAGTGCTTATTTAGAATACAAGAGATTCAAAATGCAGTCTTCAGTCAATCTTGGAAGGCATCGGAGGGGGGGGGCAATCTCCTTACATCAATCAATCTGATGGAGGCTTACCTCCGCATTCCTATCTATCCCTCCCACCAGAGGTTTCTCAGGTTCTATTATGCAGGGAACCATTATCAATACAAGGCCCTGCCATTCAGACTGTCATCAGCCCCCAGAACCTTCACAAAAGTGCTGGCAGTACTGGCTGCGCACCTCTGGACAATCCCGGTGTGAGTCCAGTGCTATCTGGATGACATCCTTATCCAGTCCAGTTCCAGCCAACAAGCCAAATCAGACCTGACTTACACAATCCAGGTCCTACAGGACCACAAATTTTCAATCAATTTCAAAAAAAGCCAGCTAACACCCTCCACCCCCCCCCCCTTCATCTGGGTGCAGTGATATATGCGAGGTATATTTGCCCCAGGAACATCAGGACAGCACCAGGTCCTTCATCACCCAGGTCACAGCACAGCGAGTGATTCCCCTGGCAGTGCTGTCCCAGCTTCTGGGAAAATTAATCTCATGCATTGCCATAGTACCCTGGGCCCGATTGCACACCAGGCCTCTCCAGTGGTTCCTCCTACCATTTCAGAGATCCGGCACCAGCACCTCCAATGTAGGGTCCAATTCCAACCAGAGTTCCTCAGTTCCCTCAGGTGGTGAATATTCCCAGCGATCACTAAGGGGTCCCTATTCAAAGAACCTAATCACATCATAGTCATGTCAGATGCGAGTCTACTGGGATGGGGGGCCCATCTACAGTCCCAGCTTGCGCAAGGTGCACAGCGGACTTTCAACACAACATAAATTGGTTAGAACTGAGAGCCACTCACTTAGCTCTCAAACACTTCCAAAGCACAGTGACTGGCCAACATGTGCTGATCCTAATGGACAATGTGGTGGCCAAAGCACATGTCAATCACCAGGGAGGGATCCACTCCAGATCCCTAATGTCAGAAACACAGCAACTGGGAATCTGGCCGGAGGCTCACCTATTGTCAATCAAGGCAGAGCACATATCGGGGATAGCAAATGTCCAGATTACCTAAGAAGATTACCTAAACAGCACCAGGGTGGGCAACTCTGAGTGGTGTCTCCATCCAGATCTGTTCCAGGACATATCTCAGAGATTTGGGAGGCCATTCCTCGATCTCTTCACCACTCCAACAAACACCCAGCTTCCCCGATTCTACTTAAGATTCCCATCACCAGGTGCAGAAGGGGTAAACGCCCTTCACAGCCACTGGTTCAAAGGTCTCCTTTATGCCTTTCCTCCTCTTCCCCTCATATCGGGGGTGATAAGGAAAGTGCTTCTAGAACAGGCAGAAATCATCCTCATTGATCCCCACTGGCCCAGATGGATGTGGTATGCAGATCTAGTGAGCCTGTCAGTGTCCTGCCCATGGGGGTTTCCTCCGGACAGGGTATCTCTCAGCCAGGGGGTCTTGGAACACCCAGAGCCTCAGTGGTTCCAGTTGACAACCTGGCACTTGAGAGGAGGGTCCTGAGGAGGGATAACTTTTCTAGAAATGTCATCAAAACAATACAAGCCTCCATGAGGCCTTCCACGAACAGAATATATGATGGTACCTGGAAAACATTCCATCGCTGGTGCACCAAGAAGGGCACAGACCCAACTGCAGCCTCAGTGCCATAGATTCTGGACTTTCTACAAACAGGACTTGACAGAGGGTTCTCTTCTATGCAGGGCTCTCTCCTATGCAGGCAGGTAGCAGCCCTGTCCACTGTGTTGCACTATGGGAAGAGGAATTCTTTTGCTCATCATCAGATATCTTTCTTGGAACCTGTCTACAGTGTTACCAGCTCTTACTCAGGAACCATTTGAATCTCTTCAATCGGTAAGCCTATACTTTTTAACACTCAAAGTCACCTTCTTAGTGGCCATTACATCGGCCAGGTACATATCAGAATTGGCAGCTCTTTCCATCAGGGTAGACCTCCGCACTTTCCATGACAACATGGTTGTCCTATGCCTTTACCACTACCCCTCATCCCAAAGGTAAGCTCTCATTTCCATAGGGCTCAGGAAGTTGTTCTTCCCGATTTTGCCCTGCTCCTTCACATGATAGAGAGCATAGGTGGCACAAATTGGATGTTCGGAGGGCTCTTCGCAGATACATCATCAACGTTTCATAAAACCGAGGCTCTGTTCATCTTATTTCAGCATCTTCAATGGGTACTAAAGTCTCTTCTTCAGCTATAGGCCGCTGGATCAGGACTTGTATAGCCAAGGCCTGCGAGACCCTTCCAACATCCGGACAGGTAACAGCTCACTTGACCAGAAGTGCAGCTACTACAGCTGCCTGGGTGACACAAGCCTCACTTGAGGACATATGCAGGGCGGCTACAAGGTCCTCCCTGTCTCCATTCGTAAAACTACAGACTGGACACATACGCCTCAGCAGAGGTGGCCTTTGGCAGAAGAATGCTACAGCGAGCGCATACGGATGGGAGTACACAGGACCAGACTTCTTCCTGCCCATAAGGACTGCCAGCTTTGGTATGTCCCATAAGTGTGGATTATCCCAAAGGCATGCTGGAGAATAGGCTGAACACAGTTTCTCAGCATGCCTTGGGATAACCCACTCCCACCCTGGCAACTGTCTGGTCCGGTGTCCAGGTGGGAGGCAGAGCCAACACCACAGAAAGATCATCAAATGGCTGTGCCTTCATCATGACTGAGGTTATGGGACTTCCTGCCCTGACAGGAAGAGGCGTGGCAAAGATTGGTGATTCAGTCTCTGGCCAGAAAGGCAGATTCAGCCCATATGTGTGGATTATCCCAAGGCATGCTGAAAAACTGTGTTCAGTTAAGCCAATGCCTATTCTCTTGTAGAGTGATGATGCTCTCCATTCAATAGTGCCTTGGTCTCTGTAATTCTATGGACCAATTCTTTCCACATTGTCCAATCTTTCATTTATTTTATGTTCTGGTACTTCTTTCATTTATTTTATGTTCTGGCTGGTATCACTTTTGATGTTGTTCAGCCACCGTGTTTTTTGCCAGGTTCATTTCCTTTTGCTACTGACTGTTCCAAGCCTAACTGCCTTTTCTAATGACTTTGATCGCATGGCTTGAAATAAGTAAGGTGGGCTTCTGTGATTTTGCCTCCCAGTGATATATCTGCTTTTATATGCTTCCAGTACTTGCTTGTCACCTTTGCTGTCCAAGGAATGCACAGGAGCCTTCTCAAACATCACAACTTGAAGGAGTCAATCCCCCCCGTCTAATCTTTTTCATAGTCCAACATTTGCAAATTTTGGTAGCAATGGGAAACATGATAGTGTGAACTTATCTTCATTTAACTGTGAGGTTGATGTCCTTGCTTCTGCATACTTGATTCATGCTCATAATTGATGTGGAATCGAATGCAATTCAATATGTTATTTCTGGACCCCATTCAGAAATAGTGAATGCATGCAATCCTAGGAAAGTGAACTTTTCCATGCATTTGATCTCTTCATTGTCAATAGTTATTGTGACATTTCCATTCCTTGCAGTAGTCATGAACTTAGGCTTTTGATGCATTCTTTAGTAGATTCGGTCTGCTTACAGCCTCAGGTTTTAGATAGCAAACCTTCTTGCTTCTTTTAAACATACCAAGTGATTCCTTCAGATTGCATGTTGAATTTGGATTTTGGGGAAATAAATGTTGGATTAAAGGTAGGTCTGCGAAGAGCAGAACCAATGGTTTAGGTCATGAAGCTGGCAAGTAAATCAGTTTTTTCAACTCTCCCTGGAGAAAGAAAGGACCAGAAGATTGCCCATGTTGGCCTCCATAGGGTTGTTCCTCATGAGGAGACTAAAAAGCAGCAGTCTTTGGAGGATGGGAAAATCAGAAGACAAGGAAATTTCCCCTCCTTGTTCCAGCTGCAGTTGGAGCCTTCAAAGAACACTAAGATTGTACTTCCTTTGCTAATCATCATTGGAAATTGAATATTAATTACTTTAAAGAAGTTAGACACTTCAAAATGACTGGAAACACCAGATCAGTGCCTTTAATCCTTAATGTAAGAAAATGAAACTGTATCTTTATAAATTTTAAGAATTTAAACTATGTAGCAAAGATCAAGACAAGGTGTTGCTGTAGAAATGTTTAAATAGATATTTAAATATTTAAATGGTTTAAGGGCTCAGAAAATTTGTGAATATATTTTTTTTAATATTAAGACTTTGAAGTTAATTTTAAAGAATAAATGCATTTTTATGGGAAAGAAAATTATTTTGATGTTGGGAGACACAAGGTAAGTGACTTATAATAGCTTTCAAAAATATTGTTAAGGAATGGCAATGAGTCTCTGAATCAAGAATGTCAGCTATGTTGTGTATTTATTATGAACGCTTTGCTCCCAGAAGAAATTGTTATACCAAAAAATGCTGTTACAGAAAAAGTTTTGGAATAAAATTATCTGTCATTATGAAGAACAATATGAACAATAATTTATCAATGTATATACAAAAAAAAGGTTTTGAGGAAATTTGAAATGAGGGATAAAGGATTAAACAGCAATATTGTTTTAGAATAACAGGGTTGGAAGAGACCTTGAAAATCATCTAGTCCAATCTAATTCTCGAGCAGGAGACTTTATACTATTTCAGACAAATAACTATCCAGTCTCTTCTTAAAAGCCTTCATTGATGGAGTACCCACAACTTCTGAAGGCAAGCTATTCCTCTGGTTGATTGTTTTCACCATTGGGAAATTTCTTCTTAGTTCCAAGTTACTTATCTCCTTGATTAGTTTCCATTGATTGTTTCTTGCCTTGCCTTCTGATGCTTTGGAAAATAGTTTGATACTTCCCCCATCTTTGTGGCAGCACCTCAAATATTGGAACACTCTTATCATGTCTTCCTTAGTCCTTCTCTTCACTAGACTAGATCTACCTGATTCCTGCAACCATTCTTAATATATTGTAGCCTCCACCCCCTTGATCATCCTTGTTGCTCTTTGTACTCTTTCTAGTATCTCAACATATTTTTTATATGGTGGTGACCAAAACTGGATGCAATATTCCAAGTGTGGTCTTACTAAGGCTTTGTAAAGAATACTAATACCTCTTGATTTCATCCCTCTATTAATGAAGCCTAGGACTGCCTTGACTTTTTTGGCTGTTGCCGCATGCTATTGGCTCACATTTGAGGGGGTCCACTTGGAAAATCATTTAAATATGAGCCAACATATGTAAAAGGAAGGAATATAATATAAATTGCTTATTTGATCAGAGTTAAAGTAGATTTTTTTGGGGGGGGGGGAATCTTTGTGGACCTGCTGACATTTGGACCAGAAAAGATGCATATTGGATTTGTTTACAATTAACCTATGGAAGGATGACTTTTATATTTGTTAACAAATGTGATTATTTTAGGGCACTGTTTGGACTTATGGCTGAAATCTGGATTGGAAAACATGTTATTTGTTGGAGTTGAGTAATGGGATGAAGAATTTTAATTTGTTAACTAAGAGGAGGTGAGATACTAAAACTGAAAATATTAATAAAATATTATTTAAAAAATTACGAGGTGAATTCTGTGCCATCCTTTATAGCACGGGTTTCAAACTTGATCACGTCACCTGAAGTAGCATGATATTTTTTTGCCTTTGTGGAGCTGTAGTGGGTGTGGCCTGCATGTGATGCCTCCGGCCCACAAGCCGCCAGGCCTGCTTTATAGTATAGATATCTACAGAAATAGCACTGCTGTCTAAATGCTGGAAGACAAGTACTAATATTTAGAAGCAGTTCAGTATGAAACAAAATAATTTGTAACTCCAAGTCCAGCCCAATAGATAAGCAACTAGTCCAACTCTGTGAGCTCTTAATATTTTTTCATTGATCCATTATAATAAAAATATTTGCAATCATATGGTTTTTTACATGAACACCTAAATATAATAGTCAGCTTTTTAAATGGAAATGTAGAGAGGTCAAAAAAGGGAATGAGAAATCTAGTAAAGTAAGAAGTTCAGTTGGAATGAATGTTGATCTACTTAAGAGGAAAGCAAAGTTGGAAACAGAAATGAGACAAAGTGGTGCAGGAACATGAGCTTGAATTAAATTTATGTTTTCCGGTTAGTAAATTGTTTTTGAAGAATAGTAAGGAACATATAATTCCTAGTTTGGTTGAATGATTGGCTGCTTTGTGATATGAGCCATATACAGTATTTGAAGAGAAAAGGAAAAAAACTGAAAGCAGTCCCATATGTCTCAGAAGTATTTTTTTTTTCCATTAAAGAAAAAGAACAATAAAAGAAACCTTTGCAAGATAGAACTCCTGTGATCTGTATTCCAGGGCAGAGTTTGCAGCAACTTGGAAGCAGAGGTGATAATCACTGCCTTGTTTCTGGGTTACTGACTTCATTTCATTAAGTGAATGAGACGCACAATTTCTGATAGGCAGAGAACACCTCAGCTTCTGCTCTGATTTATCAAAAACTGAACTTGGCTCCCTACCAGGACATGAGCAGAATTAATGCGTTTTTAACCCTGCCCCGGAGCTTGTGGCATAAGTTCACTAGCCTCAGCTGCTCTGGCTTTTAACATAAACATTTGTTCCAAGATTGATCTCTGATCACTGTATGCTAACTAGACGTTATAGTATTTGGTTGTCATAAAAAGCAGAACCTAGAGAGGGAAATAATACCAGTTAATTTTCATAGAAATTAGGACTAATATTTGCACAGGGGCAATAAGACTTGGTTGCCTGAAGCACATAGGGTTAGAAGGATTTAATTGGTGGAGTGAGTGATAGGGGTAGCAGAACATTCAGTTCCACTACCTCACATGCAAACATTAATATATTTTAATCAGTGGTGGGATTCAATTTTTTTTACTTCCGGTTCTGTGGGCGTGGCTTGGTGGGCATGGCAGGGGAAAGGATACTGTAAAATCTCCGGTCAGAGGTGGTATTTGCTAACTACTCAAAATTTCTGCTGCCGGTTCTCCAGAACTGGTCAGAACATGCTGAATATCACCTCTGATTTTAATGGATCTGATTAATCTCTGGATACAAAGTGGGATGCTTAGAATAGAATACTTTATTGGCCAAGTGTGATTGGATACACAAGAAATTTGTCTTGGTGTAAATACTCTCACTATATGTAAAGAAAAATTGCATTCGTTAAGAATCAAGAATCATAACGTACAACACTTAATGATAGTCATAGGGTACAATCAACAATCAAATCATACTAGGAAACAGTATAAATTGTAAGGATACAAGCGACAAAGTTACAGTCCTACAATCACAAGTGGGAGGGGATGGGTAATAAGGATGATAAGAAGATTAGCAGTAATAGTAGTGCACACCTTTTAAATAGTTGAACAGTGTTGAAAGAAATATTTGTTTAACTGAGTGATGGCTTTCGGGGAAAAACTGTTCTTGTGTCTAGTTGTTCTGGTGTGCAGTATAGCGTCGTTTTGAGAGAAGGAGTTGAAACAGTTTATATGTGAGGGGTCTGTAAATATAGGATTGGAGACTGTTTTTCTTCCTTTGTTTTGTCTTGCATGAAGACTTTGTGAAAATCAGTGAAACAAGCAGTTAGATGCTTTCTTTCTTTCTGCTTTCTTTCTTTCTAGTTACTATCTAGTTTAGGATTACTTTCCTGAGAGCAATAAATAAAACATTTCAAAACAAGGTGATGAATAGAACAATAGCACAGATCCTAAAATACTATTTTAAAAAACCTGGAATATTCTCATATTGCATGATTTGAAAACACTTGTGATTTGCATCCAAAAATGAGCACTCTTCTAGCATAGCAGAATGAAATATGCTGTGATCTGTAAAGCTTTATGTTGTAATAAACTCATTAGACTTAATAAGTCTGTGTTTTCACTCCAGTGAAGTGATTCTGCCATAGATGTCTTAAATGAATAAAAGGGGACATCATTTTCTGAAATAACTATATCTTTTAAAATAAAATTTTATTGAAAATCTTTTTATTTTCAAAAACAAGAGAAATACAAACTAAAATAAGGTAAGAAGGGGGGAAAAGGAAGAAATGAAAGAAAGCTAAAGTGCAGAAAGAAAAGAAAAAATGTAAAAGAAAAGTAGAAAACAACCTCAAAAGATATAAAGGCTCATAGAATCAGATGGGATTGTAGCTAGCATCCTGGCTTCCTGAATGTGTAGCAACCTCCCTGCCTAAACTGCTGAAAGGTCATTTCAGGAGTGATGGTGAAGTCCCCCAGACTTATGGGTTCTGGGGTACTTCACCGTTCTGGGGGATCTGCCACCCCTGGGTGCAGCCTCAGAAGCAGCCCAGGAGTTCATGGTTCCCATGGCGGCCATGGGCCTATCTCAGATTACAATTGCCCTGACTGGGGACAAACTTGATTTTTTTAAATCAGCAATGGCAACATGGCGTAAGATTATCATCCTTGTCATGGTCAGAGCATACCTTGGCGTCCCTGAGGCTCTCATATGCTGCCCCCAATGCAGGAGGCTGGATCCATTTGGATGGTCCATCCTCAGCAACTGATGGACTCTGATGGGTTCCAGAGGAAACTGAGGGATATCCTCAAGGTGTTGCTGCATGGTCCTGATGAAGCTGTGATGATGGCTTGGAATTTAAGGGCGGCCATGGTTTGGGACAGGATTGCGCTCATGTAGCCTCTCTTGACACATTGCTCCTGATCCTCCCCATGATTTATGAAGGAGATAGAGGTTCTGAAAACGAGAAAAGAGATGCCTAAAGCATTGCTGGAGGAAGATAAAGGATGACTCTGACCGGACACAACTTTGAGCAATTGTTAAGGCCTACCTCATGGTGGTAAGAGCAGCGAAACAGCAGTATTTCTTTGTTCTTATTGCATCATCAGAGGCCCTGTTTTAGTTTCCTCCTAGCTTGAACAGGTGGCAGTTGCAGCTAGGAGAGCCTTTTCACAACTTCATGTTGTGCACCAGTTGCAGCCATTCCTGGACCAGAATTCCCTGTGCTCAGTCATTCAGTCTCTAGTCAGCTCATGATTGTAATGTGCTCTACATGGGGATGCCCTTGAAAAGCATTCAGAAGCTATAGCTGGTGCAGAGTGCAGCAATGGCCCCTGTAATACCACTGCTTCGTGACCACCATCAGGTGCAATTCAAGGTGTTGGTGATCACCTTTAAAGCCGTTCATGCATGGATCCAGGTTACTTGAGGGATCATCTCACCCATTGTCTTTGGCTCATACTAGTCAGACTGGCAGAAAAGACATGCTGTGGGTTCAATTTTCTAGCTGGTCAGGTCCAAGAAGAGGTCCTACCATGCTGTTGCTCCTGCCCTAAGGAAAATCTTGCCCCCTCCCGCATGTGAGGTTGGTCCCAACACTTCTGTCTTTTCATAAGGGCCTAAAATCATGGCTTTACCAGTCGGCTTGGGGCTCCAGTGGGGGAACAGTACAATGGAGGTGGTTGATTGAGTAGTAACAGATCCCAACCCCACCTCCATTCTGCCCTGGCCTCCCCATATGTTTTTGGTTTTAATGTTTTATTTTAAATTTTTATGTTTTAGCTTAGATGTCGCCTATAGTTACCTTATGGTAAGATAGGCAGCCAATCAATTTTATAAATAAATAAAATAAAAAGTGGCTTCCAATCTTTACAGCAGTTATATGCATGATTGTAACATCTTTTTCTAAAGGTACGTAGTGAATCTCAGTGAATCTCTCCTTTCTATAATCCATTCTATCTAGTTGTGAAAAGCACAGATAATAATTTCCTTTTTTTTCCTGTTTTATGCAGAAAGCTCATAAGGAGTTTCCAATTAGCAATATTGTCTTTTCTCTAATTAAACAATCAGAATTTGGACATCTCCCCAAGTTCTACCATCTTCAATCATTCCTCCATTAAATATATTGTCAATCTTTCCATTTTTGTGCAAACATTGTGGTTATCACATATATATATATATAAAAGTTCTATGCTTTTCCCCCCAGCTGTTACCCATCAGTGCCAAGAGGGAAAGTACTGATTTCAATACTGAAAAGTAACTACATTTTGAACTCTGATGCAGTCTCTAAACAGTAATCTTGTTTGCTATGTAACATAGTTCTCTGTTCTAAGCCAGAATTTTTCAAATAATTTTTTTCAATTATAACTATCATGTCAGTGGACCTTCTGCTTCTGGTTTAATTTAAACCATGATGCAATAAGATACAATGATCCAATCTTGAACAATATATGAGATTCCATTCACATTTCAGGATGAGCACTGAATTGCATTCCAAGATTTGGTATAAAGAGCAAAACTATCATTCCCCTGATCAGCTACCATTGTGGGCACCAGTGGCAGAATTTGTCCATCCCCCACTCTCTTACCAACAAAAAGGAGAAAATTCCTTGATTTACTCCTTCACAGTAAGATCCCCCTCATCTAATCCTCTTTCATTGCATTATTAATGTGTGGAGAAAATGGAAAAAATAATATTCCTGTTATTTAGAGTTTCTGGAGCAAAGGCAGGATATAAATATAATATTTATATCAACTAAAAATACTTCTTTGGTCTCTGGTGGGGTATTTACATTTTTAAATTGTATGGAGATTATTGTATGGTTTGTTGTGTTTAGTTTTATTTTTTATTTTTATTTTTTTCAATGGTGTTGTCCAGTTTTACTTGTGGAAGAGCACCTCATTTCGTTGCACCCGCTTGCGAGTGTAATGACAAATAAATTCTTCTTCTTCTTCTTCTTCTTCTTCTTCTTCTTCTTCTTCTTCTT
>NW_020769447.1:1160857-1230091 GCF_900518735.1 Pseudonaja textilis | reverse complement strand
TCTTCTTCTTCTTCTTCTTCTTCTTCTTCTTCTTCTTCTTCTTCTTCGCCAGCAGAAAGGGAGTGGAGGAAAGTAGTGCATTCCTGGAATGTTTCAAATAATTGCTAGACAGCCAAAGCTGTTGACGCGCAAGATTATTACTGGAGAGCATGATTGATGACTCTTGGCTATGGATGTGTCCCATTGGAGAATATACATCCAGGGGTGGGGGGAAAACCAGGGTCAAGGGGAAAATGAATGATGTGTCTTAATGTCGGTTGCACCCAGGTAATGCCGACATGGTCACTCCTAATTAATTTTTTTACTCTGAAAGATGCGGCTAGAGATTTATGGTTTGAATGAGGGTGGATTTGTCAGAGCCCTGACAGCCAGCCGACACTAAAAAAAAAAAATCATCATTCCGGGATACCTGACTCCCGGCCGTTCAATCGCTTTCCGACATCTGGAATGCATGGTGAGAAAGTCAGGTTAACTTAGCAGAAGGGGGGCTGTCAGAAGAAAGCCTACTTATTAGAAGCAGCCCAGCTATGAACAGAAGCTGAGGATGTAATCACAGGTGGAGCCAAGTGGCCTGAACAAATAAAGGAAATGAAACCCCCCACAGCTTCAGAAGGTGAGCTCCCCCATTCCCAAAAGGAAGGAAGGCCCCTGAACGACCTGGCAAGAGTGGAATGGATATGGGACTGGGAACAAGCCAGAGCCCAAAGCCCCTGACGGGATCCCTGGGGAGATTCATAGAGCATCTGAGAGAGGAATTTGACCGGGCTGCCATTAGAGAGGATGGCCCATCATGCCGCTCAAAACAGAGGGGATTTCCCACAGTCTTCTGAAGTGAAGAGAAGCAGGCGGGATTACAGCCCTCCTCCTTTACCCAGCAGAGAAAGAAACAGCCCACAGCGGCAAGCAATGCCTCCCCCATGCAACAGGCAGCTCCTTCCTCCTTTTGCGCAAGCTAGAGCCGGGGAAGTAGGTCAGCCACCTCAAGCATAGATTTACAGAGGGTGACAGGAAGAGGACAGAGCAGAGCTCTATGAACCACCCCGGTTCAGGGGAAAATTTGATGGGGACCCAGATCAGTTAGCTCTATCCACCAAGAACATTATGGATACCTCTACCCCTCCCCTAGATCCATGGTGAATGCCACTTCTGAAGGGATAGAGGGAGAAGCAAGAGGATGGCTAGCAACCCTCCACAAGAGAAGGGCTCCCCAACTGCATGATGCAGATGACTTCCTACGATTGCTGGAGGCCAGATTTGAGGAGGCAGAAGATGAACTCAGCAACCTAAAGCAGGGAGGGCGACCCATCAAAGAACACATCTGTGAATTCAGGAGAATCAAGTGGAAGGGCTACCCCTTATCAGAGGCATCTTGGGTAAAGAGTAGGAACGTCCAAACTGATCGCCTTATGATGAGGTTCCATGAAGAAAACCCAACCAAACCTGGGTTGTTGGTTTTTTGAGGGGGCAACCCTACGTTCTATACCTGCAATACATTCGTTTTCTTTTTGTGTTGTACAGGTCACCTTCAAGAAGTGAGGGAAGATGAATGTCAACTAAAAAATACTACTTTGGACTTCTTATTTGCCAGCAGAAAGGTAGTGGGGGGAAAGTAGTGCATTCCTGAAATGCTTCAGATAATTGCTAGACAGCCAAAGCTGTGGTGTGCAAGATTATTACGGAGAGCATGATTGATGACTCTTGATTATGAATGTGTCCCATTGGAGAATATACATCCAGGGGGTGAGGGAAGACCAGGCTCAAGGGGCAAATGAATGATGTGTCTTAGTCTCAGCTACACCCAGGTAATGCCGACATGGTCACTCCTAATAAATCTTTTTTTTTTTACTCGGAGAGATGCAGCTAGAGACTTATGATTTGAATGGGGGTGGATTTGTCAGAGCCTTGACAATTTACATAAGAGGTGGTAAAGTGGGCAGGAAAGATAAAGTAAAATGATAGCTGGTATTTGATTCATTGAGCTTGCATTAATTGCATATTTATAATTATTAATTTATAGTCTATTGGAGTGGACTGCAAGTAATTATATTAACTTCTGACATGTTCTTACTAATTAATGTACACTCTTCTCAGACGTGGTATTCAGCAGGTTCTGACCAGTTCTGGAGAATTGGTAGCAGAAATTTTGAGTAGTTCAGAGAACTGGCAAATCCCCCCACTGATTCTTCTCTCTTTTTAAACCTCTGCTCCTTTTCTAAGGTATCTAGTGATTACCAATGATGCACATGAACTTGTTTACCCTTCTTTCCAATTTTTATAACCTCTGAAAAATAATCTCTAAAACTAAGACAACCAGGATAGATATTTTAGTGTACCCTACACTAACTCAGATGATGTGTAGAAATTATTTGGATCATCAATTTTACAACACATATCTCTTTAAGACTGATACAAATTACTATTTCCTACTTAATGTGCTCACAAAAATGAATGGCAACTTACAAGAGCAGTTAGTCAAAACTTGAAAATCTATCTGTGATGGAGGTGTAATTTAGGAGAGTTCAATTTTTTTTAAAAATGCTAAGGAATGGAAAGGACCTTTGTTTTGAAGGTAAATATGTGATTATAAAAATATTAGCCCTCTAAAAAAAGAGTGTTCAGAAATACATTCTGAATTAATGAATGAGAAATTTTATTGGACTATTCTTTTTTGAAAGTTTATTTCTATTTACCTCCGTTATTCTTAATATATACAGCAGTACTTCCTAATATAGAGCTGTTTAGGTGTCTTGAAGTGCAATTTTTCATCTTCCATGGACCATTTGGCTAGGTCTGAGGATAGCTAGGATATAGAAAGTATTTTTATTTTCCATGCTTGTGAAAGAGCATGTCTCCCTTCTCTCCTATCCTTGCTTAATCTCTGCCAGTTTACCAAGCTAAAAACTTATCCTACGTGCATTGAAAATAAAACATTTCTAGCTTGATTTGCCTCCAAAGAGATCAGGGCAGCCCACTTTACTGCTCACCTCCTCTTTTTTTTACTCTCACCTTTTAAGATCTTCATTTTCTGCTTCTCTCATCACCAGTACAGGTAGTCCTCAACTTATGACCACAATTGAGCCCAAAATTTATGTTGCTAAGTGGGAAATTTGTTAACTGACTTTCGACCCATTTTACAGCTTTTCTTGCCCCGTTTGTTAAATGCAAGGCTTTTCAAACTTGGCAAGTTTAAGACTTCAACTCCCAGAATTCCTAAGCTAACATAACTGAAGGAGGATTTCTGGGAGTTGAAGTCTTAAACTTGCCAAGTTTGAAGACCCCTGGTTAAATGAATCACTAAATTAGTAACATGGTTGTTAAGTGAACCTGGCTTCCCCATTGACTTTGCTTGTCAGAAGATCGCAAATTGTGATCAAATGGTCGCTGGGAACCTGCAACCATCATAAATGTGAGTCAGTTGTTAAGTATCCAAATGTAAACTACAAGACCATGGGGTTGCCACAATGGTCATAACTATGAAAAATGGTCATAAGTCACTTTTTCTCAGTGCCATTGTAACTTTGAATGGAGGACTGCCTGTACAGGCCCCATTCCTTGAATGCAAAAATGGATGATGAATGATATCAAACCCCCCCCCCCAGACACTATTCTTAGTCTGTTATAAATTCATTCATGGCCTGCTTCACTGCTTCAAAACTACTATTATCCATCTTGAGTTGTCTTGGACTTTTCCAAGCAGTTGGTCTACTACTCTTCATTCTGGTTTAGTGACATGCATGGTTGAAAATACCAGTTATTCTCCCTCCTCTTCAGCAACTGTTTATGGCCCTGTATATCCATTCTGTTTTGGGCTGCTACACTCAGCTGGTCATCAGTTTCCCTTTTCTTCTTTTTGATCCAGCAATGGCTCATAAAGACTGTGGACTCCTCTTGCTTCCTGCTTATCCTGCTCTCCCCCTCTTTTCTGTCAGGATACCACTGTTCGATCCTAGTCATCTATCTGTTTATACATACTTTCTTTCTTACCCATATTGTACCCTGTAGTGATATAGGCCAGTGGCCCCCAACCTTTTTTGTACCAGGGACCGGTTTCATGATTATTCATTCTTCCATGGACCGGTACCTGAGTAACGTGAGACTCCACCGCCATCGGGACGGCTCTTCGTTCGAAGCCATCCCCCCCTTTGACGAAACTAAGGCGCAAGCACCCAAACGCCGCTTTCCAACTGAAAATCCGGAAGCACTTTCCAACTGAAAACCCGAAAGCGCCGTTGGAACAAGATGGCGGTGCCCAAGCTTTGCGGCCCAGGAAAAAATGATCCACGGACCGGTACCGGTCCAGGGACTGGTGGTTGGGGACCCCTGATGTAGGCAACTACTGTAGTGATGTAGGCAACTACATTGTTATATTACTACGTTAATTACTACAATATTACATTATTGCAGTAATGTATGCAAATTGGAAGCTATCTTGACTTCTATGAATTTGAACCATTGCTAAGCTTCTGTGGATCCACAATGGCTTTCCTTTGTTTTAATCATTGTAATATCAAAGCTAGATAGATGGATGGGTGGAAGGGAAGGAAGGAAGGAAGGAAGGAAAGAAAGAAAGAAAGAAAGAAAGAAAGAAAGAAAGAAAGAAAGAAAGACAAGAGAATATGGGATGTAAAGACATCCATATATTCAAGCTTAAGGGAGACAAAGGAAAACAGTGGGGAAGGAACAGTCCCTAAGGAATTGTGAGGAGGAGACAGTCCTAAGGAAAAAGTAGACATTGATAGATTTAACCGGATAAGCCGGCCAATGAGCCTAGCCTTTGCTGTGGATAGAAAGGATAGACGGGGGAAATCAGTCAGAGATTGTGATGGCTGTATTGTAGTTTGGACCAAAGATAAATTTGCTTCAATTGCCAAATCATTGCAGTCCAGGTTGGAATTATTATTACATTGGCTTCTGGAGACGAGAAACCAAGCTACCATGTTGAATTGTCCTAAGAGATAATTGTCCTAAGGGATCTTTTATAACTCATTGAACTTGATGATTGTATGAATCATTGTTTGGAAGATAGGCAGAATACAATTTGTTTGTAAATAATTAGGGATTTTTTTTCACTTAGCCACATAATATTTTGTCCATAGAGAAACATAGGTGCTCTCCGTGCTTGTTGATTGTTTATAGAAAACGAATTTTAATTGCCAGTTAGGCTATTTAGGAGCCAGACATGAAGTTAGGAGGAAATGCAGGGAAAGAGTGTAGGAGTTAAGCTTTAACAATGGCATATGTATATATATGTATATCTTTCACCCATTTAACAACACAGGAGAGTTTCAGTCTTGTTAATTGGAAGTTTGATTCACAGTTGAAGTAGATGAAAAGTGAGCACCTAGAAAGGGAACAATCCATAAGTGAAAATGAAACAGCAAGAAGAGACAATTAATAGTAAGCCAGAGGTCAAAAGCAAGTTAATTTTCCTATAAGAAGTGCCTGCTTAGTTCTTTTCTCTGCCACATGACTGACAGATATGGTGTCATTTTTCAGAGGAATAGTTTCTGAAAGTATGTTTGCAGCAGAAACAACGAAGTGTGTGGGTTTGTACATAAAAGCAATGCTGAAGTTGAACAAAACAGAATTGGATAAATTATATCTTCGGAGACCTGGTTTGCATTACTGTTATTAATCTGCTATTTCTTTTAACTATTTATTGATCAGATTGCAACTGGTAGATTATCTGAAATATATTTTATCATAAACCATTATATACAAACTATATCAAACTGAGTTGAGAAATCAAGCTGTGCTATACTATAACAATTCAATGCATTACTCCCACTTGAATCTTGATTATTGTTTCTATTATCTATTAACATTTCCATATGGTTTTGTGCTGCCTGCTTATTTGTTTCCTCCATCTGGTCAAGTACTAGCCCATGACAAAACCCACATTTTCTTCCAGTTTGATAGTAAAATATAGCTTAACCTTTTTTGATTGATTTTCAGGCCAGGTAATGTATTCTCTTGTTAGGCATATTAGCCAATCTCAATAGCTAAGGGATAAAATGAAGGATGATTGGTGATCTCTGAACTTGGTTATTTTCTTGCAGATGTTACATTTCCCAAACTAGAAAACATAATCTGTGATGACGTTACCTAGTTTGGGTAATGAAACATCTGCAAAAAAACAACCAAGCTTAGAAAGCACAAAATACCCCCTCATTAGCCAGTCCGTTGTTAATTAGCTTGATAACCAGAATGGTTCTTTGCTGAATGCTTTGATAATATCACAATAAAATATGTTCCCAGTATAATTCCTAAGGAAAGAAATAATTTCTAAATACATAAGCACAACCAGGAATATATTCCATTACAATTTTTTTTGATGTTGTTGAATATAGGAATAAATTATAGAAGCATAAATTATAGAAGAAAGCCCACTCAAAACAAATATGTAAACTTAGAGGCCAATTCTGCATACATAAGTGAGAATAAAACTCTTTGAATATTGTTGAATTTACTTCTGAGTAAATATACTGTTAGACTCATAGCATTCAGTTGAAAGGAGCCCAAAGGTTCAACTATTTTTCTTAATTTGGATTTGTTCTGCTTAGTTTCATCTTTAATTGCTGCAAATGTTCAGTGATTTAAAAAAGTAAGCCTTTTTAAAATGAAAAAAACTAAGCCTTTTAAAAATGAAATAAAACTTTGTAGGTCAACTTGAATATTAAATATACAGTTCAAATAATGTGTAGAAAAAACATTTCTCATGAATTTTTCTAAATGTTGGCTGTGCTCATAAACACATTCTAATATTAATTATTGACTTGTTTTTATATGCCTCTCTGTTAATTCTAGCATCACCTTTTCCATAGATATGTAATATTGTTTTTCTAGCAGTTTTTCAAGTTTGTTAAACCAAATTTAAAGGTGTTAATCTCTTAGTTTCATTTTAGTAAAAGTACTGGCTAGTAAATTTTGTCTAGATTACAAATTATTACCTTTAATGTGCTTCATGTAATACATTGAAAAAATGCTTCTTGGAATATAGTTAGCCATCAGGATTAAGCTTATAAGTATCCGGGCATTTTACAATGGGACATTATTAAGGGTGGATAAGTTAAAAATGAAATTAGTAAAAAATGCATCCAGAGAGTCTGGAAATTGCTAAAAGCAAAAATGAACAATGGAAATACCATCATATTTGGAATTATTAACTGGATATATACTGAATTGTAGTATTTGGATCAGAAAACAAGAAAACTCTTTAATTATTCACTAGGCATTATAGCCCCATGGTACTATTAGGGTGTCAAACTCAAAGCTCATGGGCTAGATCCAGCCTGCTGGGTGCTTAGATCTGGCCCGCAGGCCTACCCTGGAAACAGTAAAGGATAGACTCATGATGCCTCTGTCAGGGAAAATGGAGCCAGCCATGACGTCCTCCTGTCCACAGCCTGCCTGAGCTCCATTTTCCCTGGCAGAGGGCTGCAGGAGGCCATCAAGGCCGAAAGCCCTATTTTCCTGGCAGAGGGTGGCAGGAGGCTGTTGTGGCCAAAAACAGAGTCCGGGTAGGCCATCGCAGCCAAAAACAGAGCCTCAGTGAGTGACATTGAGTTGGCCGTACTCGCCCTGGCCATGTCCTCTGGCTCCACAAAATCAAACACAACCTCGATGCAGTCCTCAATGAAATCGAGTTCAATACTCCTGAGTTAAGATGTTTGCTCCATCAGCCAAGCCGTGGAGCAAGTGCAACACTCTCAGATAATCCCTGCATTGATCCAGAATAAAGGCACAATGTGTCTGCAAGAGAAGATATATTGCTGCCCTTACTTCTTCCTGGCACACCTGCTATGAGTGCCAACTGCTCTGGTTAACATCCAGGTATTGGTTCTGGGTCTCTGGCTTCACCAAATGCACAGGGCTGGCCTGGTAATCAGTGGGTTCAGGGCTCTTCAGCAGCTTCCTTTTAAAAGGGGTCACAGTTTTTTCTGGGTCTATTTACTCAGCCATGAAGAATTCTTATTTGGTCCAGTCGCATTTTCCCAGTTAATCAGTGATGGATTCCTTAAGGCAGTGGTTCTCAACCTGTGGGTTGCAACCCCTTTGAGGGTCGAACGACTCTTTCACGGGGGTCTCCTAAGACCATCAGAAAAAGCATATTTTCGGTGGTCTTAGGAACTGAGCCATAATTTTATGGTTGGGGGTCACCACAACATGAGGAACTATATTAAAGGGTCGCAGCGTTAGGAAGGTTGAGAACCACTGCCTTAAGGGTTTCTGGGATTAGCCATTTATTCCCACTCTGCCACAATGAGCCAAATGTGGGGGGGGGGGGATGAGCTGACAGGAGCAGCCTTCAGGGTTAGTACCCACCGCTCTTGAAAACCATCTTTTTTGTCTCAAAAAGAGAGAGAGCAGCAGAGCTAGAATAAATCCCTTTAAGCCCCTAAACTTGAGCTTTCTGCAAATTGATCATTCAGCTGTGATACAGGCTTTCCCAACACATCCAACTTCAATCTGCTTTTAAAATGAAGCCACTGAAGTGCACCGAGCCCACGGCTTCTCCTTCCAGGCTCATTCATTTCATGCAGGACCTATACCTGGATGTGAGCAGAGCAACTTGCCCTCGGCATGGATCATCCCATCGTTTCATGCTTGCTCCTATGGGCCTATGGGACTCCATGCTCTGGCTCACTCCTGCCTTGAGGACTTCTAACTTGAGAAGGTTCAAATCTAATGTAAGACAAGGCCTGCTGCAATTCTCCTATGGTGAGTTGTCCCATGGCGAGTTGGCTGTGGCAAGTCTGCTACAATGAGTTGTCCTGCACCCAAATTCAGGAGTTCATTAGGCAGAGGTTACAAATTGCATACCCTGACCTTTCCCTAAAAATAGAAGAAATTAGTGGTTTCTCTAGAAAACAGGAATGCACAACAATCTTTATGGGTAATCCTTATGGAACCAAGATCCGCAGAAATATTACGTCCTGAACGTCGTGAATTTTGCATCTCTCTTGAGTTTCTCCTGTTGAAGGGTGAGTATTGTCGTATTGAGAAACTCACAGTAATCAGTGTTTACCACAGATTGTCATGTTGATCTTCCCTTCCCTTCTCCCTCTTTCCTTGTTTTGTCATTCTGTACCTTTCCTTGTGATTCTGGTGACATAAAGCCGTCTCATCCTCTGTTTCTTCATCCCCCCCCCCCCCCCCCCCCCGACGGCTTCCTGACAATGTTCAATGCCACTTCTTGACTACAGTGTCACCTCAGAACAGTTTAAAATCCCTCTTGGCTCCTTTATTGAGTCATAAGAAGCTAACAAAGACTGTTTAAAAATTGAATCACATGACTTGCTGAGGGCTAGGCTGGGACTGGGTCTATATGATCTCTGGTAGCCGAAGGAGAGGCCAGCCTACACTCAGTTTCAGACTAGGAAGCAATTGAAAAATGAACTGGGCAAAGACCAAGGTAAAGTAGCTAAAGTATTTGACTGACACCAAAGAGATCAAATTTCTACTCCCATCTGCAGTCACAAGTAGCTCCCTTGGTGACTTTCAACCCAAGCTAGGCCACAGAGTCGTAAAGAAATATAGAATGGAGCACTATGTTATATGCTTTGAGTTCCTGAATAAAGATATAGATACGTTTGTGTGCCAGTGAAGGGATAAATAAAATTGTCACAGAACATGGAAAAGAAAGACCACAGCACTAATGCAGCAGCCATGGCTTCCCCAAAATTCATTCTTTTGGAAGTAATAGGTCCTGGATTTTGTTAAGTTAGCCCATCTGAGGTAGCTGGTTTCAAAAATTGTTGTTCTATGATGCACCATTTTCCCAGGTAAAGATTGTGACAGTGAGAAGTTTAGTTGCATGTAGATTTGGATGGACTTAATGCCATTTGTTGAAAACATGTTAGGGTTAGGCATTTATATCAGGGGTGGGCAATTAATTTAGCCGTGGCCACATGAGAAACTGGGCCTGTTGTGGAGAACTGCCACTTCCAATTCAAATAGCAGAATTCTACAGCCAATTTTGCATTTACTTAACCTGTAGTATTATCTTTTTCATAATTAAAACTGTTTAATTAGTAATGGGAAGGGGCAAGAACCTCCATAGGCAATCAACAAACAGGCAATCCCAGACAACTTCATTCAACTTAAATCCCTTTGCTCAAAAAACACATTTAAATGTTTCTTGGATTACAAAAAAGTA
The DNA here is from genome assembly GCF_900518735.1 of Pseudonaja textilis. The sequence goes on along the minus strand of NW_020769447.1, from coordinate 1,219,932 downwards.
TTCCGTTCCCTTGCCACTATCTTTGTCTTATTTAACAAATCTTTAGATTTCTGCAACTTCATCAACCATTGTGTTTTCATAAATTTCTAATTATAAGAATAATGGTTGGCGGGGTTTTTTTGGAATAGACTTTAAAAGGTTCTGGAAAAGCTAAATTTGGCAACTAATAACTTTCAAATATTTGGCTTAAAAGTCCCATGAAACAGAAGAGTAATAATATATAAAACACTGTATGAGGAGGAGACTGAGAGAAAAATGCTTTGTCTAGGATTATGGCAGATGTAAATAAGACATTTTTTGGCTCAGTTTCGGTCTCCTGTACTCTTACTTAAAATGCTGGGCATTTTTTCATGGATTTCTAATTTTTGTCCATTCACATTGTTTAAATGGGCAGTGCTTACTGTTAAAGAAGGGAAATACTTTTCTTATTTCCTTTGCAGTAATATATTGCATGATTTCTTTGATCTTTTAAAGCCATATTTGACAACCTACAGTTTGTAGCTGGATATAATTCCTGGAGCAACCCAAGATCTCTCTTTTTTGTGCACTTGAGGGATTAAAAAGATTTTTAAGCTTCAGTTTTAACACATTTTTTAAACCCCTTATCTCCCTATAGGGAAAAAAAACCTATCTAGATTTTAGAAAGTTTTAGCCAGTATTCTTAATCCATTATTGTAAATTAGAGTAACCTTTTTTATTTCCTGGAAAGTACCTGTGAACAACAGCATGGCAAAATGTATTTTGTATATGCTGTTTCCCTCTATTAAGAAAAGTCTATATACAAGTGGCAGGCTGTGTAAACTATGGCTGCCTTGTAATGCTGTTGCAGCAACATGTTAGTCCAGCTTCCACCATTATTCGTGCTATGCAAGATAGCTTTTTACTGGCTACAGTGCTGTACGGGCTCCTCACTCAAGCCTTTTCCTCTTCCATGAAGCCAGTTTGACCAGGAGCAATTCACTTAATGTGAAGGGCTTTCAAATCAATGTCCTCTGAATCAGCACTAGTGTTCATTTCTTCGTATTATGACTTGAATGAGAAAATTAAGAAAGCCATCTAAGATTTATATATTAAGAGAGAAAGGTGCACAAACATGTTGTATCAGGGAGTTGAAGGCTCTGCACATCTATTTATGTATAAAAGCGAAGTACCACTTATTCATCACGAAATCTCCAGAACCATAAAGCCTACAGATTTGAAATTTGGCACATATGTTCCTCTTGGCTTCTAGGTGTTCACTAAGCAAGGATTTTTCAAAATGACCATCAGATCATTAGTATTTCTTATACAATAACACGCTCTGATACTAAGGAGTTCTACTCCTCCTCCCCACCTGAAAAGAACTCCGTTCCAACTGCCAGTTGCCTCACATTCCGTTATCTCAGTTCAAACTGGCAGACGTTCCACTCCTTCACTCAGGAGTGGCCTGGGGCTCCTTACATTGGTACCTCACCAAAATGTCTATACCTATAGAACTGCTTTCTGACTCTAGGGGCAGGAGCAATATTTCCTTATGTGTTTCAATCACTGACCCCACTGAGCCAACAGATTGTGAACCAAATTTCTCCTGCATAGCCCGATCACAACTTTTCATCATGAAGCATGGGTATCCAGCTAGTAAGGTATATAGAGAAATATTGTTCCAAGACCTGCCTATGGTCCATTGAAACATTTCATAAGCTATAAAACAAGTGGCTCCTAAGACTTGTTCCTGCTTGCTTCCAATTCTAGATCTGAAAATCTAGATTTTGAAATTTTGTAAAATCTCAAATTTCCAAATAGCTAAGAAAATGGGAATCTATGGAAGAGTTGTCTTCTCACTTAATGGAAGGGGTATATACTCAGGTTGGGAAGACCCACATGAGGATGAGGATTTTGCCTGAATATTGGTGATCTGGATAAGTCGGCATATTCTGAATGCACTTTAGGACATCTGACCCTGGGGATATCTTTGGATTTTCTTTAATAAAATGAGCTATTTTTTAAAAAAATCACTTCCTGAATTTTCAGACTCTGAAAGTGGTAAAACAAAGCTATACATATTTAGTGTTAATAGCAAACCTGTGAGGCTGCAATGTTGATCAAATTAGGAAACAGACACTATATGAACTATTGGGAATTTGTTGTTATAGAGTACAATCATAGCATCTTAAAAGTGCAACATAAATTCTTCATCCCTCTCTTCTTTCTTATGCTGAAGAGATTGATGGTGGGACAATCTAGAGCAGGGGTGTCAAACTTGTGTTGCCACAACAGCATCATGTGACATATCGGGACTTTGCTAAACTGGGCGTGGGTGTGGCCAGCTCTATTTGACAGCCTTGATCTAGAGCAGGGGTCAGGGAACTTTTTTACCTCTTACCCCCCAAAAAAATTATAAACGCAGACGTTACCCCCTTGATTTGAAAGTAAGGAAATCATACATCCAATAACATTTTGAATTCAAATACACCAGTCCCTCACCCCTTTCCTAAGAAGTCTGTAGGGGGTGTGCATAAGTGCACCAACGCCTACCTTCCCTGTCCTATTGTTTCCTTTTATTTTCTTATATGTATCCATTTCATGTATTCATAATTATGTTTATACTTATACCTATTATCTTGTAAGCAATTGACAAATCAAATAAATAAATAAATTTGTTGTGGCTATTGCCAATTTCTATTCAAAACAAAGGCAGTAGAGACTGTCTTCAAATTGGCAATAGGCACAACAAACTTCCATGTCAAAACACTTCAGCTCAGCAATTCAGAAAGTTTCATAAAAATATTGACAGTAAAAAAAAAAAAGCGATTTAGGCCACAGAAGTCAACTTTTATGTTCTGTCAGGAATGCAAAGGAATGCAAGTGACTGCCTCCAGCCTGTGCTTGAACCCAGCCAGTAAAGGGGATCCCACCGCTTCTCTGGCTAATTGATCGTTCAGGGGAGGAAACTTAGCATTAGGAATCGTCTCCTAACGTGCAGCTCGAGGGGCTTCTGTAATGCGAATCTCTTTGGATGACAGAGCAGGCTTCTTCTGTACTGCACTCTCTGTGGCTGCACCTGCTGACTTCGCGCCACCTTCCAACTTTTATAGACGCGTCTGCGGAGAGAGCGCGGAAAATTGGCAATCCGAGTAAGGCAAACTACTCCAGGTGGCTCCAGAGATGGGTGGGGAGCGGGAAGAAAACAACCTTTTATCTCAGCCGCCTTAATTGCGCAAATGGCCATCGCCTCAGACACTTGAGCTGCTGCCAGCCAAACCGACCTTTTCCCGTTTGGCACAAAAAGCCGCCAGGGAGGGAAGAGGGAGGGAGGGAACCTGCTCGCTCGGCCTCTCAGCGCCCCCGACTTGTTTTCGCAGGCTCCAGAGACACGAACCGCGACAGCGCCAGAAGCCCTCCCCTGTCCTCCCCCCCCCCGCGCCCTCCCGGTTTCAGTCCAGCTTGCGAGTTTTGGCTGGCTGAAGCAAACGCGACCTCCGGCGTGCAGCGGCAGGAGCTGCGAGCTCGCGGCAGGCAGCGCTGGGGCTACGTCAGTCGGGGCGCGCGGTTTAGACTTCGGCTCTTTAAAAACGGCGTGTAAACTGAGATGCTCCCATAAGAGAGCCGAGCGCGGCAGCAGTCGTTTGGGTTAACGGCAGCGGGCGGCCTTCCAGCGCCCTCGCCCACAGCTGCGCTGGCACGTGCGCGCTCCGCCACCCCTCGCCTTCAAGTTAGGCTTGTCCCGGAAAGCTTCAGACCGACCGCCTTCGCCCCCTGCCCCCACCCTTCCCTCTCCGGCACGCGCTCCGTCTGGTTAGAGTAGTCAGTAGCCAGATGACCCCCCAGTACCCGCTCTCTCTACAGCGCTTGCGCCATACACGTAAACGCTGGAGCAGTCCACTGAGAGAGCGGGGGGGGGAGCAGAGCAGAGAAGGAGGATGCGGTGACACTGACACACACTGACACTGGCCGTCCGTGCTATAATGGACCGTAATAACTGCTGCTATGCCGATAGTTCCGCCATTGGCCAGCGCAACCTCCTCATTACCCCCAGATTTTCACTTTTACCCCATTTGGGGTAATTTACCCCTGTTCCCCGACCACTGATCTAGAGGCTTTTCTTCATTTCCTCCTGGTTATTCAAGCTACATTGATGCTTACTGATAGTCGCTACATAGTTTTCTCAGTATAAGTGCTTTGCCATAGCTTGCTTCTAGGATGTTTCTTAGCTTCCCAGGATAGCCTATTGGCTGGGAATTTCCTGGAATTATTTCATCTAAATATGAACTAGTCCTCTTTTGCTCATCTCCTATGGTCAGACAGGGTCAACCAAGTGCTTCCATCTGCTGAGATTATTATATGATTTTCCACTGGAGGCACACAGGGAGGATAAACAGATGGACGATAAACTATATATACCTAATGCGCCAGATGAATCTGGCTTTGTATTTGCAGTATCCAGGAGATAAAAAGAGAAGAAAGCCTATAGAAAAAATAGTTCCCCCCCCTTTCTTCCTGAAATGCCTGGATGTAAGCTGTGACCCTTTGAATTAGCCCCATATGAAAGTTGCCCTAGTCATTTCCAAAATTTTGCCGTATGTGCTGCTTCTGTTTTTTGGCATTTCAGAAGAGACCAATAAATCTTGCTGCCTAGCTACAGCCTCACCTCTTTTTCAACCCATTTAATACATATTGTCATTCCCCACAAATACAAACCTACTGCCACAATATGCCTACAGATTTCCATAGATATTTATACTTAATTATTTGTTCAATAGCTTGTGGCATGTCGCAATAGTATTGAGGCACTGTAGCAGGGCTAGATATTGTAAATTAAAAGTGAGGTAGTTATTTTCTCTGCATGTTAAATACTGTAGTGCCAAAAAAGACTAACACAGATATGAGTTATAATGATAGATGTAAAAGGACTTAAGTTGGAGAAATTGTAACTGTCTTTCTTTGGCCAAGGATTATATAAGAATATTTAGTTAGCGTTATCGGAAAATCAATATAACAACATAACATTCATTACTGATAATAGGAAAGCTGACCAATTTAATAACAAAGGAATCTGAGATTCCTTTGAGAACCTGAGAGCAAGCTGGGATAATAAGTAAAGGTGAAAACAGTTCTCAGTATTCTCTTCAATGTGGCATCCAGATAATTTGGGACTATAAATCTCAGGAGTCCTGACCAACCAGAATCTTAGTCCCAGTTTATCTAGAGCCCACTAGGAAAGGCTGCTGTAGATAAGTTTTCTTTTTGGATGCCAGGAGAGTTTAGAAAACTTTTAACACAACTGTACACCGGTTTATTCTGCCTTGAGAAATACTGCAGATATTAATTCTTTTCTGATTTCTACTTCAGGTAGTCCTTGACTTACAACAGTTCCTTCAGGGGATCATTTGAAGTCATAAAAAAGTGACATGATTGTTTTTTATATTTACGAATGTTGCAGCATCTCCATGGTCATGTGATCAAAATTCAGATGCTTGGTAACTGGTTCATATTTACAGTGAAATGTTGTATTCCCATACTGGGGAAAACAACAATCTATGATTTATCCAGTTATGGGGTTATTCTTTTTTGCTCTCCTTTCATACAGCCATCTTCAGATAAAGGGTTGCACTCTATAATATAGGACACACAGCTTTGCAATAAGTTTTTTCTCACACCAACCTGAGAAAATGCTGTACTTGTCATTCAAGAATCCAGGAATCACTATCACTAGGAAATTAATCTAAGTCTTGTTCGCTTCAATGTAGAAAGAGACTTTGCAGGCCCACTCTAGGGTCTTTTATGCTACCTCTTCTATGTCTTATTTTTCTTGAACCAAACTTTTTTTAATTTGCATGGTTTGATGAATGAAGACGTTTATGTTCCCATATTAAATATCTTGAATGTTATTAATTGTTACATTATGTTCCAGTTATCCTTTATCAAGAATATTATGGAACAAAAGAGAGATATAACATTTTTAAAGTGAATAATACATGTCGAATACTTCAAGTGCTTCTTGTTAGACAAATCCTGACTATTATTACAAGATTTCAAAAGGCTCTGAATAAACTTTTATCTCTGAAGGGAACACAAATGCTTATGGAATAAAGGCTGTAAAGTTTGCTCCCTTTTGATGTTTTTATTAGCAGGAGAGCAAAAAGTGGAGTATATCATAGCTGTTTCATTTGTTGTTTCTAAAAGTAAGAGGGTACAGTAATTTTTCAGCTCCTCTTCTTTTCCTCATTTTACTTGCTGCCACTTTTCTTGATTGGGGTCCCTTTGAAATAGGAAGGAGTTAGATATTTTCCTGCATTGAATTTAAATGTACAAAATGTAGAATTTAAATTTGTTAATTTTTTATCCTAATTCTGTGTCAATACAGACTAGATTTAGAAGTTGAAGTTTTCCCATCTGCATATTTTGCATGATTTATTGTACTTCTGTTTATTGCTTTATTTCTGTATCTTAATCTGCTATTTGGCTCAGGATTAGTTAGCTAAAGAGAGTTTTTTTGAAACACAGCCAGCATCATAATGTAAGGACATTTAAGCCAAACAAAACCAGATCAAACCCTTGACAAGTCAAAAATGCTTAGATATATCTACCAAAGCTACTTGTGTCCTAATATGTTTTTTTGCTTCTTATTTCAGTGTATTACCCATTGATAGTATTGGATTGAAATAAAAAAAACAGAATTGCTTTGCACATTTACTTCCCTCTCACCTAGCTGTTTCTTAGAGATTTAAACTCAGAGAAGAGGAAGAAGCAAATGATATGGTAACTCCTTGGCTTTTAGAGCTTTTAGTCTCAATTGTGCACTTGGATGCCACGTGTCAGTTTACTGTTATATTATGATCACATTCAGCTGGCTGGGTTAATCATTTAAGCTTTTGATGTCTTCTTACTTGAAGGAGGCATGATTTATTGTAGCTTTTCCGCAGTTCCCATAATTGCAGGCTTTGAAAATCTCTAATTTTGCTAGCTAACCATAGTGGATTTTTAAACTCAATGTACCTAGAGAACATCAGATGGAGAAAGGTATACTTTCAAATATGTTTTTATTATTGGTTTTACCCTTCTAGAAATCTTTTTGAGGTTGGCATTAAGACAGAAATTGTGGAATAAGAAACATTTATTTAAATAAATTAATGAGTTGTTTACAACTTTTGGCTCAAACAAAAGAAACACTACAAACCCCAATTATAAAAAAGTATTAATATAGCTCAGTATACATTCTGTGTTCTGAATGTTTCTGACTGTAAGGACTAGCCTTCCTCATGAGTAAATTCCACAAGGAAAAGGAAAGAAAAAATAATGCTTATGTTTTAAATTCTTCCCCTCATTCCTGGGAATTTTTCTTAACCCTAATTTCTGAGAAATTTCTGACAATAATGTGTACGTTGTTTTCATGCCTCTTAGCTCAGATTGGTTAACTGAGCCAAACTGAATAACCATGAGAGTTAGGAATTTTAAAATCCCTTCTTTCCTTTTTCTCTTTTAAAAATATTTCTAGATTATGGCACCTATGTAGTCAGGCTCTGAAATGTATCTCATCTGGCATTTATATAGACAGTACATTTGAACAATTGGGTTGCCTTTTCCTACTGCACAAGCAAGCAGAATAGGGAATCAGACAAGTTAGGTTATGTTACATTTAACATTCATTTAGTAACTTGTCTCTGCAACTTTTTGATAAGCCCAGTAAGTTCCCACAAATAAATTACATGTGTGGTGATTTTTTAATTTTAAAAAGTGACAGGTAATAAATTTAGATCTCTTGTGATTAATCCCATGTAGCAACAGAAGGTAGTATTCTCCTCTCCTGTGGATGAACTAAAGATCTATCTCTCCTACTAATTTTGCTCCTGGAGATTTCCAGTCTATCCCAAATAGCTTCCACTAAAGGAGACAGAGTCTGTAAACGGGATTTCTTGCATTCATTACCTCTTCTTCTGTAAGTTGACTTGTGTCTATGTAGTTTCCCTCCACACTTTATTTTTATGGGCATCTCTTAAATTTTCAGACTACTATTTTTGTATTTAGGGAGAGCGGTGGCCTAATGGTTAAGATGCTGGGCTTGTCAACTAGCAGGTTGGAGTTTAAGATCTGAGCACCATGTGGCGGGATAAGCTCCTGTTCTTGCCCCAGCTCCTGCCAACTAACAGTTTGAAAGTATGCAAATGCAAATAGATAAATAGGTGCCACTTTGGTAGGAAGGTAACAGCATTCTGTGCACCTTGGCATATAGTCAGGCTGGCCACTTGACCACAGAAGCGTCCTTGGACAACACTAGCTCCCTCAGGTGGGAAACATTGATGAGCACCACTCCCTAGAATTGGACAGGACAGGGAAACTTTTATCTATATCTATACTTTTCATATTATTTTTGTATCATTTGTTAAAGAATAGAAAAAAGAGAGATGCTTAATGCTATTTGGCTTATTTTACATCAGATTTAAAATTTCCAGGATGTGATAAATTTCCTGAAGATGATTTATATTAAAGAAAGTGTTCCCTCTCTTCAGTTGTACAGAACTAGTGCCACAGATTCTGTCAGCATGCAAACACCACAGAGGTCTAACAATATCTGGAGTATTCCTGGTTGCCCATCTTGCACACCTGCTTTAATCCCAGGTAGATGGCTTTCCACAACATGGTAAATTTTAAATACAACTTATCAAAATATTATTGTTCTAATAACATATAACAATTAACAATGCAACTTAGTTGGTTTATATTTAAACCAATAAATCCTACTATGGCATAATGTGATGGCCCAGTTCACCCGCACGCTAAAAAAGTGATTGCATGCAACATGCTTGTGCAACATGCTTAATCACAACTATTGCATTTTATTTCACTCCAAACATAACACAGGAATTCCATTGGAAATGACATGGCTCACCAGGATAGAAATAAGGCTGTGGTGGGCAAATTCCTTCTCTTCCCTATTGTTCTTTCACGCTGTGTCTCTCCGTGATGTCCTTGCAGATACATCGATACACCTGAAGTGCCTTTCTCAGGAACATGCTACCATTGTCCACCTGCCCAGGAGGGAGAATTAAAAGTGATTCCATTCAGAATCGCTTCAGAAGAACTCATTGTCATTTTGTGCTTGGTATTCTTTCTTGATGCTTCATCCATTACTGCAGAGGACAGTGGGAATGGCTTGAAGTATACAAGGAAGAGCTGTTGCTAAGACAAAGATCAGATTAAAAAAAGACCGGGGCATGGATGTAACTTGAGTAAACATCTCAGACAGGACCCTCCCTATTTCTGACCAAGATAAAGGAGAGGCGGGGGTTGGGGGGAAGCACATTCAGACTTGCAAGACAATGTTACTATAACTTTACAATAAAAATAATACTGATTCACATGACTTTGGATTCATACTCTGATCTGTCTTGAAGACTGATAATTATCATTTTCCAATCAAGGTTTACAAAAAGGTTTTTCAACCATTTAGGCATTTACCAAAATCAGAGAGATGGAGGGTGGGCTACATAGCCAAGGTTAAGTATTAGTCACTTCATTTTTATAATTTTGCAAAAAGTCCTCCCTTTAAAGAGCCCTTTCACCACTTTGCTGGTGGTCAGAGACTCTATTTTAAATAAAAAATGCTTCACATCACAAGGAAAAAGTTTGTGAATGTATTTTCCATTAACATCTTGATAAAAATAGCTGAAAAATTCACAAATTTGGTATTTTAAAAATATAATGATAATGATAAATTTACTTAATTAAATGTTCATGTGACAGAACTATTAAAATAGTTTAAAGAAACATGCATGACTATAATAAGCAAAAGGTAGCAAGCTTGTTTAGTAGGAAAATTATTTAAAAACTTTTCTCACTCCTGATTAGTGAAATCTGCTTCCCCAAAAATGTTCCAGAAAATAAACAATATCTTTAAATGCATGCTTTCTGATTTAATCTGCTAAAGTTGAATTTAAAAATTCTGTTTATTAACTTACTGTTATAAAAGTTGTAGCCCAATGAGATAAACTTGACTAGCATGGCCATTTCTGCTGATCAGTTGTTTTCAGCTTGTCTACCATATCTCAACTGCCAGTTTTTTTTCCAGCACAGACCAAAGAGGTAGATGTAAATTGCTCCAACATTTGAATATTTTCTCTGTTTCTTAGCAGCAGGAGCATTTGGGCAAATGTTACTTTTCTTTCTACTTGAAAATGCCACTCTTCTCTAAGCTAGGAATGAAAATTAGTGCCTTGAAATATACTACAAGCAGAGAAAATAGTCTCATTATGCAAAGTGCTTCACTTCATGCAAATGTGATCATGTACTTCCATATTGCTTTTTTGTGTCCTAATGTTTTACCAATCTTAAATCCATTTATTTTCAGAATGCTACTGAACTAATAAATCAAAGTGTTCCTAATAGAATCTATCTTTTTATTATATTTCTGCTCATGAAAAAAAACAACCCTCCTCTTACCAGTCCTGAGGTAAACTAGCTAGTTGTGAGATCCATTTGACCCTCAAATTGCATCTTCAGTTAAAAGAATTGAAGAAGCAAACTGTTTTTTAAAACCTCTGGCTAAGGAGGAAAAAATGCCCGAGGAGATTGCACTAAGACAGAAATAAATAAATAAATAATGTGCCTTCCTTTAAATCACTCTCCCCCAAACTCAACTCCTTCAGTTGTGTTAAAATAATAGCAGAGCTCTTTGGGAGTTCTGGAGTTGCAGTTCTAATATAGATAGAATTTGCCGAGTTGGAAAAAAAAATGCCTTAAATTAAGATGAGTTATTCAACTTGGCAGTTTTCAGATTGCTATGTATTCCCGACACGCTCTGCTTGTAGTAAGGCTGATAGTCACCTTGTTGAGCATTACTGCAATGTAATTGTAGCGTGCTAAGATTTACTAAGATTCAAGTTCAAATCTCACTCAACCATAAACCTCCCTTGATCTTTAGCAACTAATTATCTTTCAATATGAACTACCACAGTAGAATGTAGTGAAGATAAAAGTATGAAGGAGAGAATAAGCTATGACACCTTGAGATTATTGTAGGAAAGGTGAGCTATAAAAGTATTAAGTAAATGTTGAAAAGGAATGTGTAAAATAGGCCAAAGTTCAGGAGCCAATAGATTTGAACCAAGTTCTTTGACATATGTTCGGTATAGCTTTGAATGAGTTGTTGTTTGATTGCTTAATCAGGCATAAAAAAGTAAGGGTGCCATTTTAGAAAACAAGTGAAGTGAAAAAAAACAACAACTAGTGAAGTCAATGAGATTTTCTTGTAACCAGGCATTGAATTTCACAGCATGGCATAGTGGCCTAAAAATTTGCATGAGTTGAACATTAGTATGACAAACTGCATTGCTTTTAAATCAGGCTGTTCAGGCTGCTGTTGCAGTATGAATTAATATAACATGGAGATAAATACTGTAAAAAAATAAAGAGACACCTTTGGCAGTGAAGAATTGTGGATTGGGGACAGGACTCAGGTAAAGGGTTTAGCTTCCTAAAAAAGAGTTCCTGCTTTCACTATGGACCTTTGAAAAATATGTCGCTCCCACCCTCGTGTCACAACACATGTTACATCATATTGAAACAGAATACTATAGGTAATATCACAATTGCAATAATAAAATTACTTTTTATAAGGCAGATCCTGAGATTTTTAACATAAATGGTAGCAATATGTTGAGGTTGGTTTTACATTTACTAGTTTAACTTTTTTCCCACCTAAATTGTAAGATAACACTATGGTTAGTAAAACTGAGGGAGTGAAAGCAGCAACGTAATGCCCACAATACATTTATTGAACATGGAAAAGAATACATTTGCATAATTATATCAGATTTGCATAATTTCAGTGCAGATTTTCACCAGGGTTTTGGAGTCATAGCACCAGAGTGCTAACCCTAAATCTTTTATATTGAGTAAAAAGTTTGGCTGAATTATCAAGAGGAAAAGAAAGTTTTCTTGGTGAAAAATTGGAGTTTACAAGTTTTTAGGAATCTTAACTTTGAAGCACAAAAATAACAATTCATTTAATTAAATTAATTAAATATACTTCACTTGTTATTCCTCATATTTTCAATAATTTATATCACTTAGAAATTAGAAGTTATTGGCAATTTGTAGCCTGTGGCCTTGAACTTTATATTCTAGTAGAGCTTTGGGATCAAGCTTGTTTAGGCGCTCATATGAGATAATTTGGGGTGGGATTCAATGGGCCATAGGTTCTGACTTGCTCTTCCACTGTGTTTCTGCCTCTCAGCCCCATTGCTCTTCCTAAATTGAAAGGGTAATTGAAATAGTAAGGACTGCTGCTGTGCATACTCCCTGAAGTGCAGACTCTTACACAAATGTCATTTTAATTTCTATTGTCCCAGGTAGAAAGAATCCAGAAGAATGTTCTCATGGCCCTTCATAATCACTTGGAAAATTGTTAACTGCAATCTCCTAGATTTGCAAGAAAAAAAAGATGTAATTGTTGTATTGTGTGTCAGCATTCCAGCAAACCTCCATTCCAATCAGTAACTCTGAGACAAACATATCTCAAAAGTACTTTTATTAGAATAGCACCTGGCACATATGTGGAATCCCAAATCTAAAAGTTTTCGGGCTTTCCACAATTTCCCAAACTATAAATCTATTCCCCCTTGGTTGTCATCACATCACATGGCCCAATCACAATCCGTTCAAAAGTAAGATCCTTATTTCATCCTGCGCCATAATAAATGACCTTGAACTAACAGAGGAATTTTATTTTGTCTACTTAGAGCTATTTAATTGAAATCACCCCCTCCCACTTTCTCAGGCTATGTGGCAGCGTGGAATCTGGCTTTCAAAGCTGATAGGCATCCCCCCTTGAGAAATTTGCCTCCTAAAAGAGATAATAAACAAAACACAACCAGGGGTTAATGCGATGCCCTTAACCCCCCCCTCCCCCCTCCAAGGGGACCCTTCGATTTGTCAAGGAATTCTTCATGGAATTGGTTAACCAATCTATCTGCATGCACCTCCCAACTTTTTACCCAAGTAGCATCTGACAAAGGGTAACCTTTCCATAATACCAAATATTGTAATCTCTCTCAGTGTAATCTAGAATCGAGGATTTTCTTTATTTCATAATATCTCTCACTCTGTATGATTACAGGTTTGGGGGAAGCTGCTGATATCGACCTTAGATAGTGAGGGGGGTGATGATTTCAATTAAGTAGTTCTAAGTAGACAAAATAAAATTCTTCTGTTCAAGGTCATTTAGTATGGCACAGGATGAAATAAGGATCTTGCTTTTGGACGGATCATGATTGGTCCATGTGGTGATGACCAAGGGGAGATAGATTTGTAATTTGGGAAATTGTGGAAAGCCCGAAAACTTTTAGATTCGTGATTCCACAGATGGATGGCTTGGAAAGGGACAAAAATTTATGTACCCAATACTCTAAAACTGATGGTACTGAAACATAGCCATGACTCGTAGTTGGGGGGAAACTCTGGGTTCTTAAAAACCCTACATTTAGTCAGTAGACAGTTCTGGTGGCCAAAAATGAAAACTGATGTCGAGAACTATGTGAAAAGCTGCTCAATTTGTGCCATGATGAAACACAGAACTGGAAAAACCCTTGGCCTCCTTCAACAAGTAGCTGAACCAATGAAGCCATAGGAAGAAATCGTGATGTACTTTATCATAGTGTTACTGGAGAGTGGAGGAAGTACCGTGATCTGGACTGTTATAAGCTTATTTTCTAAGCAAGCCCACTTTACAGCATGTAGCGCACTACCTTCAGCTAAGAAACTTGCAAAACTGTTCATGAAGCATATCTCTAGGCTCCACGGAGTACCTCGTAGAGTAATCTCAGACTGCGGTGTACAATTTACTGCTAAGTTCTGGGGGGAGTTTTTGAAGTCCATTGGGTCATCCCAAGGGCTTTCCTCAGCGTTCTATCCTGCATGCAATGGGGCAGCAGAGAGAACGAATGCTATGGTGGAACAATACATTAGATGCTATGTAAACTATCAACAAGAGAACTGGGCGGAGCTGTTGCCATTTGCAGAAGTTGCTTACAATAATGCAGTACCCAGCAGTACAAGCTTGACTCCGTTCCAAGTGAACACCAGCATGGAATTTGTCCCTAAGCCAGAATTACCGAGGGAACCCTCAACATCCATATCTTTAACGGAGTGGATGGACTCATTAAAGAAAGGTTGGGAGTATACAAAAAAAGCTTTGACTGAAGCTGCTGAGGAATATAAAAAACAAGCAGACAAACATAGATCCCTCCAACCACCATTTAAAGTGGGGGACAAAGTGTGTTTGTCAACTAAATATCTCACATTGAAACTTCCCAGTAGGAAGTTGGGCCCTAAATTCTTAGGTCCATTCCCTATATCAAAAATAATCAATCCAGTGACAGTCCAATTAAGTCTCCCTTGGCTATTGGGAAAAATACACCCAGTCTTCCATAGTAGTTTATTGAAGCCTGCTGTAGGGTCAATTCTCAGGCTATGTGGCAGTGTGGAATATAGCTTCCAAAGCTGACATCATGATTGTTGAAAAGCTTTAAGAAGAAAAGGTAGTGGGAAATGAAAATGTAATATGGAAAATAGTAAATTAGGGAACTATATAATCACATTCCTCTTTTCTTCTTCCCTTAATTTTTTCCCTTTCCCTAAAAAACCCCCGTTGTTATTTAGCTTATTTGTTTGTTTCAGGTTCCACAAAGACAGACCAAAGCTCCCAATTATAATATTGATGTAGCCCAAGTAAACAAAGAACAAACTGTAATTGGTAGTCCTTGATTTATAACCACAATCGGGACTGGAACTTCTATCACTGACACAGTTGTTAAATGAGTGGCATCCAAATTTATGACAATTGGTAAGGTACTTATTAAGTAATTTATATGATTGTTAAATGAACCTGGTTTCCCCCATTGACTTTGTTTGTTAAAAATCTCCTGAGCATTGTAGGAGATGTCCAGGTTGAGCCCAGGGTGTGTGTGTCAAACGCATCATCAGTCTTGAATCCCTTTATGCCCACGATATCTAAATCCAGTCCATCTTGAATTCCACTGACTTTTTTCTACTGCCAATTTGTTTGACCATTAATAGTTCAATTCTTGTAGAGAGCTTAAGCTTGCAAGAAACCTTTACTTTCACTTCAACTGCCTGCACTTCCTGATTTCTTGCACTTGACAGGTAGGTCACAAATGATGTTCTCTTGAAATGCTGCAACCATCATAAATAATGTTGGTTCCAAACACCTGAATTTTGGTCATATGATCAGATGGATGCTGTAGTTGTCATAAATATGAGAACTGGTTTTAAGTCACTTTTTAAAACAGCAGTGTAACTTTGGATGGTTGCTAAATAAATAGTTGTAAGTTGAGGACTATCTGTAATTATTCTACAACCATTTTCATCTATTGTTAAAATTGATATATGTATCTGATTTTTTTCTCATTTCAACTCTTCAGTGGCATCTTGTAAATTGACTTTTAACTGTTTCATCTATTAGAACGTACTTCCTAAGTTTCTTTCTTTAACCCTTACGAGACTGGAGCTCCTGCCTCTTTTCTCTGATTGATTCCTAAGGAGCATCTCTTCCCCTTTCCACAAGGTCATTCACATATTCCAATAAAGAATCCGGCCATCATGGAATAGATGTTGGGAGAAATAGGAGGAGCAAGAGTGAGGTGGCTTTGTCTTGACCTGAATAAAACGCATAAATACTTAAATTAGGAGATATATTTTGGAAGGGTTTTGTATAGTACTTGAGACACTTTGGGGTTTTATACATCTTCTTTAAAAACTTTCACTCTTCCTTTACTGGAACATTCCATTCCAAGTCTGTCTAAAACAAAAGTGATTCAGAAAAAAATAACCTGTTATTTTTCTTTTTTTCCAAAATGGGAACGTGCCCAAGAACATGCCCATTAGCCAGGAAAAAACTAAGTTTGGATTCTCCTGTCTATAAGCCACAGAATTGCCCTGTCTACTTGGAGCCAAATAATCTGTAGTGGCAGCCAGCCCTTTTGCACAGTGTTTTTGTTATGAAGGCTTGCTTTAGCCATCTGAGTCCTAACAGAGAAATCTTCAAAGAACTGGGCTTGGTAAAGTTGGCAACATTTTGTTATACCTCTAATAAGCTAGATATTTACCAAGCCACCCATTTTCTTTGACCTTGTGGAAAAGCCTTTTTATTAAAGATATAGCCTGGCATACATTTCTACTTAATGGAAAGCTGGAACAAGTGTGGTGATGTTATTGGAGTTTTTGAGTTCTTCCTTTTCTTCTTTTCGGTGCTGTATCTTCCTTTTCTTCCATAATTTGTATCAGATCCTTCACCTTGAAAGTTTACAAAGCAAAGGCTCTTGCCTACACTTCCAAATATCACCCTTCCAAAGTTACTGCTCCTTTTATGGATTTTTGCTTTGATAGATGATTGAGTGTGAGATGGAAAGAAACGGCAAATTGTAATTGATATGAATACATTGTCAGTTACAAAGCAGTTTTATTGGTTAAAATAGAAGACTAAATTGGTAGATGCTTCCATACAGATTATTTAACATCATTCTGCAGTAACCCTCCTATCTTCCTGCCCACATCCTTATTTGGATCCCCTACCTTGGTACATGATTTTTTTAAAAAAAATGTACTCTCAGTTATTTTCTATAGTTTTTAATATTGCAAATGTATCAGAGCATTGGAACCAGTTATAATTAAAAATGTATGAAAAGATTCAACAGATTGAATTGACTTGCTTCAATGTTTTTTTTTTTTTACTGTAAATTGTAATAGTAGGCTTCTCCTATTGTGCACTTCTCTGGCTAGATTTTTTTAAAATTGATTATGTGCCATCAGGTTGTTTTTGACTCCTAATGATCACAAAGAATTTCTCCATGATGCTTCATAGGTCGCTCCATGACAACCTATCACACTCGCTATCTAGGTTTTGGCTTTCATCCAGGATGCCAGAACTATTGTTCATAGCCAGGATGTCTTTGATGACTTGAAATCTGGGAGTTCTATTATCAATACAGCTGGAAAATTAACATTAAATAACACAATGATCTTGGCTGTGACTCCTTCAGAATTACAGATAAAAATCGCATTTGTTCTAACAAACGATTTACCTGTGATAAATAGTTATGATTTTTCCTTCTTAATAATGATTAAGATTATTTAGTATTGACTAAATTCTTTGATCAAAACAAGATGGGCATAGGTATCGGATACAAACTGCAGTGAGGAAAATAATGACTAAATATGACTTGTAATATTATAGTGCAAACTCTGGCCTCTTGTGTCCCAGTGTTAGCTGTAAGGTATCAGATTTGTGTTGTGATATACCAACACCTTGTCATTTGACGCTACTGTGCAGACAACAGTGAGAGAGAGGGACTATTCGACACTTCTTTATTTCTTTTTCCTTTTCTACTTCTTTTCTGACATATTTTGATCCTGCTAGATTCTGTTTATTAATTTTTATAATAAACATTATTCAAAAAAATTTTTTTGCATTAAATTTAAAATAGTTTGGAGATGATTATTTTTCTGGTCTGCATTTTTCGTTAGCTGTACATGTTAAGCTGGAAATAGTTAAGCTAAAAGTTACCTACTACTAGAGTCAAATAGTTCAAGGGACAGACAATTACTCGCTTGCCTGCATATAAGTAATCAGTATTATGCATTCTTAATCTTTGCATACATGCATTTATATATTTGTTTTTATTCTGACATATCCTTCAGTCTATAAAGCATTCCTACATATACATCCTTGTGCAGCAGGCAATGAGAATGCTGGAGTGTGTATGTGGAACTTACCCTCCATATACACACTCATCTACATTAAAGTAGAACAAATAATGGTCCTCAGTGCCAGTGGGATCAAGCTGCAACAGAGCAACCTGAGGGAAAACAGCCCTCCAGTTGAAGGCTGAACTTTACAGTAAAATTTGCAAAGCAGTCTAAGCTGTTACTGAGCCTGATGTTGAACAACCTTGGAGCCTGCAACCGATCAGCTTGTCAGTTTTGTCTCTTCCAATCAGCCAAAGAAGACAACTCTCTAGTGTCATTCAGCAAACAATGTATGTAGGATGACAACTCATTTCTAGAAAGTGTTTCAAAAGGAAAGCTGTTTTAAGAAATAAAATATTAAATTGGAGGCAAGTTTCTTTTACAAATGTTCCTAATACAAATTTGTTTGTGTACATTTTAAGGTGGTAGATTTTCTTCCCTCTTTTATTAGAATTTCCTCATCTTGAAAAAAATAGGGGAATGAGGTATCCAGTCACTGAATTGGCAGATATGATGCTGTTACAGAATGCATTAAATCAAAGAAGTAAGCCTTGTAATTTTGTGATCTAGTGACCAATGTCATGAATGTCCATTCTGAGAACAAGACTTGACCTACGCAGGCTCCATTCAGCTTTTAATGAAAATGTGCTGGGAAATAAAGATATGAATGTACTGCTCTGATTCTTTTTTATTTTGTTTCAGTGGTTAGTCCTTGTGTAATTATGGTAACTGGGAGTGGCAATTCTGTTGGTAAGCAACATTGTCATTAAAGCATGATGTCACCTGACTGTGCCAACTTATGATGGCAGTTGCAACAGTCCAAGTTGCCATATCACATCGTCACAGTGTCTTTCAGTTACATAACTGCTATTTGTGACTTCCGCCAACTATTGACTTTGCTTGTCAGAGGCAAGCACGGGGATGCAACAACCACAGTTACAAGAATCCATCATAAATCCCCCTTGTTTAGCACTGTTTTTATTGGGAAGGTTACTGAACAAGTGGTCATTCAGTGAGGATTGCCTGTATTTGTTCTTTAGGATATCCAAGGAGAGAAATTGGATACACATAACACTGATTTTCTTGGCCAATTGTTAAATCATAGCGTAACTTCTATTATAATAGCTCTTACTCTTTCCTCTTCAGTTTGCCTCCAGATAAACAGAATAAAGGATGTGCCAAATAGTTCTGTTGATCTACACGGTTTTAAAGCCATTCGTGAAATAGACATCATGTTAATGTTTTTTCTTTGCACAGAAACTCCCTAGAAATTCTGAGCAGGCTGTAAAGTATGTATAAAGCATATGTCACTCTCTTTAATCTCCGTGTCCTCAAATTATAGATGAAACTGAATGCTGTAGGCTGATAAATCTGCTATCAATGAAATCTATGACACAGGCTGGTTTCTAAAGGGTCCAAAACATGTTTAACTTGAAATTCATGTAAAGATCAAACCACACCAACAATTTCTGTATGTACATGTTTTCCACTATCCTCTGACTTAGAGATTTGGGAGAAGTATTTTATTGGGCAGGGGAGAGTCGGCATCTTGTGCATTTTTTCTCTAGAAAAAGGGATCTTTCTGTCAAAGCAGGGTACATTTTATTAAATTTCAAACACCTTGGTAACCAAGAAAGTAATTGGATAGTCAAATATGGTGATATAATCCAGCTATGCCCAGATTAGTTTCTTTTCTTTGGTTGCTGCCACAGTAGTATATTGTGTGTGTGTGACTGCATAGGCTGCTTCACAATATTAATTGGATGGACCAAAGAAAAAAATGAAATCACTAGCAACCTCTTTTCTTTTTGGTTATAATGTGTAACAGATAAATCATAGTTTTCCAGTTAGTATCAAAGGGACACTGCTCACCTCTAAAGAAAACAATAATTAGTATTGCTATTACATCCCTTCTTACCTAATAAAAAACCCAATTTACATTTTTTTAAAAACTCTTCCTAACTCTGATCTTTCTAAAAGGATGTTAGGAACCATAAGAACATTATGGATTCAAAGTGAATTGGAGACGAAGTTGGGAAGAACTAAGATCAGCAGCCAAAAAAGCTGACTGATTTGGGCTACCCATTAGCTCACAGCCCAACCTACTTCACAGGATTGAATAATAATATTATCTCTTTGAATGGCTGAACGATAGATAGGGTACATCTCTCACAAATTGATTAAAATAATCTATCCAGTAGAAAAAATGAAGTGCTGTATAGTGCCTGATCTGGAAGTACTTATAGCCCAGCTAAGTATAAGCAATGGGTTGTATGAAAGATGGTGCCAGATTAAGCGGCATAATTCTCTATTCACTGATATTTTGTTTAACCTAAGAAATTCCTGATTTATATCTTACGAGAAACTTATATAGAGAAATCCATTATCTGAAGATGTGTAAACCCTGGCTGGATCCTTCTGAATGAAGAATCTCAGCTAAAACGGAGTGCATTGGATTTTCCCCAAAGATCTCTGTATATGGTAACAATGATTGAACCCAAAAGAAGGGAATTAGAATTTACCAGTGCATGAAATAAAGTGGTCACTTAAGATTTCTGTCTTTAGGAGGAGGCCTCACTAAACAAGCCACCAACGATTCTCTGCAAAGAACCCTTATAAAAGCAGAGCATCATCCATTTGATTGTGGAGAGAGTACAGGAGAGTATATTCATTTGGCAAAGGAATATCTGAGAATATTTTATTTATCGAAATTTATATGCTGTTCCTCTCACAATCAAGGCAACACTGAACAACTTACAACGTAATCAAACACATGAAAGTAAAAACAATAATAAATATAAAAATGGATTAAAAGAATAAGCAATTAAACTAAAAAACCCGTGGTTTAGAGCAGAGAGATGGTGATGGCTTCTCTTGTTACTACGCTAGCCATCTGCAGGCAACAGCTTCGCTTCAGGGCCCCCTGCCAACTGGCATAGCCAGGTTTTGAGGCATTTCCTGAAAGCCAAGAGGGCAGTGGCAGATCTCACCTTCTATGGCAAGATGTTCCAAAGGGCTGAAGCCATGGCAGAAAAGGCTCTTCTCCTGGACACTGTCAGCCATAATTCTTTGGATGATCGAATCTGCAATAGGTCTCTTCTGCCAGCATGAGTGGAACGGATCTATCACATTGGAGTATAGACATTCTGGATCTATTCCATAATGAGTTTTAAAGGTGATGACAACATTTTGAATTGGATCCCAAAGCAAATCTTCAGTCAGTTCAATTCATGTTAGAGTGCTATCACTTCCAAAATCGAATGCTCTGCCACATTCTGGACCAACTGTAACTTCCAAATACTCTTCAAGTCTAGCCCCATGTAGATTGCCTTGCAATAATCCAAACAGGAGATAACCAGAACATGACTGAGCACAGAACCTCACGATCCAGAAAGAGTGCAATTGGCACACAACACAAAGTTGTGCAAAGCCATGACTACTACTCTTTAATTAGGAGTTGCAAGAGTTCCTGGGTTTTGGGTCTGTGTGGGATAGCACTACCCATCCAGAATGAAAGATGACAGACCTTCGGATCCTGAGGCTCTTCTCCATATCCATAGTCACTCTGTCTTACCAGGTTTCAGTTCACTAACTGCCTCAAATTCTGATGGCAAATGTATGAAAGTACAATTCCCATAATTCAAGGGGCTGGCCTTTTGCTCTAGACCTCTTACTGTATTCCTTTATGCATTAACAACTTTCCCGCCTAACTCCTAACACCTAATGAAGTGTAGATGAGCAACTCATAGTCCGCATGTAGATCCCAGTATATAGCTCCAGAAGATTGCCAGTTTGTACTGTGGAAATATGACAGCACAATGGCAGTTTGCCAGTAGTGTGGTTTTTAATTATTTTTCTTTGAAAAAGGCGATGATAAATGATAGACACTCGGTCAAAAAATAAAAAGGAAAGGAAAAAAGAAAGGAAAAAAGGAGTTTAAACCCTTTCTTCTAAGATTTATCTTACCTTGCCTGCCAGTCACATGCACTGTTTTTGCTTTCCACCTGCTTTATTTCCTGTAACATTGGATGACCAAAACCACAAAATCTCTTCATCGGTATTTGTAGAAACAAACAAAACCCATCAGCGTTTGATAAGCAGCCACCTGCCCACTGATCCTGAACTTCCTCACCTGCTGTCTGCTCAGTGATGGGCTGACAACTCAAGCAAATAAACCTGTTTTCATGCTTTTTCAGTTGCCTCTTTGCTGTGATGCAATTGTTCCTGAAAGAAAGAAAAAAGAGAAACGCTCCATACTCTTACAGCATCAACATTTCCTTTCTCAATAAAGATGAGCTGCATGTTTTGCATACCTGTGCTGCAAATGTAAGCTGATTTAGCTGTCATGGCTTTGCTGTAGGAGAACATGGGAGAGGAGAGACAAGGAAACTGCAATGGAGAGCTCTGGATGCCTATCATTTCCTAGTCTCTCACCCTGCAGACAATTGTTCAGAGACAAATGGGACAGCTCTCAAAAACTGGTGTACTTGTGACAGAGTCACTTTGCAATTGTAAAGCTTGACTCTAAATAAGCAAGTATTCTATTTTTTATTCTGTTACCACATTCTTCTATAAAGATCTGGTGTAAGAGAGGGTATACCTAGTATGCTGTTTGTAAACAATGTAAAATCTCACTTAAGACTGACTGGATTCACAGCATTTGCTAAGCCCAGCTAGGTTTTTTTTCCTTTAAGAATGTTTTGTTGAATAGGGCTACAGTTGGCTGGATTTCACACATAGCACAAATATAAATCACAGTTTACAAACCACAGTGATGTTTTTATACAAGGCAGTCTTTTAGAAACAAGCCATGCCAACTTATAGCTCATATATGAATCCAGCCATGTAAGTCAGTAATCTCGTTCCAAAATTGTCAGTAGATTATAATGAAAATTCACAAGCAAAAGAAGGGTTCCATAGCTCTTTTGTATTCATGTTCACCATCCTTTGGTATTCAGGGTTCTATAGAACTTGATAATGGAGCTAAAATGAGGACCCAGATGGTTGGGGGCGATATGCTAACATTGTAAGTGCTATACATCAAAATGCTAGTATTGCTATTGCTATATGCCCATGATGGCGAACCTATGGCATGCGTGCCAGAAGTGGCACACAGAGACATTACTGCCGGCATGCGAGCCTCGCCCAGAGCCGCCCGCCAGCTGATTGTCAGAGCCGCCCGCCAGCTGAGCTGCAGGGGAGTCGCATGCACAGACGTGTGACATGCTCATGCATGTGCAGAGTCACGCAGAACACAGGGTCACATGCATGTGCAGAGGGTGAGGGAGGGACCTGCATGCATTGCCTACTGGGTGCTGGCATGTGAGAGCGGCACAGGAGCCCAAAAAGATTAGCCACCACTGCTATTTGCCATAATTTATAATCAGGGATGATCTGATTAATAACAACATTTATCATATTTGAAAATTAGCTAGGCTGATGATCACCATGATGTTTTGTATTTTCAAAAATCACAGTGCATTATTTTTTCTTACTAAAATACATTTTTTCATATATTTAAGAGACCAGTTTTAAACAGAATGTCTGTGATGTGTGAATACTATTTTTATCAGGGTTAGTTATTCGGTTATAGCTGTTTAGTACTTTATTCATTTATTTGATTCTTTTTGTTAGTTTTTATTGTTTTTATTTTTTATTTTTATTTTAAATATGGTTTTACATCGTGTAAGCCACCTTGAGTCACTATGGGTGAATAGGCAGCAATATAAATCCAATAAATAAATAAATAAATAGTACCATTAGGTGCCATAGTAGCCATGCACATTTGAAATATCTCTTAACTGGTCTAGCTCAGTTATGGTTTTTTGCTTCCTGCAATATGCAACCTTTTTCTCCTCAAATGTGTTGTACCACATAGATTTGGAGATAGAAAAGCTATCTTAAGTAAACCAGGGATCATGGTCCTAGAAGAAGAACTTACTTTGGAAAAGAGAAAGTGTGAATCAGGTATTACGCACCAGTTACACAAGAAGAACATAGCATCCAAAAAGAGAAGCCACCTTCTGGTTGGGGACTCAATTGTAAGGGATGTAAATTTAGGAAAGGATACTGAGGTTTTGAAAGAGGTCAGGTGTCTATCAGGTGCTACTGACAGCAGAGAGAAGAAGCGTATTCTTAAGATAGTCAAGAATGCCAGCAAGGGCTGTGCTGTTGATGCTATTATACATCTTGGTACAAATGACCTGTCCCAGAAGGATATACTTCCTGTTCAGAAAGACTTCCAGAGCTTGGGGTTGAACTTAGCAATATGGACTGTAGGGTTAACTTTTCAGAGATTCTACCAGTATATAAGGAACAAAAAGGGGAAGGGCAGCGTGTAGCAGAGTTTAATGTGTGGCTAAAGGAGTGGTGTAAAAGGGAAGGCTTTGGTTTTATTAGTCATGATGTCTGCAGCTGGTCCAATGAAAAACTGTACAAAAGAGATGGTTTGCATCCATCAAAGAAAGGGACTGAGTTATTTGGCATTAAATTCACAGATTTCCTGGATAAACATTTAAACTGAACAGCGGGGACAGAGAATTAATGGATTCAGAACATCTCTGTCCCCAGCAACCTAAAACTAATAAGGATATCAGTGCATGCAAAATAGATGTTTGTGCAGGTAAGATTATCAACCTTGATGCCCACCAAAACCAAGCATTTAATAGTGAGTGCCATACCATGTGCACTAATCAAACAGGTGGCAAGAAAGTAGGGACAGAAAGGCACAACACAGGTTATGTAGACAGTAAACACAGTGTCAGACATAAAGATCTCAAGTGCCTATATACAAATGCACAAAGTCTGGGGAACAAGCAGGGTGAACTTGAACTACGAATACATGAAGGAAAATATGATATAGTTGGAATAACAAAAACTTGGTGGGATGAAACCCATGACTGGAATATACTGGTAGAACGATATAAACTATTCAAAAAAAACCAGATCCCATAAAAGAGGGGGTGGAGTTGCATTGTATGTAAAGGACCACTATCTTGCTACAGAAATGCATGAAACCAAAGATGAAAACCACCTAGAATGCATATGGGTCAATATAAAAGAAAAAAAGAATGACATGACCATAGGCATATATTATAGGCCACCCAATCAAGCAGAAAAAATAGATGTCCTTTTTGCCAACCAACTAACAAACATATGCAGGAAACACACAACAGTAGTAATGGGAGACTTCAATTATCCTGATATCAATTGGAAAACTAATTCTGCACCAAGTGAGAAATCAAATAAGTTCCTAACCAGCCTAGCTGACAACTTTGTTGTCCAAAAGGTAGAGGGTGAAACTAGAGGGGCAGCCATACTGGACTTAGTTCTTACAAACAGAGAAGAAGTAATAGAGGGTGTTGAAACTGCAGGAACCTTGGGTTGAAAGTGACCATGTCATAATAGAATTCAACATAACACAAACATAAGCCACAGAACATAATGACACCAGAGTCTTGGATTTTAAAAGAGCTGATTTCAATAAACTCAGAGAGAACTTGGGAAAGATTCCATGGACGAAAATCCTAAAGGGGAAAACAACTCAAGAATCTTGGGAAACTCTAAAAAGTATGATCATAGAAGCCCAGACCAGCACAATACCACTGAGAAAGAAAAACAAGAAATCCAAGAAGAAACCAGCATGGCTACACAAAGATCTCTCTGGCAAATTGAAAGAACAAAAGGACAAGTACAAAAAATGGAAAGAAGGACATACAACTGAGGCAGAATATCAGCAGATAGCCAGAATCTGCAAAGACGAAGTCAGGATAGCAAAGGCTCAGAACGAACAAAGACTTGCAACAAAAGTCAAAGATAATAAAAAAAGTTTCTTCCCACATATAAATACCAAGAAAAAAAATCAAGGAAACAGTCAGTCCACTAAAGAGAGAATATGGCAAGGAAGTAACTGGCAACAGAGAGAAAGCAGAACTGCTTAACTCATTCTTTGCATCCATCTTCACGCAAAAAGAAACTATAGCTCAACCCACCAAAAACATAACTGTAAAAGACAGACCAGAAATAAAAGTTAAAATAAGCAAAAAAAAAAAAAAATAGTAAGAGAATACCTGTCTGATCTTGATGAAAACAAATAGCTGAGGCCTGATGGATTACATCCCAGAGTTTTAAAGGAGCTGGCAGAGGTCATCTCAGAACCACTGCACCATATCTTTCAAAAATCCTGAAGCACCGGGGAACTGACAGAGGACTGGAAAAGAGCTGATGTGGTTCCCATCTTCAAAAAAGGGGAAAAAAAAACAGACCCAGGAAACTATAGACCAATTAGCCTAACATCAATATCCAGGAAGATACTGGAAAAGATAATAAAAAAACAGATCTGCCAACATCTAGAAACAAGTAAAGTAATAACTAGCAGTCAGCATGGGTTTGTTAAAAACAGATCATGCCAAACCAATCTTATTTCATTCTTCAACACAATGACTAAATTAGTAGACCAGCAAAATATTGTGGACATAATATATTTAGATTTCAGCAAGGCATTCAATAAAGTAGACCACAACCTACTTCTTAGTAAGTTAGCAAAAAGTGGAATAGACAGCACCACCACTAGATGGATTCACAACTGGCTGGCAAACCGTATTCAACGAGTAGTCCTTAATGGGTCTAAGTCTACATGGAGGGAAGTAAGCAGTGGGGTACCACAAGGTTCTGTCTTAGGCCCAGTACTCTTCAATATCTTCATTAACGACTTAGATGAGGGAATAGAAGGGGAACTTACCAAATTTGCAAATGATACTAAGCTGGCAGGAATAGCTAACACTCAAGAAGATAGGCTCAAGATCCAGATGGATCTTGACAGATTAGAACACTGGGCCATATCTAATAAAATGAAATTCAATATAGAGAAAAGTAAAGTCCTACACTTAGGCAAGAAAAACCAAAAGTACACATATAGACTGGGTGAAACCAGGCACAATAGCAGTAACTGTGAGAAGGATCTTGGAGTCTTAGTGGACAATCAGTAAATATGAGGCAGCAGTGTGCAGCTGCCACCAAAAATGCTAATGTAATCCTAAATTGTATTAACAGAGGGATACAGTCAAGATCAAGGGAAGTACTAATACCATTCTATAAAGCCTTAGTAAGACCACACCTAGAGTACTGCATCCAGTTTTGTTCACCACATTATAAAAAAGATGTTGAGACTCTAGAAATAGTACAGAGAAGAGCAACCAGGATGATTAGCGGACTGGAGGCTAAAACATACAACGAACGGTTGCAGGAACTGGGCTTGGCTAGTCTGGTAAAGAGAAGGACCAGGGGAGACATGATAGCAGTCTTCCAATATTTGAGGGGCTCCCACAGGGAGGAAGGGGTCAAGCTATTTTGTAAAGTTCCTTTAGGCCAGACAAGGAATAATGGATGGAAACTAAACAAGGAGAGATTTAACCTGGAAACAAGGAGAAACTTTCTGACAGTGAGAACAATCAACCAATGGAACAGCTTGCCCTCGGAAGTTGTGGGAGCGCCATCAGTTGAGACTTTCAAGAAGAGATTGGACTGCCATTTGCCAGAAATGGTGTAGGGTCTCCCGCTTGGGCGGAGGGTTGGACTAGATGACCTACAAGGTCCGTTCCAACTCTGATTATCTGTATCTTTAGCTTTACCCTTCTGGATGGTAGTCCTTCCACCTAAATGTTGTGTTCCCAAGGGGAACTAGAAGGAGACCCTGGGTTTGAACTCTCTATTTTTATTTTCTCTTAAGAAGGAATTAGTTTAGAACTAAGACTAAACATCCATATGAATGGAACCATATACAATATAGACATAGATTTCAAGGAGCTCTGGATGAAAATACCACTTGAGAAAACAAATGGATTCCTAACAGTTGGTTTACAGTAGCTTGAAAATGGAAGAAAAATTAACCTAACAACCTTTTGTCTTCTTGAAGATTGCTTTACATGCATAAAGCATTATCATTGCAATTATTTAATGAGCACAGTGCTTTCAAGATACCCATTCTTGAGTCTCCATTCTCTCCCTAACTTACAAAAGGTGTAGACTGAAAAAAAAGAAGGCCTGCTGCACAAGGCAGTGAGATTCAATCTTTCATCAATGAAAACATATTTGACTCAGTAACTGGGTCAGTACTTAGGGCTGATTTATTTTTAGCATTAATTGATGGAAGATTTTTGCTGAGTGTAACTGATAAGAAAAAAAATATTGCCTAGAATATTTCCAGTACTATGTAAGTTCTTCCTGTTTTGAGGCCAAACATTCTCAATCTCAATTTGGGATTAAGTATACAAAATAGAGAAATAGCATAAACACCATAATTTTCATTTGCTCTTGCAGCAGAGATTTCATTTTTCCCTATTTATTTAGGATGAAGGAGAATTAGCAAACTGCAGCTTTAAAATTTTTATGCTCAATGTTATATAAAGTACAATAATTAATTGTTTTCTCTCTGTATTATTTCAAAAATAAATCAACCTTAGGAAACAATAAGAATAAACAATAAAATGTACTTATAACAGGCACAAAAGTGAAAGTTGCTTTTAAATGAATATGAATATAAAAAAATAATGTCAACAATGCAATTACATGTGACTGTCATGGCTTAGTTTGAAAATGTATGAATATCATATGCTGATACTGATTAGTTCAAGACAGAAGGAATGGCCTGAGATTGCATTCTTTCACATTTCTTATTCAACCTGTATGCCAAAGGGATCACGAAGAAGTTGGAATTTGAAGAATCAAAAATTGGAAAAAAATTGGAAGAAGGAACATCAGTAATCTTTGATGTGCTGAATGCAAACTAAAGGAACTAAAGAAGGCCTGAAACATCTGATCAGAAGCATTAAAGAAGAAAGTGAAAAATTTGGTCTCTTCCTAAACCTAAAAAAAGGTCAAGCTCATGATCACTACAAGGAAAGGAAATATCAAAAATAACAATTGACAGTGAAGAGATTGAATGTGTATAAGAATTCACTTTCTTAGGATTGCAGATTGATCAAAGCATTTCCAGAAATGAAGTGTTGCACTTGGTCACAGAGCAATGGTGATAGAAATCAAATATGTAAAAGCAAAGCCATCAGCTTGGCAATTAAATGCAGATTGATCCACACTATTATTTTTCCTAGAGTTACCAATTGTTGCAAAAGTTGGACCATGAAAAACTAGACAGGAGGAAAATTGTCTCATTCAAGCTGTGTTGTTGGAAAAGGCCCCTGTGCATTGCTTGGACAGCAAAAGTGACAAACAAGTAAGTACTGGAGCGTATAAAATCAGACATATCGCTGGAAGGCAAAATCACAAAATTCTGCCTTACGTACTTCAGCCATGCCATGCAATTAAACTCACTGGAGTTTGATTCCATGCTTGGAATGGTCAGCAGTAAAAGGAAACAATGTCGTCAAAAATACAGTGACTAAACACCATCAAAGCTGATACTAGCCAGAGCAGAAAACAACTACAAGTAGCCATGCAAGATTGAAAAATGTGGAAAGAACTAATCCATAGAATTACAAAGAATCAGATACAAATGAACATGTACCTGTAGCATCATCATTACATAAGGATGAGCATGAGATATTCAAACAGAGTAAGTTGGGATATTAGATTTCAGAGTGGAGTAGAAATCTGTCATTTGTTTTGCTCATCAAATCATTTGAATCTGCCAAGATACTGTAAACTGTAAACTGACACCACTTAGAATCATACACAATATTGGACCATTGGAATATCTTGCAAATTGTCAGAATGTTTTGAAGATCTTAAAAATTGCCTTGGAGAAAGAAAGAGTATAGGGAGGCCTCATAACTGATCTCATAAATTTTTAAGCAATGCTCTATTTGGCTTGACAGTGGATTATCAGGATAGTTTCAAACGTTGCCCAAGGATTGTCATAAATCAAGGAAAATCTTTAATAAGCAGTCAAATATTTTTTAAAAAGCAGTTTCACTTGCCCTTGGGGAGATACTTAGTCCTTTTATATACAAATAAAGAAGAAAAGCATTTAAAGAAAGAAATAAAAAAACGTTCTCAAAGACATCAGCCAAATCTCTTTCTGTAGTAGAAATTCTTTTTTTCTGTCATGTTTCCAACAAATCATTATCTTTTTGATGAATTTGATTACATTTATTGCAAATATTGTGCTTTCATTACACACCGACATTTTTTCAAAACTATCAGAAGGGAGACATCTAATGCAATTTGTTATGGTCTTAAGCTTCCATTTTTTAGTGTATCTTTGAAATTATTTCTTAAGTGATTATGGAAATATAGCTGGGAGTATGTTGTTTTATCTCCTTCCTGTGCCTTTTCCTCATAAAAAACATAGGTGATTTAGAAACTTCAGAACTACCTATTGGATATTGAGGGCATAGAGTGTCCCTGTAAAAACAGTAATTTTTTTGAACAAAAGATTCTGTTAGGAGAGCCTGATTGTGTGTTCCTCAGAAATGCTGGAAGAATGATGTACTTCCAGAACTACAGAGACATGGAAATATTGCATTGAGTGTCTTTCTGTATTTTATGGAGAAGGTTGTCACTCTGTCCTTTGATACTTCTGTGGTGAAATCTATACTTGTTTGGCTTTAGAGTGTGAAAACTGGCTTATTTTTAAATCCAGTAATGCTGGTTAGAACTGTGATGGTCTTTCTCTTTTAACCTTTTTCTCTTTCTGTGATGGCTATTGTCTAAAGTAAATAAAGAAATTTATTTGAGGTCGTAGAGGTTTGATCAAAGAGATTTTGCAACCTAAGGTAGAATATTCTCAAAATAGCTATGATTTACTACAGGATTTGGAATGTCCTTCTGTTACTGCCAAATTACAGTTCACAGCTCTCCAGGTATTCATGGCCAGTGGTATACATTGTGTTTAAAAATGTATATGATTTATGTATATAACTGCAAATCTCTTTATAAAAAATTCTTCATATAACTAGCTTATGGAGAATGATAGATGTCTTCAAAGTTTTGATTGTATTTTCTGTAAAAATTGTATATAAAATATAACATTTGGTAAGCTTCAGAAATATTAATGTTGTTTATCTAATTATCTCCAATGCAATCTATTGTACATAATGAAACCACATATGAATTTAAATTGGCAAATAAGTCAGTTGGCAAATCAAATATTTCATAAAGCCAAAAATCTGATGGTGCTTGGAGAATTGGCTTTCTGCTTGTTTAGACTGCAGCTTTAAAAACAGATTTCTGCTGGCTTTTAGTGTTTATGTTGATTTATTTCTGTTTTCTTTTTAAAATGTATGTAACAATAAGATTTTCAGTTCTTGAGGTAAGAGGGAAACCAACTAACTGTTCAGCGAATAATCTAATAATGTCAACGATCATTATGACTGAATGCATCTTAAGTTAACTATTCTGCATTAATTAGAATCTTCCATTCCATGAACCCTAGAATATGTCCTGCCTGTTTTTCTGTACTTGTGAAGTATCACAACCCATAGTTTGAAAACCTAGAAATTTTAAATTAAAATTGGAAACAAATGAAGAATTGTCCCAGGGATTTCATTCTGTTTCAGAATGGTTTGTGTTTGGTTGGATATTGCTTCCAATTCATTTATGGTTCCTTGGGAGGGCAAGGCAAGTACAAAAACTGTGCCCAATCTCTTCTTCAGTCTTGGGGGACTTGCAGAGGTCCTTGGACAACACTAGAAACACTGAAGGCAGAGGTAACATTAGTGAAGGAATGCAAGAACCTAACATATCCGATAGTTATGTTGGCTAGAGTAGAGCGGTATTTATTTCTTTTTTCCTCTCAGCACCCCTTCCCACCTTTAAAAATTATCAAGGATCCCATCCATGCTCCTGATGCTAGGATGCCACTGCCTTCAGCAACTTACCAGTCCACAACTATCATTTAGGTCTCAGTAGAACTCTTCTTTCCCCCATCACTGCGACTTCTGCCACTTGTTTGGTGGAATTTTAATATTGTATTATTTTTCAACAGAGGCTGGCAACTACTTTTGATTTTATAGATCCCTAAGAGGTCTTGGGGGACCTCCAGAGGTCCTTGGACAACACTAGAAACACTGAAGGCAGAGGTAACACTAGCAAAGGAATGCAAGAACCGTTAACTGATAAGAGATTGTAAGCAAAATCTCTGGCTTAGGGAATGTAAGAAAAATATATAAAATAACAGTACCTTGATTCAGTCTAATATGCAGGAGAATGGAGGGAAACTCTAGTAGATTTTCATGATTATGTTACTACACCCTACAGCAATAACGTTCCAGAACTCCTTGTGGAGTATGTTTCCTGACTTGACCTAGTTTGAAGGTCTGTCAAATACAGCTTGTACCAAGGTTTGCACATTTACTACTAATATTATTTCTGTTTACTCCAGTATTTTAGATGTAGTTAGATTATTTATTGGCTGTACACACACACACATTTCATGTGTGTGTGCATGAAATGTGAATTGTTAAGGTTCCTTTTAATTGCTACATTAGAAAAAAAACATTAAAACAATGAAACATAAGTGGTAGGATCAACAATTCTGTTAGAACTAAATGGATGTTATAGTTTATCTCAACATCAACCAATCTGTTATTGGTAATATTAATGTTGACATATGGTAAATGTGTTGTGTAAGTATGTAATACTTGTCTCTTAATTTTCAGTAGAAAATTTTCTATATTATTTTCACTATGTATCATAGATATATGTTATTTAGTTAATGTTCGTTAATCATGGTCAGTTCAAAAAACAGAAGGTTATGGAAACCATAATTAAACTATGTGTAATATAGTGCACCTTAAATTTGTCTTCTAAATCTTAATATATAAAATTGTGGAATAATAGTTAAATGTAAAAAATAGCTAAAGAAAGAATTAAATCACTACATGACTTAAATCCACTGGAAAAAATATAATTAATATGAACGTTGAAGCTATCTATACACTATTAAAACTCTTGTATCTGTTTCCTTGTAACCCTTAATTGGGTGAAGCTGAAAGGCATGGGAAAGCAATTATTAAACCAAGATAATCCAATGGGCTAATTTATAGAATATCAGAACCCATGACTTCACTGGGAATTAAATTTGGAAATGCTTTGGCTGCCTCAGCAGCACCACACCTTCTGACTACATTTCCCAGAAACCTATAAGTTGCATGGCTCAAACGAAGATGGAATGGCTGTATCCTGCCCTCTTTCCTATGTGTCTCTGACCCCTGTTCTCAATTAGCTCAGGGCAAGGAATGACAGACAAAGTGAAATTTGAAATCTCTTAACAGTGGTGGCAAGGAAGGGCAAGGGAGCAACTCAGATATCTGCTGGCAAGGTAGAGCTGCTAGGGGGTGCTGGTAATTAATAGGTGAGTGCTCTAT
The DNA here is from genome assembly GCF_900518735.1 of Pseudonaja textilis. The sequence continues at coordinate 1,186,870 of NW_020769447.1, read as the reverse complement.
TCCCTAGAAAAAGGGGGCTTTTAAGGACATGCCAGGATGAGGAATAGGAGCCAATGGGGAGTTGGACTTCTTTCAAGTTCCTATGGTACTCCCAATAAGCTGGCCACAAAGCCCAATGGATATGAGGAACGATTTTAATACCTGTTTTCAAAGTAGGGCTGGCTGGAGGATGCCAGTGAGCCCTCTCCCTGGGATGGAGAATGGGGATACGGTTTTCCTCACAGTCCATGGTTCCTTTTTGTCCCTTTGCCCTCAGAAAAGTTACATAGGTCAGGCGAAGAAGAGAAGTATTGTCTAGTGAAAACTATAATGCCATGTGGTATAAAATAATGTATATAGAAAGCAATGGTAGTTAAACTAAGAGGCTAAATAGCTAAAAAAAATTAAACCAACAGAATGTGCCTGTCCAGATTTTAATTATGCAATCAAGAAACAGTTTAATTATATCTTTGTTTAGGAAGTATGAGATAAATACTTTATATACTCTGTACATAATATAATTTTTATATATACTGTACATGCAACCTATTTTCTAAAATGATAATGTATTAATTAAAAAAATGGTTAGAGATAAATGTCATCACATATGTTTGCCTTACAATTTGGCAGAAATAGTTTCTATATATCTGTTTTTAAAGTTCACCAGAATGTGTTTTGTAAGACTGCATGTTTATGAGAAATCAAGTTTTTACTCAGCAAAAATGTGCTCCAGGGAAAATTTATAGTGGGTTATAAAACTATTAATCTTTCAGAGGCAATTATTCTCTTTCAGCATTAGATGAAACAGATAAAAATGGCTTCAGGATTTTTTTTAAAAATGAAATATTTTTTCTTCAGTGGAGCTTTTGCTATTAAATATAGTGATGGCTAATTGATTTGATGCCTTTTAAATAAAGATTGGCTAGCATCATGTTCAAACTTGACAGTGGCTAAAGGAAGCTACAGTTTGGGACTAAGAGATTATCTTTTTTAGAGCCAATTGGCAAACAATTGCATTTAGCCAAAACATATCTGTGCTACAAAATCCTAACAAATTTAGCTAGTGAAAAAACCTGTTCAGCAGAAGCTATTTATGACAGCTGTTAAATATTAATAAGACAGCCTAGAGCAGATGAGAGGTGACATCTGAATTTTTAAAGCCAAGGAAGAAAATAATATTTTTTTCTTTATCTAGAATCTCTGGCCTCAAGGTGTTAGCAGTGTTTGTAGGAAATGTGAATGGTAAATTTCAATAGATATGTTTTTAATGTACAGATACAAAATTGTGTTGGCATTAGCTGAATTGCTATGACATCTCCAAATGCCCTCTGTTCATTGGGGCACAATTTCGAACATTAAACAGTAATGGTAATTCCAACATAGTTGATTTGTTCAGAAGGGAAATACATTCTGTAGAGTAGTGTATAACTGCTCTAGGAGTACATAAAAATATTGCATTGTGTTATATATAATATAGGTGGCTGTAGAATAAGGTGACAGAGAGTAAGTTTCCTTTTTTATAAGTCTGGCATGGAGAAATGGGATATTAGAATACAAGACTAGGTTTTAAAATAATGGTACTGAAAAATATATAGGAGAAGAATTCTGACTTCCGGTTGGGCGCTGTGTTGGTGTGGAGCTGAGGAGCGGATCGCCGCTCTGAAAGATTCTGATTTTCGCTAGTTGGTGGCTTTTTGTAGTGTGTCGGACCCCAGAGGGTAGGCAAAAGAAAGGGGAAGACACGGAGGTCTTGGGGAGGTGCCATGATCCCGGAGACTGGAAGAAGAACCCCCTGAAAACCGACGGCAGAAGAGGGAGATCATGACAACCGTGATGATCGGAACCAAAGACGCAACAGCCCAGCCAATTAAAAGAAGCAAAAAGAGGGAAACAGCAGGCTGAGCCCTGGAAAGGCGTATTTAAAGAAGATTTTCAGAATATTGGTGTATATTGTAAAGGAAGCTCCGAATTGAGTGGTGTGGTGAAGTGATGGAGTTATTGACAGGAGCGCTGACTGAAACAATGGCAGAGATTTATGCTGACTAATGGAATCATGAAACCTGAGGAGATGAAGGGTGAGATAATAACATTTGCTTTGCAAGTGGAGGAGTGAACTATAGAACCTTATTGTCCGTTTATTTGAGAAGTGGGGAAAGAAAGAAAAAGAAGTGAAAGTGATTAACTGATATAGGAAAATGAAAGGACAATTAAGAGTGTAAAACTTGGAAATGAACTTTTGACTCATTGAAAGATCGGAAGAAAGGACTGGGGAAAAGAAACTTTAATTTGATAAATATTAATAGACAATCCTGACAACAAAATAAGAAAGATTTATTTAAGGTTCATAAGTGGAACTGTAGCTGTGTGGGAATAAAAGAACAAAAGAGTAACAAGAAAATACAGAAATGGAGAAAGTGACTGTGCAACTTGGAATGAGGACATTTTGAATTAGGAGTTGTTGTAAGACAATTAACAAAAAAAAAACCTCTGGATCTGATTTAATAGATATTGGTAAGATACAAACTTATTTAAGTGACTTTGATAGAAAACTAATTTGATAGAGGTAAATATATTAGAAATATGTATACAGAACATTGCTTAATACTGATTGAACTTTTTGGATTAATTGAATAATTGTTGGAAAGTGATTCTATAAGCATATGAATTAGATGGTCAAAGAATAATTATATAGTATTATTATTTTCACCTTATTGTTCTACTGATAAATTATCCCAATCCATTTTTGTTTAAAAATACTATATAAGAAATCTAGGGGGAAAAAAGAAATTAGACTTACTTACTTCAATTAAATATATATTCTTAAGTAAATAGATAAATTCATATATTCTATTATTTCCTTCCATGGCATGATGCCCCAATTTTTATTTGTTTGTTTGGGGCAGTTATGGCCTAATGGCTAAGGAAGCAGGTTAGAAACCAGGAAATTGAGAGTTTTAATTCCATCTTAGATATGAAAGCTGGCTGCTTTACTTTGCGCCATTTACTCCCTCAGCCCAATTCATCATGCACAGTTGTGGAAAAAAATATGAGAAAGGTATATGATATATTTTTGTTGCATTGAGTTATTTATAAAAATAATATTGTGTAATATCATATACCATATATCAAAGAACAGGTGGCAGGCAGAACCAGGAAAACTTTTGCATAGCTCCAGCTGCCACCTTTCCTGGATCATGATTCCCTGTGCTCAGTTACTCAAGCCCTGGTCATCTTCTGCCTGGACTATCGCAATACACTCTACATGGGGGCACTCTTGAAGTCCATTTAGAAACCTCAGCTGTTGCAAAGTGCAGCAGCAAAAGAAGTCTTTGGGGCCCCTAGGATGGCCCATATTATATCTGCATTCCATGAACTTAACTGGCTACCAGTCTGCTTCTAAATGCAGTTCAAGATGTTGGTTATGACCTTATAAAGTCCTTAATGGCATAGGTCCAGATGATCTGATGAACTGTCTCTAGGACAACTAGTGCCAACCTATTGCAGCAGAGGTGGTATTCAGCAGGTTCTATTCTCTGCCTCCTGAATCCCAGCTGATTGGCTGGGTCTTCTTTTGTTGCCCTGCACAAGAGAACGGAGCTGGAAAGCAGGTTAGTGGAGAGGGGAGAGAATGGGATTTTGCAGTAACCTTTCCCTGAAGTGGAGTGGGAATGGAGATTTTGCAGTATCCTTCCCCTGCATGCCCACCAAGCCATACCCACAGAACCAGTAGTAAACATTTTTGAATCCCACAACTGTTGCAGATTCTGTCACTCAAAGAACTCCAACTATCAGGATCCAGAAGAAGAGCCTTCTCTGCTGCAGTGCCATCTAAAGTAAGGTCTGCCACCATCCTCTTATCTTTCCTCTTATCCTTCCGCATGTGCCTGAAGACATGTCTCTGCCAGTTGGCGAGGGACTAAATGGGGAAGTTCCTGGAAGCAACTGTTACGTTGATGGTAGACTCCATCTCTCTCTCCTCTTGCTCTCTGCACCCATCTATCTTTTTGGTTTTCATATTATTCTTGTTGTGGTCCTTTTGTTGTATTGTATTATTTTACTTATATTCAGTTTTCATTCCTTTCATCTTTCTTCCTTTTTATTATTATAAGCTGCTTAGAGGAGTCCCAGAGCAAGATAGGTGGCAAATAAATTGAACAAATAATAATATACTATGCATCATACACTGGGCCAAATAAGGCAAGAATTGTCCCTACTCCATATTTTCTGCTAAAATTGATTGGACCTAAGCTTATTGATTTGAGCCAGAGAGAGTGTTTTGAAGTTTCACTGCACCCAACTAGTTGGGAACAAAAAATCTTGCTATCTTTTATTTTTATTTATATGCTGCCTTTATTATTTCTATAAACAATTTAAGGCAATAAACATAACAAATACTCTTTCCTCCTCCTATCCCCCCCACTACACACACACACAACAACAGCCTGTGAGGTGGTTGGGCTGAGAGAGTGACTGGCTCTAAGTCACCCAGCCAGCTTTCATGCCTAAGGAGAACTGGAATTCACAGTCTCCTGGGTCTAACCTGGAGCCTTGACTACTACACCAAACTAGCTCTTTTAATGATAATCTGTTTTAGTTAATGACATCTGCTGGCCATAAACCTCTGAAAATACAGACAGACTTCTTCCCTTCTGTTGGATTATAATTGTTACAATTCCCAATCATCAGAGGTTGTAATTTATGACAGATAATTGTCCAAAAGTGTGTCAGATTGGGAAGTGCCTTAATCTGTCTAGTTTGATGAAAAGAAGGATTAGAGGTGATGATAGCAGTGTTCCAATATCTCAGGGGCTGCCATGAAGAAGAGGGAGTCAACCTATTCTCCAAAGCACCTGTGGGTAGGACAAGAAGCAATAGGTGGAAACGAATGAAGGAAAGAAGCAGCTTAGAACTAAGGAGAAATTTCTGACAGAACAATTAATCAGTGCCTCCAGAAGTTGCGAATGCTCCAACACTGGAAGTTTTTAAGAAGAGACTGGATAACCATTTGTCTGAAGCAGTGATGGGATTCAAATATTTTTACCACCGGTTCAGTGGGTGTGGCTTGGTGGGTGCTCTTTGCGTGTGCACACACTTTGCGCTTGTGTGCGCACCAGATGCACTCATTGTGCAGGCGCAGAGGCATTTGTGCAGGAGTAGAGGCGTTCTAACTCACCTCTTGCAAGCCTGCACAATCCTGGTTGCTTCAGCAACTGCCGCGCAGCACTCTTCTGTGCCGCACAAAGCAGCTGTGCTTCAAATCCAGAGGATAAAGATGAGTATGGGAGCCGGGGAGGCGGGGTAGGCCCAACAGGAGAGCGGTGGAGAGAACCAGTTCGGTCTCCGCTGCTCATCGCTGCTGTTGCCTCGGCAGAACCAGGCAGAACCGGTAGAATACCAGGCCTGAAGTGGTGTAGGGTTTCCTGTCTAAGCAGGGAATTGGGCTAGAAGAACCTCCAAGATCCCTTCCAACTTTGTTATTCTAAAAACCAATATATTTTCTAAAAATCTGACCCAGATTAAAAGAAACTTCTAGAAACTTAAATAAATATATATTTCTTAATTTAATTAAATTATTTTAAAGACATTTCTGTCTGTGATAGTGAGTTCCATTGGACTGGTGTGCATTACAGAACCATTGAATATGCAGTTTTTCAATTTCACAGCAGATGACCATGGGTGTTTGTAAGGCAAAAGAAGAATAAATCCTAACTGGCTCTTTTGCCAACAGTCATTTTGTTTAAATCACAAAACTGAACAGGATCAGCATTTCTAGTTTATAAAAGATGGCATTAGTAGCAATATTCTAACCTGTCGGCTATTTATGCTGTTAAAAGTCATGAATTTCTCCCACTTTTCCAGAACAAAATAACCTCCTGCTTACATCCAAGTAAAATGGTTCATATTTGACTGTAGTCTGTTAACCACAGGCTATGTTGGATGTAAGTAGCTAATGATAGGAATTGACATCTTACCTTTTCATAGATTGAGAAGGCTGGTTTATTGGAGAAAATGCCTTCCTTGAATGCTGAAGGTCTGAATTTCAACCTTTTCCATTTCTGGGTTAGCAATTTTTCTTTACCCTTTGTGTATCAAGAAAATGACTGAAAAAGACAAAATCCTCTAGTTAAATGGTTGTTAGGAAAAGAGAAGTCATCCACCCATTAGCCGAACACATATTTATTAGCAGTTGCATACTGAGGTAATTACACTGATCTTATGAATTACTTAGAAGCTGTTGGCTCCTTCTTACTTTATCTTGGAGTCTAGCCATCCTCTCCCTCATTTGGTGTCTATTATATATATTTGGTGTTGTTTTTCTAGCATATAACACTTCATATTCAGCTCTGCTGAATTTCATTGCAGCTTTTTCAGGTTAGAGTGCTGATTTATTAAGGTCACTTTTATCAAGTCAATTACAAAAACTCATAAGGGAAGCCTCTTCACTCATTTGAGATAGTGGGGGTGAAAAAAATGGTATTATTGGAGATAGGAGTTCCAAAGTTCTAGTAGTGAATATAAAATTGAAGCAATGCCTGGGAGCCAGGTAGTTTGCAGGGATCTTAGACAAGTTATTTGTCAATGTCCCTACCTCACAATTTTGTTGTAAGACCCAAGCAGAGCACATTTTATAGAATAGCAGCACAACAGTACAAAAAGGGGATGGAACAAAGTGAAACGTTCTGTACAAAATCCTGTTCCTTTCCTGCTTCTGCAACTATCCAATCTAAAACATGGTGCAGGAAAAGGTATCTGTGGTAAGAAAAGAATTACAGATAGTCCTTGACTTACAACCACAACTGATTCCAAAATTTCTGTTGTTAGGTGAGACAATTGTTCAGTGAATTAAGTGAATTTAGCCCCATTTTATGATCTTGCTTGCCCCATTTGCTAAACGAATCACTGCAGTTGTTAGGAGAATAATATAGTTGTTAAGTAACCGGGCTTCCTCATTGTCTTTGTCAGAAAGTCGCAAAAGGTGATCCCAAGGACACTGTAACCATTATAAATGTGACTCAGTTGCCAAGCATCCAAATTTTGATCACAAGACCTTGGGGATGCTGCAATGGTTGTAAGCATGAAACATGATCATGTCACCTTTTTAAGCGATATTGTAGATTCTAATGGCCACTAAATGCAGTTGAAAGTTGAGGACTAGCTTATAGTGCTTCTGCTTTGTAAAATGAACCCTCTTTTTATCTTTTTGTCCAAAATGTGGGAGTTTGCCGGTCCCCATGATACAGCTAGATGATTTTAATGCTGGGCTTGATGGATTTCTGATTACCTCCATTTTTCAGTATCTATGTTTATTACCTGGAAATAAGCAATATTTTGCATATTTAAAATATATTTTGATTCTTTATTTTTAACATTTTATATTCAAGTTAAAAATTTGTATTGTTAGCATGAGCATTTGACTCTAGATCAATCCAGCCACCCACCAGCTAACTATAAAGCTAACTTTTTTTAGGGAGAAAAGAATATTTGAGTCAGAACTGTCAGTCCTATTAAGCTCATGTAAATCTAGGAATTGATGATAGGCTTATGTTCTTTTTCTTTATTTACCACTACCTGGATGATGGACTCTGGGGTCCTGGATTATGGGTCTTAATTGAAATTCTATCCAAACAGTATCCAACTCATCTTCACTGATGATAGAGAATTGACTTCTGGGGAGGAGGAAAGGTGGAAATCCAAATCTAATAAATATAGAAAGAGACCAATATGTTGATAGCTGCTTCTTCTCTTTTCCCAATTTAACCAACATTTTTTTTTCAATTCTGTTAATATTTAAAATGCCTAAAACAATTCAAATTTAAATTCTTTGTGGATTGAGGTCATCATTTTGCAAAGCAATTATCAATCTTTTTAGGTTCCTTTTCTGTTTTAATTTTTCAGTTCCAGAACTGTACATAATACATGTGATAATGATAGGCAAATCTCAGCTTCACTTAAATAGTGTGAAATAAACACCTGTTAAAGGCTTTATTTTTTTAATTAACTTGAGGCTAATTGCAGAAAAAGATCAGGCTCTTCAAAACTTAATTTGCATGGAAAATAGGATACTTGAAAAAGATTGCACATGCTTTCTTTTTTAAAGAATTAATTCCAAAGTATTTGTGATTCAAGGCAGCCTTTTGGGCTCAAAGCCTAAATTAAAGCTGGGGATCAAGCAAAAGAATGTTTTGAGAATTTATTGGTCCTATAGTTAGTAACCCATTTAAACATGATCAATTCAACACTTTACTTATTGGTATTATGAGTGTTTCCTGTTACTTCAAATCATGTGCCACGGTTTTCATTAGATGGCCATTGACTCCATTTTGGAACATGACATTTCTACTGCTTAAGCTCTTTTTTGCAGATTGTATAGTTAGAATTTTTGTTGTATTGTGCCACATTAATCTAAGCTTCAGCTTGCGGATGAATTGGATATATTGATATTTTCCTGTACAATTTGCTTGTACAGTCTACAATTTATTATTCCCTCAATGATTATGAATCACCGAGACCTTAAACAGTAAAGTAGCCTCAAACCATAGTACTTGATTCGCCATGCTTTATGGTTGGGATGAGATTTTTTTTGAGAATGAGTGTTTTATTTCAATCATAACATTTCTTATTAAGCCAGAAATTTTTACTGTTGTCTCTGCTTATAGAATGCTGTTCCAGTAACCTGTTGAATTATCCAAGTGGTCTTTTTCAAACTTGGATTAAAGATAATTCTGGAGGATTCACATATTTACTTTCATCACTTTTCACCACTATTTATCAAGGTCTTAGTCATGAAGATTTTAATGTGTTTAGGTTTCTGGTGTTAATGTAGCTTTTATGCTGTTTTAATTTGATTGGGAGCCATCCAGAGTTGGTTATAAGATAGTCAGCTCTATAAATGTTTTAAATAAATAATGGAAATTGTTTTTATATATTCAACTCCCAGACCCAAATAATGAATTATAATCAAATACAAATACTGTATATAGATATCTATTTGGACTTATGGCTAGACTTGCTTTCTATAGGCAACCTGACCTTTACATGTGTTGGGCTTAATTATTTGTAAAATTTGTTCTCTCTACAATTCTAGACTTGTTAGTCATTATCTGAAGTTCACCAGGTTGGGAAAAAGTTGAGCTATAGCATTTTTCTGAAAATTTATGTTCTCCTGATATGTTTTCTTTAGTTCCCATAATCTCTGCCAAGGATGGCCTGATATAAAATGAAAAATGTCCATTGCAACTGATATTACACTATTGTTGTATATCGATATTACAATACATAAATGAGCTTAATATGTATAGTAAAATTTTCCAGTTAGCGAGAAATAATTGTTTTTTAAAGCTAACAAATGTTATTGACTTACTTACAAATCTGAAGATGTGGAATCACCTAAAAGAAAAGACCAGATATTGGCTGAGATATATAGAAGAGTAGAGAATTAATTGAGAAAAGCAGGAGGAAGCAACAGTACCTAGCCATTACAAAACAGTTGTATTCATTTGTCTAGAAAGAAGAAAATCAACTTGTATTACTTTTCCCAGCTAAGAGCAACCAATAGTGGAAACAATTGTCTTACATTTGATAATGCTTCTTAATTCAGGAACAAGACAAACAGGGATGGGATTCAATTTTTTTAACAACCAGTTCTGTGGGCGTGGTTTAGTTGGTGGGAATGGCTTGGTGGTCATGTGACTGGCTGGGCATGGCCAACACTCACATTGAGGCACACATCTCCTCGCTTGGCCTCTCATGACTGTGGGGATGCTCCAACAGTTGTAAGTGTGAAAAATGGTCATAAGTCACTTTTTTCAGTGCCATTGTAACTTTGAATGGTCACTCCACACAACCAAAGTACCAACAAAGGAGGAAAAAAAACTCCAGAGAAGTCACAGAGACAGGAAGTCTAGTCCTGCCAAGAATGTAATAAGGGTTAATGCAGTTTCTGTAAGCAACACCAGAATGTTTCCTTCCTCCCTTCCTTACAGGATTAGGCCAGGATTAGGCCTGTAATTTCTTCGAACAACTGATTCTCCGAACTGCTTAGAATGTTAATCATCGGTTCTAGAGAATAGGTGTGAACCTGTAGAATCCCACCCCTGAAGAGAAAGCAACATTTTTAAAATGTAAAAGTTAATAACTGTTCAATATAGTAAGGATATCATTGCCTAGAGGGAAAAGTTTGTTTAATGTTGGCAGGTGGACTTTAAAAAAAAACACGTGAGAATGCTGGACTGCCAACAGCTGCTTATGGCAAGGGCTTAATAAGCTGGCACAATTGAAAACCATGCTGGCTAGTCCCCGGCAGATTTCTGTTATCAAGTAATATATCCTAGCAGCTGTTTCCTTTGGCTTTCAGAAGGCTTTAAAGTGATTTGTCATTTTATTCCCTGGCTTTTGACGGAGTGATTGAAGCAGGTTGTAATTGAACCATCAAGCTTTTCATTATTTTTATTCATATTTATAACATCTACCTTTATACTCTGGCACAAAGGGTTTTTTTGCTCTAATATATATTATTGCTGAGTATACACACAGTGATATAACGTATAGATGTATAATTTTAAATCATTATTACATGTATTGTACAGTTTATCTTACGTCAGAAAGTTGAAGTAAACTGTACATAATTAAAAGTTTGCGCTCTCAGTAAATTGTTCAAGACTTTAATTTTGGGGGGTTTTCACTCTGTAACTGGGAATGTAATCTATTTTGATCAAATCAGGATTCAAACAGCCTATAAGCCCCAATAAATGAAATAAAATATTTTCAATAACAACAGCCAAAAACATTTCTACCATCTAGCAAGAATATGATAAAATTGCCTTTAAACACTGAAATGAAGTTGCTTGCTCCTCCACCTTTTCTACAAAATTAGAGAAAAGGAGTAAGAATGTAGTTGCCATTTTTTCCCATCAGTTTGAATGGCTTTTTCTGAAACTATGAACTTACCCTTTCTTCTCTGAAAAATCATAACCCAGTAAGCTTTCTTGCAGCAACCCTTCACAACTCCCCCCCCCCCCCGTTAAATACCTCTCTTTTCTTTCTGAGATAAAAATGGAAAATTAGAAAGAAGCCATTTGCAAATATGGGCTACAGAGAAAAAATGGAGAAAGAAGAAAGCAATCAATTTACAAAGCAGAATAGTCTTGTTTTTTTAAAAAAAATCTGACTGAAGTTCAAAACAGCAGGAATCTGTTGAATGCAAGAATTTGGAAGGAATATAGCTACTTCAAAAACAGTATAGGTTGGTCTGGCTCCTATCATGAACAAAACATAGACTGGGAAAAAGGATGCAAAAGATCTGAAATACCATACTCCACAGCACAAGAAATTGAAAATAAAATAGGTAATTCATCACACTTCAGCCATGATTCAGGAATTTAAGTACTTCCAAAAAGGGGAAGAAGAAACTCAAAACTGTGCCTTTCAGAAAAAAAAGACAGATGCACCCAGATTTTCCAGCATCCTCCAATTTTGCTGATTATATTATTATTATTATATTACATATTGTTATATTTACATTACATTATCTACCAATTGGATCCCTTGTGGTCAGGTTTCAGATCTAGACATCAGACTGAAATGGTATTGATTGTATTTACAACATCTAGAGAGAGAAGAATAAGGATAGTATGTCCATCTTTCTTGTTTTTGATATCCCAGGTGTTTTTGGTACCATCGGTCGTAGTATCTGGATCTGCTTAGAGGAGAAGGAAGGTTCTTCAGTTGTGGTAGTTCTCCAGCTGTTGTTGATCGATGCAGTCTGCCCCATGTCTCCTTTGTGGAAATTCTGTTCTCTTCCCATTCTTGTTTAATAACTACGTGAAATTATTATCTGTATGCCATCTTTATCTTCAAGCAACTAAGTGTTGCTATTGAATAGTTTTTTCAATGCCTGGAGGATGTAGGATTCTGAGTGAGGAAGAACTAGTTGAACTCAACTCTAAAAAGACCAAGTGGCTTTTACCTTTTATGGTGTCCCAAATCCAGAAATTTTCCATCCTTAGTTCTTGATGGGATTTCACTGTCCCAGACAAAACTATTATGTAATTTTAGGAACTTTCCTAGACTTCTTAGAGTTCAAGAACAGATGTCAGTCTTGGCTAGGAGATCTTCGCATGTGTTAGGTATTTGCATACTTATCTGTGATTGGTTGAGCTGTGGAAGCGGAAAAAACAAACAGGCATCACTGGCTGAAGCTGTGGACAGTTCCCCTGTAAAAGGAGCAGCCGCAGCTCGGTTTTCTCAGTCCTGCACAGAAGCAAATAAAGAGTTTAACTGACCTGAGCTTCTTGCGTCTTCACTCTACCCATGATCTAACACTGGCGATAAAGGTGGGATCCTGAAGCAACAAAGGACCAGATCAACCAGCGACCGTGTGGCATTGGCAGCTATTATCCATGAATAACAACCAGAACAATGTCAGGATCCAACATCCTTCCAGTGCCCTTCGATCTGGCCATGGAAGACTTGGAGTCCTACATAGACCAATTCCACATGTTTCGGGAAGGCAACAATCTCCTCAACATCTCAGAACAGAGCAAGAGGCTGACTTCCTCATGCACTGTGGATCCACATTATTCAAAATGGCCAAGGCATTATCATCGTCCAACGAACTGAAGACAATGGCCTGGCCTGACCTGGAGCAGATCCTTGAGGGCCCATTACATGACCCAAGCATTGTGCCAAGTGAGACAGCACAAATTCTACCGGCAGGACCAGAAGGAGGGAGAAACCATCAGCAAGTTTGTAGCAATCCTGCGAGAGATTGCCGCAGCATGCGAATTCCTCAATGTGGATGAAGCAATGAGGGATCACCTGGTTTTAGGACTCCGAGACCTAAACCACCTTTGTTGGCAAAACCAAAAATAACATTCAAGGAGGCCCTAGAAGAAGCCTCTGCCACAGAAGCTTCCCAACAGGTGGCCGCAGCAATGAGGAAGATGAATAAGCCACCACCACAAAGAGAGACAGCCGCTATACACCACAAGGGCATCAAATTGGAATCAGACCTGGATGAAGATGAAGAAATCCACCAACTATGGTCAGAATGAGCCCCAAAGATCTAAGACAACGGAAGAAAGAGTTTTCATTGTGCAAAGGAAACCACCCACTGTCAGAATGCCGTTTCCAAGACACAATCTGCCAGAGATGTGACTGGAGAGGGCACATCATGAAAGCCTGAAGGACAGCCCAGCCAAGCAGCTGATGACAGAGGCAAGACTCACCACCACAAACCAGAACAAGCCAACCCGGAAACAGGCAAAGCAACTTCGGCTGGAGCTGGAGAAGCGACAAGCTGATCATGGAGAGAGGTGAGACGCACCAAACAGTGACTGTGGGCCATTCCAGTGCAACCAATGCATGAAAGGTACATGTACAAGTACAGATAGAGGGAAGACCATGCCAAATAAAAGTAGATTCTGGACCATACCTGTTGATTGTCTCCTGGAATGCTATCAAGCAGTTAAGAGCCAGAATAACAAAAGACAAACTCAAACAACAGAGACTAACCCTAAAAGATTACCAGGGGAATAGAATTCCTGTAGTTGGGATCGGCAAGTTCCGGATACAATTCAAAAAGTTTTCAGGTTATCTATCCCTAACCATAGTAGACCAGGACAGAATTGAACCTGCTGGGATTAGAATGGTTCCAGCCCATGGGAATTGAGGTCACCGGGATAAACAGCATCACTGAGATCGAGTGGGAAGACATGCTGATGGAAGAATTTTGGGACATGTTCAATGGACAATTAGGCAAGTACTTGGAGACCCCCATTTCATTTATCTTAGACCACAACATTGCCCCCATCTGGATAAAGCCGAGGCGGGTCCCTCTTGTCCTATGATCAAGCACTGAAGAGCAGTTAGACAAGCTCATCACCCAGGGGATTCTGGAACCAACCAACGATGCAAAATGGGAAACCCCAATATTCACACCCATTAAGCCAGATGGGTCAGTGCGCATCTGTGCTGACTATAAGGCCACCCTGAACTGCATCTTACAACAAAGTGTATACCCCATTCCGGTGGTACAACACCTCTTACTTTCCTTGGGGTGGGGAAAAATCTTTGCAAAGCTCGACCTTGCCCAAGCTTACCAGCAATTACCAGTAGATGAAGAAACAGCGGAAGCCCGAACAATTGTCACACATAAGGGAACATTCAAATGCAAACACTTACAATTTGGGGTCAGCATAGCCCCCAGGCTATTCCAGAACCTCATGGAACGCCTCCTGCAGGGACTAGAAGGAGTTGTACCCTACTTCAGTGATGTCCTAATATCAGTCAAGGACATAGGCCAATTACAAGAATTCCTAAGGCCATGCTAAGCCGTTTCCAGGAGGTGGGGCTTAAAGTCAAAAAAGAGAAATGACAACTAGTAGCAAACAAGGTGTGGTTCCTAGATTACCTAATAGACAGCTCAGGCATACACACCACTGAAGGCAATCTATGAGCAATTATGAAGCCCCCACACCAAGAAATAAAGCCGACCTACAAGCTTTCTTGGGACTTCTTAATTTTTATAATACATTTTTACCACAGAAAGCAATGATAGCAGAACCTTTACACAGATGCTTGACAAAAAAGCAGCCTGGACATGGGGGCTGAAGGAGGAAGCAGCATTCAAAGACATCAAAAATATTCTTATATCAGACAGCGTACTGATACAATACAGCGAGACAGTTCCACTGATTCTGAAATGCGATGCAGCACCGTTTGGGATAGGTGCAATAATCAGCCACAAACTGCCAGACAGAAAAGAAGCCCCCATAGCATTTTACTCAAAACACTATCCAAAACAGAAAGAAATTATAGCCAGCTCAACAAGGAAGCATTGGCCGCAGTAACAGGAATCAAACACTTCCACAATACATCTATGGGAGAAAATTCACAAGCTGCTGCTGGGAATAATTGCAGGAAACCAGGCCACGCCAAACATCCTGTCACCCAGAATGATAAGATGGACAGAATTCCTCACAGGATACAGTTATGACCTGATACACAGACCCAGAAAGAACATAGACCACGCCGACGCACTCAGCAGATACCCTCTGCCAGATCTAGACGAGGATCCAGCACCATCCACAACCACACTTCTTATAGAAACTCTCGAAACCGTTCCACTGACAGCTGCAGACATTGCGAGAGCCAGCACAAAGGACAAAACCCTGGCACGGATTTTGAACTGGGTGTAGAGGGGATGGCCAGAGGGAGAAACAGTGGAAGAAGTCAAACCATTGAAAAAGCGCCAACTTGAACTATCAGGTCTGAATGGGTGCCTGCTATGGGGAGACCGGGTGGTTATCCCAATGAAACTAAGGGAAGAAGTGTTAGAAATGCTTCATGCGGGGCACCTGGGGATTATTAAATGAAATCGTTGGCAAGGAGTTATATATGGTGGCTGGAGATGGACAAGGACATAAGCACCTGGGTGGCAACTTGCACAGCCTGATAAGAGTCCTGACCAGCACCCCCCACTGCACCCACACATGGGAAACCCCATGGGGCCCCTGGTCTAGGTTGCACATAGATTTTGCGAGGCCACTGAAGAGACACACATTCCTGATAATGGTGGATGCGTACTCCAAATGGTTGGAGGTCAGCCTTATGCAATTCACCACAACCGACGCAGTTATTAGAACCCTGAGAAGACTTTTTGCAACGCATGGATTGCCCGATGTGATAGCATCACGGTTCACAGCCATTCAATTTGAGGGGTTCTTGGTAACACATGGGATAAGACACGCCCTATCTGTCCCAGGGAACTCTTCCACGAATGGCCAAGCAGAGAGGATGGTTTGATCGATGAAGAATACACTAACAAAATTGGACCCAGGGTATACCCAGGCAAAAATAGACAAGCTACTAAGCATACAACATGTAACACCAAGTGCAACAACTAACAAAAGTCCTACTGAGCTATTGATGGGGAGGAAATTAAGGTTACAATTAGACAGACTACATCCACAATACAACATAGACAACCTATTGGACTATTCCAGTAGGTGCCGGACATTCCAGCTGGGCTACCCAGTATACGCCAGTAATCTGGTAGGCAAGCCAGTATGGATACTAGACAAAATAACACAAATAACAGGCCCCTGATCCTACAGGGTCAAGACCAATGGTGGCAGGAATTGGAGGAGACACATAGATTCACTCAGGGAGAGACAGGCAAGGGGGACACCAGAAATGATAGATACCCTCAAGGGGGAAAGGGAAAACCCACACACAGAAACACAAATAATAGACCAGGCCCTAACAACTAACGAGCCCTCAACAATTAATACCAACTCCGGATTACCAACTCCAAGCCCGGACAGAGAGTGTGATCACATACATACAGTCCAGTGACAGGTCAGCGAAGCCAGGGAAGAACTGGCCAGGGAGAGAAGTGAGAGTGCAGCCTCTAATGCCAGAAGCTTCCAGGAGGTTCCAACAGGAGAACTCAGAGAGACAATAAATCCATCTGAACAGTCCGCGAACTCAAGACTGAGTTGAAGACTGAGTTGAAGACTGAGCTGCGCAGGTCAGGTCACACCCACAAGAGCCCCACAAGAGGGACTATGTACACACTAGGGAGTCCCAGATTGGTGAATCTACACTAGTGGGGAGGAGTGTTAGGTATTTGCATACTTACCTGTGATTGGTTGAGCCACGGTAACAGGAAAAACAAACAGGCATCACTGACTGAAGCCGCAGACAGTTCCCCTATAAAGGAGCAACCATGGCTCAGTTTTCTCAGTCCTGCACAGAAGCAAATAAAGAGTTTAACTGATCTTAGCATCCTGCATCTTCACTCCACCTGCAATCTAACAGCATGTATTCATCTTGTGCATCAATTTTGCCTGTTCCTAGACCAGGAGACACTGACAATTACTTGTGCCTTGACAATTTCCTAAATGGATTGCTGCAATTACATTCTACTTGATAATTCTTGTGAAAACATGTTGTAAGTTGCTACTGATCCAGAAAGCATCAGTGTGGACACTTAGGAACTCATGCCAATATGCCCCTATTGCACAACTATTCCAAGATATACATTGACCCCCAATAGGCTTCTGGATACAATTTAAAGTGCTGGTTACTATCCATAAAGTCTTGAACCATGAAATTGTGGAACTGTCTTTCTTCAGTTGTTTCTGCCTGGCACATCACATCTGGTGAGGTGAGCATGCCTTGACTCTAATCTAACAGGCAGTGCCATTGGCAGAATTCTGTTACAGTGTTTGCTCTTTATAACATCACATTCCCTGACATTTGTGATGGCATTTTTAAGTCCTTGAAAAACTACATGTTCCCTTAGGCACAGTTGGCCAAGTCCATTGGTGTAATTCTTTAAAAATGTCTGTGGTCATGTGGGCTGACTTAGATGGTCCTCAGATGCCATTTTGCTGTGACTGCTGTTGATATTGTCTTTGTTTTAGGTTTTTTTTTAACCTTATGTTTATTCACCAACAGTTTCCATTGTGCGATTGGAGGTCATATAAATTGATTAAATATACACATACATATGTACATACATCCAGTTATTTTAACACTCTTTTATGTGGTGAATATGCAGTATGTAGTTTGGATGTAGGATGAGGGTGAAGGATTGTTCTCCAAGCTTGTGGGTTGGTTTCAGAACGTTTCATTACCAGACTAGGTAACATCTTCAGTAGAATTTAGGAGGTGTCAGTGTTCTTCTGGCTTGACACACCCAACACTTGAAGCCCTTATAAACAGAAGAACACTGACACCTCCTAAACTCCACCGAAGATGTTTTCTAGCCTGGTAACGAAACATTTGGAAACCGACCCATAAGCTCAGAGAATGAACCTTCACGTTCTCTCTCTTATGTGTATACACACACCAGGATTTAGAACTCACACTATCACTAAACTGTGTTAAATCTTGTTGTGAGTGAGTGTTGCTGGGATAGATATTTCTGCATGTTCTCTTTCTGATTCTTTAATACAACTAGTCCTAATTTATCATCTGCCTTATTTAACAACCATTCATCATTATGACAGTGATAAAAAGGTAACTTTATGACCAATGTTCACATTTACAATTTTCACAGATCTATAAAGCAAAGGAAAACTGAGATAAGATCATAAGCACAGTTGCAGTTTCTCAAACTGATTGTTTTGCTTAATAGCCGAGTTCTGATTCTCAATTGTGATTGCTAAATGAGGACTAACTGAATCATTCATATTACAATCAAACCAAGTTGTCTTTTGAGCATAAGAAGAGTACGCCACATCATTCCTATTTCCTGTTTGTAGAGTAAAACTCTGACAGACAAATATTGATTTCTATCAACACTCTAGCCCATATATAATGCAATCCATTTTTAAAACCACTCTTTAAAATGTTAAATATATTTCCTTTGAAGGTCTGTGCCATCAATCACACTTGTAAAGAGCCTCAAAGCAGAGGATGAGCTGAAGGCATTGTAAGAAATCCTTAAGCAAATGCCCATCAACCTGGTCTCTGACATTTTATAAAGGCTGAAAACATGAATGCTGTTGAAGGTCGTTTTGTTTGTGTATAATCAGGGTAGCAACACACCACAGCCCAATCCTGAGTCCCCCAATTAGCAAGTAGGTTACAGTGTCTGCCTCCTGTTCAGATCTTCTCATGGGAGGATCTAATTCCCTTCTCTACGTGAAATGAAGCCTGCAAAAATGTCAGGACAAGTAACCCAGCATTTACGTTTACTGACCAAAGAAAAATGAAAATTGACTGTTGTTCTTTCAGACTGTGATTTGAGGCAGTCTAAGTGCTGTTTTGAAGACTGAACAGATTAATTTACAGCCTACCTTCTAGCTTAATAAGAAAATTATATCCCAAGGGTTCCCAAGCATGAATGCTCTAATGAAACAACAAGAACTAAGATATCAAAGATTCCAGTCACTTTCTTTCTTCATAGTATAATTATCCCTATTACAGTGTGTTTTTTAATCTATTCCAGTTTTGGTGCTATATAATGACATGGATAAAGAAACTCCTTCTACTTCTTTTAAATAGTGAATACATGATCATTTTAAGATGGAAGAAACATTTAGTTTAGGATTTGTTTTAGTATTAGGACCTGGTGATGATAGTTATAAATCATCTCGTTCTCTTCTCTTGGTCCTTTACATTATAACTAATGTTTGGTGAGAACAAATCCTAGAAAAGACCACTTCTGATTATTGATAAATCACTCTGCATAACACTAAATGTACTCTTTTAACATTAATGTTCCATAAAATGATATTTATGCTATAATTGGTATTTAGATTCTTTTTTCAACAAATCTCAGAATAATTTCCACATTTTTTTTATTATTCTAATAAGTCTCAGTTCTCATTCTTGCTTGTGGATTAGAATGGGCACTGTAACATATGCCCTCTATGTGTCCAAACATCAGTGAGATAATTATTTTGTATAGCTTAAAGTTAATTAAATCAACAACCTTATTTAGTCTGCTGGATGAGTGTTTAGGAATCTGTCTTGGGACTATCTTGTCATATTTTGCTTATGAGACTTGTTGTGGTATCTAATGCAGCCCTTTTGCTTTCTCCCATTGTCCATCGAAGTCTGGTGCACTTGCAAGCTTTGTTATAATCATCTCGCAAAAGCTAAAAAGTGCTGGTTTGAAGCTAAAAAAAAGTTTCTACTGTTTTGAAAATGCTTACATTTTTTTCTAGAAAGAAAAGTTGTCATTTTCCCCACAGTGCACCATGTTCAGCTTATCTTTATCTAAAAGGTTGACTTCAAAGCCCAGTGTTATTCAAGATATAAATTTCAGGTTTCATCTCCAGAGAACAACAGAAATGATGAAATTGGGGATTGTGAGACATTTGTACTGTACTGTATTGTTCACATAAGATGTGTGTGTGTATTTGCTAATGCTTCAGTTAAATCTACATTTGTGTTTTTACATATAATGTGTTTTGTCAGTGTTGTATATAAGTGATTGCATGACCTCTGTAGATGCCATGTGCAAAATAGTAAATTTGTAGAAATATTTATAACAGGATCCGAGGTGCTGGTGACCAAACCATCCTATAGAAGTGTCAAGGAATGCTAGGAAACTTGATTTAAAGTTTTTCATTTTATAGGTAGGATCTTGCTATGAACTTCACATAAGACAGTATTTAACTGAGGAGTCATCAACTTTAGAAAGAGTCTGAAGAGCCACGAATTGCTATTAATATTGTTGAGCCTGAAAGCTAAAAACATTTCAAGTCTCAAAAATACATTAGCCTACCATTCCAGACAAGTGGTTGTAAACACACACTCATTCATAAGGGATAAGCGCTTTCTACAGCCTGGAGGCCTATTTTCTGCCAAGTTCATTTTTCACAGTATACCTGTGATATTCTGGAGATTTTCAGTCTCTGAGTCTGCTGACTGAGAAGTAGAATATTTATCAGTCTATTATTACTTGTTTTGTTGGTGGGAAAAGGAAAAAAATAAACCTTGCTTGACCAAAATGAGACACGGTCATCCTCTCAAGTCTAGGTCTATACTGCATTGTCTGTTTTCGGTGTTGTACCACCAGTGGGGAATAAAAGCCCTGCATATAGAAAGCTTGCCATTTACAGAGAAAGCTGAGGTAATATAGCTTGTATTGAGCATTTGAGTGATTTGTTTCTTGTTGCCAAAGAAGTTTAGCCACGGAGCAATTTTAAATAATATAAAAATCTATAAGAAAGGAGGGGCATATAAAGAATGAGGATAGTGGTGCGGAGAGAAGACTTAATTTTATACTGATCTCAAAGCCTATTTTAGTGCTAAGGCTTTTTCTGGGTTTGGGACTTGTTAAGAAAAGCATGCAGACTATACTTCCCTCCTTAGAGAGGAAACACAAGCTATAGGAGCATACCTGAATTTATGTGAGAAGAACATGGGGGAGGATCTGAGATTTTAAGGTAAAATTGAAGTTGGTTTCTCCATCTGAGCAGAAAAGCCAAAATGAAAACAAGCATAAGACAGTCATAAAAGTAGTTTAGCACCCCTCCTCTTCTCAGTTGAGATGCCATAAATAGCAGTATCTGGAAAACAAAGATTCCTTATTTTGATTTAGACTGTTATTTGCCATAACCATAACCACAAACGAGCAGAAGGCTGTGTTTCACTGGTAATAGCTTTAGGCTGTCTTTAGAGGTACGTTAAATCATCTGCCCAACAATCAGCACAATTTAGTGTTGCTTGATAGGGTATTTCGCTAATATTCAGGCAATACGAAGAAAAAAGTGATAGTGGTCAGGCTTTGAATAACTATGACATACTGTAGTTGAGCTATAAAATTAAAGAAACTATTGTTAATCATGGCTATTTCCCCAAAGTACTAATTGCCTAGAATGAAGAATAATAGGAAAAGGAAGAGTAGAAGGAGCTCAAGCCACTGTACAATAATAGTTACATTCTCTTCCAGTATAGGAAATTCTGCCTAATCACCAATATCTCAATTATGTGATACTGATATGGATGTGAACAATAGAATACAGGTAGTCCTCAACTTATGATGAGAATTGAGCCCAAAATTTCTGTTGCTAGGCAAATCATTTGAGCCCAAAATTGCGCTAAATGATCTTTGCCCCATTTTATGGCCTTTCTTGCCACCATAAGTGAAACACTGAAGTTGTTAAGTTAGTAATACTGTTATTAAGTGGCTCTGGCTTCCCCATTGGCTTTGCTTTTCAGGAGATTGTAAAAGGTGCTGACATGAGCCTGGAACTCTGCAACAGTCATAAGTATGAGTCAAATTCAATGTCTGAATTTTGATCACCTGACTGGAGTTGATGCTGCAATGGTCATAAATATGAAAAACAGTCATAAGTCACTTTTTTCAGTGCCTTTGAACAATTACTAAATAATTATATGTCAAGGACTAGCCATATAAGAAAATATGACAGTCTGTAGAGATTCTGTCATGCCCCCCGTCGCAGTCTGAATCTGAGGGGGAAGACGAACAGCTGACAGAGAGTGGGAGAGTGGCTCCATTGGCTGTGGAGGAAACTGGGGAAGGGCAAAGTCAGGCTGGGCAGAGCAGGGGAGAGGTAGAACAACGGAGAGGGGGTTCAAATGAAAATCAAAGCCCACCCTCTCCTCATCGTAGGGCATTCAGGGAAGAATTTAGAAGAGAGCAATGTGGGTTACGTGGCTTTCAAGGAAGGAAAGGGCCCCAATTCCCTTCACAAGGCACACCTGGGAATGGAGGTTAAAGGAGAGGCAGTTGGAAGGGATGTTTGTCAGGAACAAACACTGAATTCACCTGGTGTTGTGAATTTTAGCCTGCATGCCTGGCATTCCTTTTGTCTGTGTGAATTATTGCCATGCTTCTGTGTGCTTATCTTGCCTTATTGGAATTATTGGACTCATTATCTTGCCTGCTGGAGTGATTGATTGCAGTCATTCTTCTTACAGCATTTGGACTGGAGTATCTGCAGCCAGAGGCTGTAATAGGTTCATTGGAGAGCTTTTCTCCAGGCCAGAGAGTAAATGGGACATTGGGGACAAAGTTGGAGCAAATAAAGGGATCCATACCTATTCTTCAGCTGTGTTGCCTTCATGCCACTCCCTGGGTGATCACAGATTCCCAGTCATCCAGGTCATGGTTATCCCAAAGGTGTTTTTTTAGGAGGCAACTGGACTTTCTTGTTTGTTCTTTGAAGACGATTTGCTTCTCATCCAAGAAGCTTCTTCAGCTCTGACAGAATAATGGGGAATGGAAGGATTTATATTCCTTACAGACAGCTGGTCGTTTGCATCCTTTTAGAGGGTTGTTGAAGCACTTGGAGGTTTATCTGTGTCCTCAGGGTCACTTGAGTAGTGCTCCTGGTTCCTGTAGTCTGCAATCCCTCTGGAAATCTGTTCATACTTCCACACAAGAAAGTATGACCTTAGCCCTAATTTTGCTTGCATGTTTATCATACAAAACATGTCTCTGGATTAAATGAAATTCTGACGTTTCTATTTCCAATATCGAGCAAGTGTCAGACAGAAACCTTGGGTTGCTTTCAAACATGGATCAAGGTCAAACTTCATTTGCTTATATTGGGTATACAATAGAGGTGTATTTCTTCTCTACTTAAAACCTTATTTTAGCTATCATGCTTGGGACTCCATTGATAAGCTTATATAGTGTCTGACTATTCTTACTTTGAGTTCTCTTATGGTAGTGAATTCCATTTCTTAATAGTATTTCCTGACTTTAATCCAGATTCAGCTTCTCTGAATGATTTAGAGTTTTAATATTATAAGACTTGTGGATCCACTATTATCAGGTTCTTTCTGCATAGTGTAGCTTCAATCAGATTTTAATATATGCATGAAAAGTTGCACATGCTCTGTGCAAGGAGCATAACTAACTTTAACTAGTAGGACCAAAATACTAGCATATAGCACTAGCCTTAAGCAGTATGACCAACACTGTAGCATTAACTAACATGACCAACATTCATACATATTTATAGTGAGAAAATATTCTATTTTATAGCCGGAGCCTCTGTGATAGCTTTATAAGAGTTCTAGGAGTTGAGATAGAAAGGATTTTGTAGATTGAATAGATACTAAGAAATAATGGAACAAATGTGTCCATTTCTAAGAGAAATCAAACCACTGGTGGTTAATGTTGGTGGCTAGCTAATATTTGTTTTAGTTGGTCATATTAATAGGAGTCCATAGAAATTAGATTTGGCCCACTTCAGCTGCATTAAAAATAAAATAAAATAAAAAGTATACATTATACTTTAAAGCAAATTTTATTGATGTTTCTAACACTGGCAAATTTTAATGAAGAAATTTAAAAATTTTGTCTAATGTGGAAATATTAAAAAGTTCATTGTAAAACAATAGCCAGTAATATAAATGTGGTTGGTGATTCTCCTAAGAAAGGTTAACAAGTTGAAAGTCAAATTAAAAACACAGTGGTACTTAAAAATCAAAATTACTGTGCCTTAAGCATTTTTAACTCCACCCCATGCCATTGCTTATAAGCATGTGCACAGCCATGTACTTCAGATGATAGGAGGTTCTGGTCAAAGTGGTGAAGGCTTCTAGAGTTTCTCTGCTCCTTCCTTTTCTGGAGAGGCCTGCTGTTTTGGTTGACTTCTTTGCTTTCCAGATGTTTTATGTGAAGCTGTGTTTCTTTCATCTCAAATTTTGATGGCATCTATGCCCATTATCATGCAATTTGCCTTGGTATCAGAAAAACAAAATTCCACATCTAACCAGGAGCAAATGATCATCTTGGTTTTTTACCAGCTTTGTTTTCATTTGTATGTAATATTGAATCTTGAAAGATCTACAAAAAGGAGTTCGGTATTTTTATTATATTAGGTTTTCTTGAACCTGATCCTCCAGGTATCTTGGGCCTCACTTCCAGGGGTGGGATTCTACCAGTTCACACCTATTCGCTAGAACCGGTTGTTAACATTCTAAGCAGTTCGGAGAACCGGTTGTTAGAAGAAATTACTGGCCTAATCCTGTAAGGAAGGCAGGAAGGAAACATTCTGGTGTTGCTTATAGAAACTGCATCTCCGTTAACCCTTATTACATTTTTGGCAGGACTAGACTTCCTGTCTCTGGAACTTCTCTGGAGTTTTTTTTCCCCCTCCTTTGCTGGTACTTTGCTTGTGTTGAATGACCATTGTAAAAAGTGATTTATGACTGTTTTTCATACCTACGACTGTTATAGTATGCCCACAGTCACAGAGAGGCCAGGCGAGGAGATGCATACCTCGATGTGAGTGATGTTGAGTTGGCCATGCCCAGCCAGTAACATGACCACCAAGCCATGCCCACTAACTAAACCACACCCACAAAACCAGTTGTTAAAAAATTTGAATCCCACCTCTGCTCACTTCCTATAAAGTCTGGTCAGATAAACAGTATTGTCTTTGGATTATGGGAAGTGAAGTCCAACAGATTCACAACCTAAGGATTATGAGTCGGGAAAGCTTGCTTCTGTGATAAAGTATTTAAATAGTGTAAAATAGTGATGCAGTGAATTGACTGGACTTAATCAAAGGCCCCAGAAACTATATAACTTGTAAAAATCTCAATGGAACATGCAGATTTAAGCAATGTGTAAGACGGGGGTGGGCAAACTACGGCCCGTGGGCCGCATCCGGCCCGTTGGTCAGTCCAATCCGGCCCGCCCCTGAAAAAAAATCAGTGGGCGTGGCGTATTGCCCTGCGCCGCGTGGCCCCCAAAGCTGCAAAACAGTGCGGAGCGCTCTCGGGGTAGGAAAGAAAAGAAGAACTTTGCAAAGGCCTCGGCTGGGAGTTCGAAATCACGTTCGAGTGCGACCTCTCCGAAGGTGAGTCCCCGCCGATCCGCCTTTTTTTTTTCTGGGGCTTTCAGGCTTAAACTTTGCAAAGGCAAAGTTTGCAGGCAGGAGCGTCTTCCTGCCGAGGAGCGGGAAGGGTTCCGCCCGGCGGGCAGGTGGGCTGCTTGGAGCGGTCGGGCTGCTTGGAGCGGGCTTCTTGGAGCCACCTAAAGCTAGGCTGCTGCTGGTGGAGCCTTGCCCTGCCTTGGTGCCCCGTTTCCCGGCTCGGTGGTCCTGCTCAGGCGGCACTTTAAAAGCCCTCCTCCTCGCGTATGTACCCGACGAGCTGCTCACCACGACGGCGGCTCCCAGCAACTTGCAGTGTCCTTTTTCCTCGCAGGCGCTCACGCCTGGCCCCGAGCCACGCACAGAGGGGAAACCCGGAGCGCCGTCGGGTCGCCTCCTCCAAGCAGCCTGCCCACCCTCCGGGCAGAACCCTTCCCGCTCCTCAGTGGGAAGACGCTCCCGCCTGCAAACTTTGCCTGTCCAAAGTTTAAGCCTGGAAGCCCCAGAAACCCGAGCAACTTCCCGGCAACTTTTGGCTTCCTTTCAACTCGCAGGTGCTCGCGCCTGGCCCCGAGCCGTGCAGCGGAGGGGAAGCCCGGAGTGCTGTCGGGTCGCCTCCTTCAAGCAGCCTGGGCCAGGCACGAGCACCTGCAAGTTGAAAGGAAGCCGAAAGTTGCCGGGAAGTTGCTTGGGTTTCCGGGGCTTCCAGGCTTAA
>NW_020769447.1:1133715-1154128 GCF_900518735.1 Pseudonaja textilis | reverse complement strand
CATCAGATTCAAAATTCCTAACAGGACCGATCCTTCCAATCACAACACTATCCCCCACCGCAGGGCCCTTCCCCCGAGTCTGATGATTAACTTGACAATGTTTCGTTGACAACCCCACTCTGTCTCCCACAGCCAATGGAGGCGTCGCTCGTTCCAATTGTCTCAGGTGGTCTACACATTGGAGACTTGGAAAAGAAATACCGTTCTGCGACCAAGCCACCAACGGATTGTGCAAACGCAACCAGGACATTCCGAGCACCAAAGGGAGATGAAGGTTCGAGGTGATATAAAAACCTATCGCCTCCTCATGATCCCCAATGATCATACGCACTGGCTGGGTGGCGAAACGAATGGGCCCAGACTTGAGCTCACGCCCATCCACGGTTTCCACCTTAATGGGTGGATGTACAGCAACCAATGGGATCCCATAGTGCGTAGCAAAAGCTCGGTCCATAAAGCTGGTTGTAGCCCCTGAGTCCACCAACGCAACAGCAGGAATTCCCTCCTTCTGTGACTGTAGAAAAATTCGAGTGTCCAAAAGTAAATGCCGAGGAGGGCCAGGATTTACTTCAGCAATTTGAGGTGGGGATGTGAAATGTGTCCGACCTAGGGTTTCCTTGAGATCAGGTCTACCCTTTTTTCCTGACGAGCCAAGAGTGGTTTCAGGTACGGGTCTGCGGTTCCCTCTCCGTTTGCAGGAATTAACAAAATGTCCCAGACCCCCGCAATAAAGGCACAAACCTTCCTGGAACCTTCTCGTACGTTCTCGCACCATTAAGCGAGGGCGGAGTGCGCCTAACTCCATCGGCTCCTCAACATTAACCGTGGGTTGGAAAACTCTCGGTGGCGTGGGTTGTGCACGAGAAAACGAAGATGGTTCCATACCGAGCCGTTTGCGTCCACGTTGCTGTAAACGAGCTTCAATTCGTAAGCACTGAACTATCAATGCATCCAAAGTTAAAGCCCTCTCTGCATGGACCAGCTCATCTTTGATGGCATCAGACAAGCCTTCCTGGAATGCAGCCATATGAGCCGGTTCGTTCCAGTTGGAATCTAAACACAGCAAACGAAATTCTGCAACGTAATCCTGCAGGGAACGTTTCCCCTGAGTAATGTCCCATAACCGTCTGTCCACAGTTTGTATCTTAATTGGGTTCTCAAACATCACTCTCATTTGTTGAAGAAAACCCTGGAAATCATTCAACAACGGGCTATCTTGAACTAACAAGGGAGTAGCCCAATTAGCAGCCTGCCCAGATAAAAGACTAAGAATGAATCCTGTCTTGGCCCGATCATTTGGAAAGTTTTCAGGCCTCAAGGACATAAATAATTGACACTGCCCCAGAAATGCCGAAAACATGTCCATTTGCCCAGAAAATTTCTCCGGCATGGATACTGGGCTTTTCCTCACAGGAGGGGCAGGGGGAACAACAGCAGGGCTTGGTAAGCTGGAAACATAATTCAGCAATTGTGTTACCTGATTCTGAAGCGTCACATTGCTTTGCAGTAGCTGATTAATTTGTTGTTGCTGCTGCTCTACCAAACGCTGCAGTTGATTTAAATCCATCTTGCTTGAAAGATGGTTTGTTTAGGCCAGAAACAATAATGTTATGTCTCCTCTTGGAAATTCAAACGAACAAACACAAAGCAGCCGTTTCACAATCAAATCAAACTGAAGGAAAATAACAAGATAACGGCTGGCAAAAACTGTTAGGACTCCCCTTCAAAATTCAAACAAACAGAGATCTCTTTGCAGTAACGTCCTCATTCAAAATAGTCATTTTGTTTCTGGCAAAAGGCACCAGCTCAGCTGTGTCCTTTTATACCCATTAAGGCAACGTGCTAATTAACTGGCTTGCCCTTCAGATTAACGTTTCCTGGTTCTGACGTCAATCCACGATCTAACAGTCATCAGATTCAAAATTCCTAACAGGACCGATCCTTCCAATCACAACAACATTATATATGTAGAACAGCTTTTGTGCTGTTTGATGAAAAGCAAAAATTCGATAGAGGTACCTTTCTCCAGTATGTTTGTGCAGGGATGGGAAAAGCTCCACCTGTGAATTTCCATTTTTATCCTGTCTTTATTCTTTAGGGGAGGGAATAGACTGAAAATACCTGAAAAGTTGGCAATTATAGCTCCACTGACTATGTAATTGAAAATAGGTAACCTATTGGGTTCTACTTCCTTTTCAAAGAAAAATGAGACCTGAAATTGTTACCAGATCATAATTTTGCATATAAAAAATGTTCTCAGTTCTGTTCTTGCTATCTCTAGAGAATTGCTGCTGGTGTTACTGACCTTCCATAAACTTTTGTGTGGTTTGGTTTGATTTGAAGTAGCTTCCTATCTGGGTTGGTTTGATTATTTGATTATTTGTGTCTCTGCTGATGATCTACAGCTTGTTTGGAAAGAAGTGGATTTGAAGGTCACAATCTATAAAGTCTCTGGCCCTTTCCCTTCCCTTTCTAAGGAGTTTCAATTGAGGAAGCCACTCTGTTTAGTCTCTGACAAATAAGCCAAGCCCCAATGAGGCAGCATAGGCAGATGGCGATGTCTATTTATATATTATAGACCTTGATAAGGATGATTTCCAGATTTACACATGGAAAACTTTCAGTAGCCAATAATCCAATTGGGGAAGGCTTCAAGATTGCACAGTGGAAAGCTCTACACACAAGATGTGTAGTCCCTTCCCAGAACTGAAGAAGCTTCATGGATGAGAACTGAAACATCTTCAAGGAAAAACAAAGTGCAGTTGTCTTTTGAAAAAGCATCTTTGGGATACACACAAAGAAGTACTCAGATTCATAGGAAAAAATAATATGCTATGGAAAATGCAGATTTTACTGTAGTAATGTTAGTGTTAAGATTTGAATTACATAAATACATTTTTTCAGGGTTTTAAAAGATAATGAGTAAAGTATGCTGAAATTTGAAACATTAAATTGTGTTCAAGGAAAATATCATGTAAAGAAAAAGGAATCTGGCAAAAGAAAATGCATCAAGGATCTCACCTTGACCAAAAAAATATTTACGTAGAAAATGTATATGGCTACCTATGTAATGCATGATAATCCTATGTCTCTCATTCAGTAAAAAAAAGAACAAATATGAATCTGACAACAACACCATATAGCCCAACCATAGTGCTACAACATTCCACTAATTCCATATTTACATTTGCTAGACTTAGCACAGCTCTGGTGAAGAGTGAGGACCCTCCAAATCTCAGGAAAACAGACTGTTCTAAAGAGTTAGGGGATCCATAGAAAAAACACATCTCTGAGGCCCAAGTAGATAGCAACATTTAGGGGAAAGGATATGGAGTGCACCACATTCTATCTAACTTGGTAGGAATGAGCAAGTACAATCAGGAAGAGGCAGTCCCACAGATAAACTAGCACTGTAGAGTATATTGGTGATAACCATCATCTTGAATCTCACCCAGAAAATAATTGGAAGCCAGTGAAGTTTATGCAGCAGTGTTTAACAACATTTGGACAGTGTCAAGTAGTTTATTGCTGTTCTGATTATGATTTTGCCAATATCTTTCTCTGCGGAATAACTTTTTCATAGTTCTTTGTGATCAGAAACTGGTCCTTAGTCTTGTAAATCTTTGTGGCAATTATTTTGTCCAAAGTAGGACTTGGATCTTGGATCCCTCTTTTCAACTTCTTCATAAAACAACCTCAGATCAGAACCAACAATCTTACAAGAGGAAGGACACTTTTCTTTTAAATGATCTTAAGACACTGTATTACTAGGTAGCAGTATTTAGTTGTAGCCATAAAAAGGTGACAAGGTTCTTGATTTATGTTGCTGGGAATGCTAAAAGTGCTGCTGGATGAGTAACGTCCTTAAAAATGCTACAAGGCAGAAGAATAAATAAAATTTTCAGAAGTGTTAGAGGAGAGAGTGTTGGCCTGAGAATTTGTCTCTAAGCCAGCTCTAGCTGCCCTTGACCTTCATAAGGAAAGCAAGAATGTCACCCAGAGGAACATGCAAATGTTCTCTCATCTCATTACATTTTGGACCTTTTCCTAATGAACAGAGAAATACAAGCAATTAGCTGTGTTTTTCCAGAGAGAAAAGGTCATTGGCATTTTCCTTCTCTGCCAGTGGCCCAGACACCATAGAAAAC
The DNA here is from genome assembly GCF_900518735.1 of Pseudonaja textilis. Next base: position 1,149,980 of record NW_020769447.1, on the reverse strand, counting down.
AAAGTGTCTTGGTCTATTTTATGCACTTACTCAATTGATGTGAAAGAGGTTCAGTGTACTTATTCTACATCCTGGATCTAAAAGTCATGGCTTGTCCATTAATAACCAACTGATATTCCCCTTCTACCTTCCTCCATTCATAGAAGTAGGAGGTAATCAATTTGTGATCCCCTAATTACAGTATTACATAATTCCAGCTTGAACATGCTTCCTTATTAGCCATGTTAGCTGGAGTTTCTAGTTCAACAATATCTGGAAAACCTTAAGTTTACTTGATATATGTTAGTGAAAAAACCACTATAAAATATTCTAAGGGTACAGTCTCAGTTAGGTTTTTACAGATGAGCCTGCTGTATTATACGTGGTTCTTTCTGGTTAGAATTAGCCCACTGTCAGGACTCCAATATGCACCCCCATTCAAAACATAAGTCTCTAGCCGCATCTCTCAGAGTAAAAAAAGATTGATTTATTAGGAGACGTATTTTTAGTTGACACCAATATCTTTATCTGGCCTTTCTACCATGCATACAATACAAACTTGTTAAGCCTTGGGATCTCCAACTCTTTAACTGCAACTTGTCAATGCAGCCACTAATCATGGAGGATGGAAATTATGCTCAGTCATGTCTGGAATATGACCTAGGCCCTAACCCTTGGCTAGACATATTTCATTTGTTTGTACCCAAGCTCTGGTAACCAGAATAAAACGGTATAATTAATGTTCTTTCTCTGCATGAGTTTGCCTACCTTCTTAAACTTTTGCTCTAAGAATAAGCAAGAGCTACGTCTTTGGCAAGATTTTCTTTTAGCTGCACAAAGTGATCGCTGATGCACTTGAATGAAAAAGTGCTGCTATTGACACTTATTTTGTCCATTAGCCAATTTTCATTCTACCATCAGGGGTGGAATTCAAATTTTTTAACAACCAGTTCTGTGGGCATGACAGTTGGTGGGTGTGGCTTGATGGTCATGTGACTGGGTGGACATGGCTTGATGGTCATGTTATTGGCTGGGTGTGGCCAACTCAATATCACTCACATCGAGGCACGCATCTCCTCGCCTGGCCTCTTATGACTGTGGGAATGCTGCAACAGTTGTAAGTGAGAAAAATGGTCATAAGTCACTTTTTTCAGTGCCATTGTAACTTTGAATGGTCACTCCACACAAGCAAAGCACCAGCAAAGGAGGGGAAAAAAAACTTCTGAGAAGTTCCTGAGACAGGACTAGTCCTTCCAAGAATGTAATGAGGGTTAACGGAGAGGCAGTTTCTGTAAGCAACACCAGAATGTTTCCTTCTTGCCTTCCTTACAGGATTAGGCCAGTAATTTCTTCTAACAACCAGTTCTCCGAGCTGCTTAGAATGTTAACAACTGGTTCTAGCGAATAGGTGCAAACTGGTAGAATCCCACCCCTGTCTACCATGTTATGCTTGGTCCAGTCCACCAGTCTTTTCTTAAGACCTGAGGCTGTCTCAGCTTCCCTTATGTACATTGGGGATTCCCCCCACCTTCTTTATTTTGGTACTTGGAAAGAACATTTAAAGAAGAATTCAAAGAATCATCACTTTGCATCATACTTTGATGAGGAAGAACTGAAGGTGCAACTGAGTAAAGGCCACATTTCATTGCCTGCAGTGGGTAATTGTTTTTATTAGATTGAATAAGCATTTTGCTTACTTGTCTGGTTATTTGTTTAAACTCTGAACTAAATATGTGATTGACTGAGATTATAAAATCCAGAATATTCCTAAATTTCCTTAGGAATGCTGGTGGCTTTCCTTCTTGTAGCCTGATGGGAGCCCATCTAAATAAATAACCATTCTTCATGTTTGAAGTATTGCTGTCCTCTGGAATCATCTTAGAAATTATATAATCTTGGGCCTTTCAAAAATACAGAATTCCTAGTATGTGCATGCTTCTTATGCATCCCCAATTTAGGAGTTGGTCTTTACTACCAAAATCCAGAGGTGTATTCTCTAAAACACCTGAGGGCAGGGCAGGGCAGGAAGTAACAGATACAAATTTATCAACATTAGAACTAAAAAGAAATTTCCTGACAGTGAAAGCAATTAATTAGTGGAATGATTCGCCTCCAGAAGTTATGGATGTTCCATCACTGGAGGTTTTTAAGAAGAGCTTGGACAGCCATTTGTCTAGAATAGTATAGAGTCTCCTGCTTCAGCAGAGTGTTAGACTAGAACCAACTAGAACCTCCAACATCCTTTCCAACTTTGTTATTCTGAAAATTTGTCTGTGTGTAGGTTAGGATTGGGGTATATTTACAGAATTTACAAAATATTATAAAAAGAGTCCCCACACTGAAATCTGATTGGAGTATGGGAACATTTTCTAGCATTGCAACTGGAGGCTGCCAAATTCTCCCCAAAGCAGTAGTTATATTTTTAGAATCATAATATATATTTTACAGGGATGTAATGGTAATAAAGCCATGAAAGCTTTAAAAGAGTTTAATGCAATAGCTTTGCAGAAAATATGAGTGCTTAAAGAAGTGTTAGCTTTAGAAGCACACAGAGTATCAAAAGTTTATATGAGCAACATCCATGATTGTTATTGGAACAAAAATGTTATAGTAGACATGGTTTTTCTTTATTTTAATATATTGAATATATCTTAATAGCAGCAAATTTCATCAAAGTGCAGTGACATTTGTTTAAGAAAGTTTTAACAATGAGGTACAGTGTTCAGTTTCTGTTTAGATTTTATGTTCAATCTTTCAGTGAATGCTAAAAATCTTCTTTCAAAAAAAATACATCAAAGGTCACATGACCTTCAACACCTTTCACTTAAAGTTCATGTTCTTTGTGAGATTTCATCTAGATGTTTTCAGTGATATGTTATTTCAATAGTTTTGGTGTGACCTCTGAAGCAATTGGGAATTTATTTGACCAGTGAAACTGAATGGGTTCAAAATAAACAAAAAGGATTCTCTTAGATCTTGGGACCAGAATACTTTCATGCTGCTGGGAAAACATAGTTGTTTGCTGATCTTAAAGAACCACTGGATGAAAATTCTTCCATTTGTTAAACATATAAGGTACTCCAAGAATTGATACCGGTAATCCTCAAGGTATGACAAATCATTTAATGATCAAAGTTGCAAAAGAATTCCCAAAAGCCATATACAACCATGATTCAAAAATAAAAAATTTACAAACATCTGGTGTCTACATATCTTTGCAGAGATGCTGAAGCATGCCCACATATCTCCCCCCTCCCATCTTTGCCCTGCTTTGCCCCACCCCGCTTTCCATCCCTCACAATGCCTTGTTTATCTCCTGGAGATCTACATAATTCAATATTATAGGTGGTTTTTACTGGGCCACATGGAGCAGCAATGCAGTGAGACAGAGAACTGAAGAATTAAGTGTTAAAAGAGCAATGCAAAGGAGGGAGAACAGTTTTGCCTTCCAGGTCAGGTTTCAAACAAAACAAAAGCAGCTCTCTGCATTGCCCTTTTAACACAACCCTTCATTGTCTCTTCTCTGCCTCACTGCTCTTGTTTCTCCTTTTAAAACTTTTTTTCATGAGGAAATATAGAAACTGCAGAGCGCAAACTATGACTCATTATCCTGTTTTGAGTTAAAGAGGCCATGCAGAAAGCCAAAAGGTGGATGAAATGCTGATTTGTTGAGGTCATTTTGCAAATGGTTGCTCCATGTGGCCCAATAAGAATGATCCACAATACTGAGTTCTAAGATCTCCAAAAGATGAGCAAAGCATTGTGAGGAGTAGAAATGGTTGTGGGGACCCCAAGGAAAGAAATCAAAGCATGGGGATATCTCGGGGTGGAGAGGCCTTGGGAGGCCCAAGGCAGGCATTTCTGAGGTACTCCATGCACATTTAATGACCCCTGCATTCACCCCTACATTTATTTAATGTATGCATTGGGTTGATCTAGGATGAGGGCTCTTTCACTTAACAAATTTTAATTAACATCCTCCCATCTTATGACTGAAATGGGTAGTCTCCATTACTGTCATAAATTGAGAATTATCTGCATTACAGATGATTCAGGAAATGACTTGACCATAGAAGTTTCTGAAAGAAGTGAAAAAATTTGAGCCAAAGAAAATGGTTCTCAACTTGGAAAGTATCCAGGCTTATGATGTTTGGACAGAGCAGCTCAATTATACTTATTGTTTGTTTCCACATTCTTGTCATTAGAGTTCTAAATAATATATGAAGATGATACTAACTTTCCTTTCTATTTGCTGTTTCTGTCAGCATTCCAGGGAACCTCCATTCCAATCAGTAACTCCAAGACAAGCATAATCTCAAAAGTACCTTTATTAGAATAGCACTGGCACATGTGGAATTTTGAAACTAAAAGTTTCCCAGACTTCCCCCGATGTCCCAAACTACAAACCATCCCCTTTTCTCTCATCATCACATCACATGAACCAATCCCAAAGTAAGCTCCTTTTTGTTGCTGCGCCACACTCCATGACCTTGAACTAATAAAAGAATTCTATTTTGTCTACTTAGAGCTACTCAATTAAAATCACCCCCTCCCACTTTCTCAAGCTATGTGGCAGTGATGAATAAGGTTTCCAAAGCTGACAGTTTCATTGCCAGTGGTCAAACCCAACAGAAATGGTTTCAATATAAAAACTCCCTAAGCTGTTTGATTTTCAATATGGACTATCATATTAAACATTTATTTTACTTTCTGTTTGCCCATCTGAACATGTCAAAAACATTTCAAAGTAGCAGATGTCCTTCCTACTATTCCTATAGTCAATTTTTCTTCAAATCCACCATATAAATTTTGGAAAACAGGACAATACATTCCTAGTTCTAATAGAGAAGGCTCTGTAGAAAACTAACATGCAAAAGCTAACATACTGATGGCTGAGATATAGGAATAACAACTGAATTGAAGTCCCGAAAGTGCTTTTTCAAAAGGCAACTGGATTTTGTTTTTCCTTGAAGACATTTGGCTTCTCATCCAAGAAGCTTCTTCAGTTCTGATAGAACTGAACTGAAGAAGCTTCTTGGATGAGAAGTGAAACCTCTTCAAGGAAAAGCAAAGTCCAGTTGCCTTTTGAAAAAGCACTTTCAGGACTTCAATTCAGTTGTTATTCCTATATCTCAGCCATCAGTATGTTAGCTTTTGCATACTACTGCCTTTTGAAAAAGCATCTTTGGGACAACCATGACCTTGATGACTGAAAATTTCCATAGATAACTGATTTGAAGAGCCAAATCCTCCATCTCTCAACAACAAACAAAAAGCAAGGTAGTTGTGGACAAATCCACATTTGCAATTACAGAATTTGCATGCAAGTAATTTTAGGTGATTGGTACTACACTCCATTCTTTCTTTATTCTTCTTGTCTCTCCATTCCTATATGACTGCCTGCAACTGACCTCATTGATAGAAATGTCCTCTCAACTAACATCTTGTGACAGCTTTTCCATCAGACTGCAATAAAAGAGGGGAAAACAAGCCATTCCATCTGCTCGACTGAAAAATGAGCTTTTTTGGCTGTTCCATTCCCTGAATTGTTTCTGTCCCATCTAGTTATTCTGTGTAACATTGAACTAGAACTGTTGCATGGAATTGCTTCATTCTCCTTTCCCTTTTATGTTGTGTCTTTTAGGTTGTAAACCCGAGGGAAGATATCTTTTTTTGTATGTACTTGGTTTTCTTTGTTTGCTTTAATCTCTAAACTCACTGGAAGCTTTTTGTCTGAATGACAAGATATTTTTTAAAAGCTATCTTCAGTCACCTAAAAAAAAACATTCAGCATGTGCTTTAGTATATGGTTACTATGCACTAAATTTGCTGTATTTCATCTCTGGACTTAAGCTGTTTCAGGCATGACAAGGAAGACTAGGCCACAGTTATTCCATAGATTTACCTTAAATACTGTAACTTTGACTAGTGGGCTCTTTGCAACCTAGTTTGGAACTTAATTAATAACCTAGTATCTAGTAATTAATTTTTATCCAAACCAAAGAATGTAAATTATTTCTTAATCAACTTGATCTTTCATTTTACATTTGACCAAATGTTTTAAATTTCCCTTTGGAGGCAGTAGATCTGGGAATAGTGCAGGTTGGTTTTTTAAAATCATTTTCCTGATGCTGATGTTCTTTTTAGTCACTTCTCTCTTAATGGTTTTCATTTTACCATTTTAGGTATTGAAAGTTACAGAAAGTCATGGAAGTTGTAATTTATCATCCCTGAAATACATTGATTTTGGGAAGGCAATTTTAAGCAAAGCATTCCAACTTTTTTCCTTATTATAAAGAATAGTTCCTTGTTATATATAATTTTTACTAAAGAAATTTTAAGAGAATAAAAATGACAGAAATTATTGTAAGGAAAGTAAAGAAAACCAATTAGTAAATTTCAAAAAACACAAAGAAATGAAGGCTTCTGCAATTTTAAGTACAATTATATTTTCCCTTCTCTCTTTCTAATATAATTACAGCATAATGTTTTCTTTCCATAATCTACCCTTTCTAAACATCAAACTTATAAAATACAAGTTCATTTTTTTTTTTTCCAACAAAAAGTCCATAAGGAGTTTCCAGTCACAAATAAATGCAGTTGTTGTCCTTTCTCTAATCAAACAAATCAATTTTGCTTTGTCTGCTAATTTGGCCACATTCTCCAGCTATTCCTCTATTGAGTATTTTCATTTTCATATATATAATAACCAGGGGCAGGAGTCAAATTTTTTAACGACTGGTTCTGTGGGTATGGCTTGGTGGTCATGTGACTGGGTGGACATGGCTACATGGTCATGTTATTGGCTGGGTGTGGCCAACTCAATATCACTTACATCGAGGCACGCATCTCCATGCCTGGCCTCTCATGATTGTGGGGATGCTGCAACAATCGTAAGTGTGAAAAATGGTCATAAGTCACTTTTTCAGTGCTACTGTAACTTTAAATGGTCACTCCACCAAGCAAAGTACCAGCAAAGGAGGGGAAAAATACTCCAGAGAAGTTCCTGAGACAGGAAGTCTAGTTCTGCCAAGAATGTAATAAGGCTTAACGGAGAGGCAGTTTCTGTAAGGAACACCAGAATGTTTACTTCCTGCCTTCCTTACAGGATTAGGCCAGTAATTTCTTCTAACAACTGGTTCTCCAAACTGCTTAGAATGTTAACAACTGGTTCTAGTGAATAGGTGTGAACTGGTAGAATCCCACCCCTGATAATAACCTTGCATTAATTGTGATATATGAAAACAGAATTTCATTACTACTTGTCTATCTATTAGTCCCAGCAAAAAAAGCTCTTTCAATTGAATATTAATTTTTAAAATAGCTTGTATTACTGTGTTTATTTGAGTCAACATTTTCTGACTTTTTTCAAGTATACCTGGCATAACAAAATGACTTTTCATATTTTCTACATTTTCTACATAAATTTGAATTACCTTTATATATAGATATTTTTTCTAGAATCATATATCAACAAAGACATCATTTTATACAAGTTTTAAATTATAGTGTAATATAAATTTCAATCCTTTCAACCACATTTTTCCCATTGTGCCTTCAGTTCAGTATGTCCAAAATTCTTAGACCATTTTAATCATATACTACTTTACTTGTCCTTTTTGGGTTACAACTTCAACAAAAGTTTATGTGTTTTAGTAATTACACAATCATCATTTGTACATAATTTAGCTTCAAATTCTGCCTTGTGCTATTCAGTTCCAAATGTCATCTTCTCTACCTTAAACCTTTCTCTTAACTGTGCGCATGAAAACCGATAAAGAAACTAAATCCTCTGTGGTCAAGGAGTTAGTCTCTCTAATACTCTTCGTTTCATCTTATAGTCTCCAAGCTCTTGTCATAATAGCTCTCTATCTGTTAACAGCTCTATATATATTAGCCAAGAGAGATGGTTTTCTCTTTTTATAAAATGATTCTTGTTCTGAAACCTATAAATACATTTTCAGCCACCTTTTGAGTTAATATATACTCCATATTCCAACTTGACACTTCTAATAAAATGATTTTTTTTTTCCCAAGAAAGTCATGTCATCCAAACCTCAGGTTTTGCTCTTCTAGTTATTTGTCAGGAAAAAAAACACATTTTTTTCATCCAGACTAAGCAGCAGGATATAAAATACAGTTTCAAATCAGGTAGTCCCAATTATTTCTTTGCATCTCATAGGATTTTTTATTAACTGTAACCCTTGCCTTTTTCTATTGTCATATATAGACAATAGAACAACAAATCAAGGGTAAGTTAACCACTGCCCAGACCCATTCATAAATCCTCTCCTGCAAAGCCTTAATTAGCTAGGTGGGGCATAGTTCGAATACAAGTGGCTGAACTAACAGCTGAGAGGGACCTGTCCAGTTTGTCAACACAAAGATGTTGAGACTCTAGAAAGAATGCAAAGAAGAACAACAAAGATTATTGCAGGACTGGAGGCTAAAACATATGAAGAATGATTACAGGAATTGGGCATCACTAATCTAGTGAACAGCAGGACCAGGAGAGACATGATAGCAGTGTTCCTTTATTTGAAGGGCTGTCACGGAGAGGAAAGAGGTCAACATATTTTCCAAAGCACCTGAAGGTCAGACAAGGAATAATGGATGGAAACTAATCAAGAAGAGATTCAACCTAGAAATAAGGAGAAATTTTCTGATAGTGAGAACAATTAACCAATGGAACAGCTTGCCTTCAGACATTATGGGAGCTTCACCACTGGAAGCTTTCAAGAAGAGACTGGACTGCCATATGTCAGAAGTGGTGTAGGGTCTCCTTCTTGGGCAGGGGGGTTGGACTAGATGATCTACAAGGTCCCTTCCAACTCTGTTATTCTTCAGGTTCCACAGCTCAAATTCTTCCCAGATCATTTTGCAAGATGCAGCCCCTACCACCTCCACTGCTCCCACCATATGCTAGAGCCCAATGTAGGGTGAATACAACTGAATTATATTCATTTTGCTTGTTTAGTATAGTAAAAGCATAGTGCCTGGAGCTATTATGTTTCTGCCTTGTTAAGAATACCACTGGTTTTAAAAATGGATTGGATCTGATAAACTGAAGATGTTTTACATATGCATGCCTTTTACTCAGGGGTGAGATTCAATTTTTTTAACAACCGGTTCTGTGGGCGTGGCTTAGTTGGTGGGCATGGCTTGGTGGAATTGTGACTGGCTGTGCGTGGCCAACTCAACATCACTCACATTGAAGCATGCATCTCCTCGTCTGACCTCTTGTGACTATGGGGATGCTGCAATAGTCGTAAGTGTGAACAATGGTTATAAGTCACTTTTTTCAGTGCCATTGTAACTTTGAATGGTCACTCCACATAAGCAAAGTACCAACAAAGGAGGGTAAAAAAACTCCAGAGAAGTTCCAGAGGCAGGAAGTCTAGATCTACCAAGAATGTAAAAAGGGTTAATGGCGAGGCAGTTTCTGTAAGCAACACCAGAATGCTTCCTTCCTGCCTTCCTTACAGGATTAGGCCAGTAATTTCTTCTAACAACCGGTTTTCCGAACTGCTTAAAATGTTAACCAGTTCTAGCGAATAGGTGCGAACTGGTAGAATCCCACCCCTGCCTTTACTTGATCTTTCTGTATTTGGGGTCAAGTCTGATTTGCACCTATTACCGAAGGAAATGGTAGAATGCAGTTTGTTAATTCTGTTTTGAGTGTTATTCCCTCTACAAAACAATCTGCAAATTGATATTTAGCACAGAGATATCATATCTGCTTTTGATAAAATAGCAATACATTTTTTAAAATTTAGGTGAGCTTCACAAATTTGTTGAATTATCTACAGTGTGTTTACAGTGCATTTAATATTTTAGTTTCATACCACCTCAATCTGTATTGATCAAGCTTACATTGTTTTTGGATCTTAAAAACTTAAAGGCACTGATGGGCATTGTGATTCAGGTGATAAGAAAATAATGTCTTCACATTGTGTGCCCTTATCCTCCCTTAGAGGGCTGTCTGTTTACACTGCAACCAGCTCCAGCTCCTTGATGAGGCTATTTACCCTCCCACCTGCCTTTGCTTGTGGGGATGTGCACATTTTAAAAATTATTTTTTAAAAAGCTTTATGTGTCACACAAATGCAGCATTTCCCCATTATTCTTTGTAAACAGCCTGATTTCTTTTGGCTTTCCATATGAATATGAAAAGTGTTGGATCACTTTTATCTATAGTAGAGAGCTGCTGAACTTTTATGAAGTCCAAACCCTTCAGAATCATTTTTTAAAATAAGTGCAGAATTGCAATTGCAATATTTGCCATAGCAATAGAGCCTTTTGGAGGGTTGGGGGATCCATAGCAAAACACTTTGGAATGATTGCTTGTATTTTGCCTTTATAACAAATACATAAATTTAGTGGTCCTAATGATTCGGGTGGGTTTTGATCACTTCCACAATTGCCACTAAGGCAACAGCAAATAGGGAGAGGGAGGGGAAGGGAGAGAGAGAGAGAGAGAGAGAGGAGGAACACCTTCCCACTTCATTTTTTAAAAACTACTCTAGTGTAGCTCTCTGGTAGGCATGAGTGTTGTTTTCTCAGCATTTAAATATATTCTCAGGCTCATTTGTCAAGGAATGCTTAATAGAGGTTGTTAACCATATTTCTGTTCCAGTCGAGCTTTGTCTCCTGTCAGGGTTTGCAACTCATGATTACCTTCTCCAAAATGAGCTGCTAAGAGCAAGGTGACCAAGAATAAGGAATTAGTATGGCTGCAGGAGGGGTGGGGGAAAGGTCCTAGAAAAGACCCTCAGCCTATTGCTGGCAGAACAGTGTGAGAATGTAAAAGCTCTGGGCAATAGCTATTGTTTGGGAAAAGGTTGGAGAGAACCCAGGTGATCCAATGTCTCAGTGGTCCAAGGACAAGCAGGGTTGCTATGGAGATGCTATTAGTAAAGTCACACTAAACATCTTGGCTATAGGAAAAAGAGTCTGGCTGGAGGCAATGCTAAACCCTAGTGAGGTCCAGTAAGAAAAAGGAGATTTTGAGGAAAAGGATGGAGATGGACGATTGAAAATTGAGGAAATGTAACATACAGCTCTGGAGGTGGTCCAAAATAGCAGTGCCAGAATAGAAAGACACAGAGCCAAAAAAGCTGCACTGTTTTGAAGCTCTGAAAGAACAGCTGACTAGAAACAACAGCAGAATTTATCTGACAGGAAGCAAAGAATATTGGAGAATAGAAAAAGTGGAAGAGACAACTCTGGGGTTTAACCTTCAAGATCAGGGTTGCTATTATTGCATATATTGTTAGAGCAAATCATTGTGCACAGCTTCTTGCCCTCTAAGGGTTTATAAACAACCTCCAGCAACCTGGTGTTCCCCTGACACATTGGGACTGCAACTTTCAGAATCAGGAAAGGCTGCTCACAAAGCTTAATTTTAATCAAAGCTTTATACAACCCCATTGTTTCATTGTATTTCCTCTGTTCTCAGTATCTCAACCTCTGAATAATGTAAGTCATTTTCTGTTGTTTATCCCCTTGGATCTATTAATCAGAACTATACTGTGCTGTGATGCGGGCTGGTATATTGTTGTGGTTAAGACACCTAGAAACTGGGAGACTGTGAGTCAGAAGGCTAGACCATGAGTTAGAATTAGACCATGAGTCAGATACTCAAGAGTCAGATTCAGCTTGGGGGAGAAGAATAGACATTTGGAGTAACAAAATATTAAATCTATGATGTGGGAAATGAAAAAAATGCTTATATATCTGTAACTGTCCCGGATTTTTAAAAATTAAATGTTTCTAAGCAAGATTCACCATCACACTTTATGCAAATCGAAGTCTGACATTGACTAAATTTCAGCAGACATCAGTTATAATATATATAATATGTTCTGTTTTAAAATGTCTCTCTTCCACAATCTGTCCTGCAGTGACATTCTCACTCTTGCAGGGATAGCATAAAAGAGACTCAAAATCACATTCTTAAAACACTATCTTAAAATCTGTGCTCAGGTGTTGAATGTTCTGTAGATGAAATTAAGATTGCATTATATGCATGTTGCAGTGACCATGGACTTGTATGAGCAGTCAAGGTTGCAACTGTATTGATAAGAGGGTGGAAGGTTTATTATTCACTGCAGAAGTCTACAGGAAGGCTCTTTTTGTGGAGTGTTTGTTCTGTGTGAATTGCCCTGCTTCTCAAGCCTTAAGGGAGAGATTGTCCGTTTTTATCCAAACTAACCTTCAACTTGTTAACAGCAATCTATCTTGCTGCCTCATCTTGAAAGCTGCCGGCAGCAGATATTTATATCCATAACAATCATAACTGCCTGAATTGGTTATTTACATGGATATTATATGGACCTATAAATATTCTGCTTGCTGCAAGAATAATTAAGCATTGTTGTGGTGATGCAAAAAAACGACTGAGAATAAAATACAACTTGAAAAACTCATATATGCAAAGATGTTGGCTCCTCTCAACTCATTCATCCCCTTCCTTCTGCAATCTATAGAGCTGGTCTGGGAAATTTTGCCATTCAAGGTATAGAGGAGAGTGGTACTTCTTCCTCTGCAAATTAAAGAACGCAACAGGATTACTTTATGATGCAAATAACAGTTTCTCTTTCAGGCTAGAAAAAAGTGCAATGAAAATAAACAGTTAAAATTGCTGCTTTTCTACAATAATCAAAATTACTTGCTTCTCAGGAAACTCTTCTCATGGTATACAAATTTGCTTGCACCCTTGTTTTTTTTTAAAGATAGTAATTTAAAGACAAGGGCCACTGAGGCTAAGGAAACAGTTGGATAAATTTTCACACAGAAGGCTTGTGAATGGCGTGATTCTATGTGCTGGACAAAAGAATATTTCTAGGTTTGAGTAGCATATGAGCTTTAGTCAACTGATGGATGGAGAAGCTAAGGAGGGTTGTCTCTTATGCACCACATAGATCATGAATATACACTGCTCAAAAAAATAAAGGGAACACAAAAATAAGACATCCTAGATCTGAATGAATGAAATATTCTTATTAAATACATTGTTCATTACATAGTTGAATGTGCTGACAACAAAATCACACAAAAATTATCAATGGAAATCAAATTTAGCAACCCATGGAGGTCTGGATTTGGAGTTACACTCAAAATTAAAGTGGGAAAAAACACTACAGGCTGATCCAACTTTGATGTAAGGTCCTTAAAACAAGTCAAAATGATGCTCAGTAGTGTGTGTGTGGCCTCCATGTGCCTGTATGACCTCTCTACAACACCTGGGCATGCTCCTGATGAGGTGGCGGATGGTCTCCTGAGGGATCTCCTCCCACACCTGGACTAAAGCATTCCCCAACTCCTGGACAGTCTGTAGTGCAATGTGGCATTGGTGGATGGAGCGAGACATGATGTACCAGATGTGCTCAATTGGATTCAGGTCTGGGGAACCGGCGGGCCAGTCCATAGCATCAATGCCTTCATCTTGCAGGAACTGCTGACACACTCCAGCCACATGAGGTCTAGCATTATCATGCATTAGGAGGAACCCGGGGCCAACTGCACCAGCATATGGTCTCACAAGGGGTCTGAGGATCTCATCTCGGTACCTAATGGCAGTCAGGCTAGCTCTGGCGAGCACATGGAGGGCTGTGCAGCCCCCTAAAGAAATGCTACCCCACACCATTACTGACCCACTGCCAAACCGATCATGCTGGAGGATGTTGCAGGTAGCAGAACGTTCTCCACAGCGTCTCCAGACCCTGTCACGTCTGTCACATGTGCTGAGTGTGCACCTGCTTTCATCTGTGAAGAGCACAGGGCGCCAGTGGCGAATTTGCCAATCTTGGTGTTCTCTGGCAAATGCCAAACATCCTGCACGGTGTTGGGCTGTAAGCACAACCCCCACCTGTGGACGTTGGGCCCTCATACCACCTCATGGAGTCTGAGCAGCCACATGCACATTTGTGGCCCGCTGGAGGTCATTTTGCAGGGCTCTGGCAGTGCTCCTCCTGTCCCTCCTTGCACAAAGGCGGAGATAGCGATCCTGATGCTGGGTTGTTGCCCTCCTACGGCCTCCTCCACGTCTCCTGATGTACTGGCCTGTCTCCTGGTAGCGCCTCCATGCTCTGGACACTACACTGACAGACACAGCAAACCTTCTTGCCACAGCTCGCACTGATGTGCCATCCTGGATGAGCTGCACTACCTGAGCCACTTGTGTGGGTTGTAGACTCTGTCTCATGCTACCACTAGAGTGAAAGCACCGCCAGCATTCAAAAGTGACCAAACCATCAGCCAGAAAGCATAGGAACTGAGAAGTGGTCTGTGGTCACCACCTGCAGAACCACTCCTTTATTGGGAGTGTCTTGCTAACTGCCTATGCTTTCCACCTATTGTCTATTCCATTTGCACAACAGCATGTGAAATTGATTGTCAATCAGTGTTGCTACCTAAGTGGACAGTTTGATTTCACAGAAGTGTGATTGACTTGGAGTTACATTGTGTTGTTTAAGTGTTCCCTTTATTTTTTTGAGCAGTGTAATTTAATAGAATTTAGCCAAGCAGTGCATGCATTTCTATTTTCTACTTTCCCAGATGCCATTCTTTTGTTTTGATAGATAATAATGACAAGAGCCAAGTGTAGCAATAATCATGGAATCGGTTCATAAAATGAAAATCAGCGTAACCATAAGAAAGCTCTCAGCTTGCATGAAAAGACATTAGTGCTTTCCAGTGGGAATAATTTCATAAGGAGAGCACTACAGCCAATCAACCTCTTTCTCATATCACTATCTGTCTCACTTTGAATGAGTTTTGGATAGAGAAAAGGTTCTAAATGTGAACTGAACATAACAGATGTAACTTCATTTCTCAGCTGTTTCTGTGTCTCTCTTAAGTGTGCAATAACTCATATCATTTCCCCACAACCTGTTGCCTTCTAGATGTGCTGGATTATATGAAGATGGAAGTATATCTTATGCTAGGTAGGAGTTACAGCTCTTTTAATAGTTCAATCTGGAAAGCTGTCTTCATAGGAAAACAGCTTGCTTACTATTACTGATGTTCATTATTGCACAGTTGCAGGAATGCCAAGTGTATAAAATGTTTTTTTCAGAGTAAGAGCACATGCTTTAAAGTTCACATGGCAATCATGAGGAATAATTTCACTTGGTGTTGGAGTTGGTCACATATAACAATAGCTGACACCTTGTGTTGGCTGATGGCCTAGAGAGTTTTTACACAGCTTGAGTTGCCTTTAATAATTATTTAGAACCACTGGGCCTCCAAATACCATTTTCAGAGAATAGCAGGGATAGCATTATTGTTCTCATTCAGTTTTCAAATCACTGAAGCCATTTGACTGGTCACTGCAGGAACAGGCTGCTGGACCAGATACGCTCTTTTGTTAAGTGAGACCCTGAGATGGGAATTGCTGTGAAAATTGTCCCTGCTGAAGATGCTACCCCACTTTCATGTGAGACAGAATAACATGACCCTATACAAATAGTAAGGAGTGTTTCGGGACTCTTTGTTATTTAAAACATCCTATGATCAATTTTTTTTAAAAAAAATCTGTTACTGAGAATTTTACATAAGGTAAAAGAGGAGACTAAAGAGAAAAGAAAAAATGCAAGAAGAAAAAACTGAAGCTACTAAATGACTTGTTATCTTCTCTACAACATAGTTATGATCTTTTACAATCTACTAGCTGGATACTCCTGCTTCACGACAACACTGTGTGATTGGGCTATGCAGGAGAAACCAGGTTCACAATCCATTGGCTCAGGGGTGATTGGTGATTGAAACATATAAGGGAATATCGCTCTCACCGCCTTGAGTCTGGAAGCAGTTCCATAGGTGGAAGGTGTAGACATTTTGGTGAGGTACCAATGTTTAGTACTGTAAGGAGCCCCAGACCGCTCCTGAGTGAAGGAGTGGAACATCTGCCAGTTTGAACTGAGGTAACGGAATGTGAGGCAACTGGCAGTTGGAACAGAGTTCTTTTCAGGTGGGAGTGGGAGTAAAACTAATGTCTAATGTCTAATTCCTTAGTATCAAAGGATGTTAATAGAAGGCCACTGGCTGGAACAGAGTTTGTTTCAAGTGGGGAGGGGAAGAGCATGTTAATTACTGTATTAAGAAATAGTAATGATCTGATGGTCATTCTGAAAAATCCTTTCTTATCGAGCACCTAGAAGCCAAGAGGAACATACGTGCCAAATTTCAAGTTTGTAGGATTTACAGTTCTGTCGTGATGAGTGAGTGGTACTTGGCAGATAGATAGATAGATAGATAGATAGATAGATAGATAGATAGATAGA